>JABSTQ010009871.1:0-510746 GCA_013358835.2 Ixodes persulcatus | reverse complement strand
CAACCAGTGACTTTGATTAGAAACTTGACACGGTGAGTATTTTCCGCTCTTTGTTTTATCGAAATGATCTTCATTCGCTGACGAAGCAGATAGCCCTAACCGAGGAAATGACATCGCTGATATATGTTCGGGATTTACGCCACCGTATGAAGTGTTTCTGTCCGGTTCTTTCATGCAATTCTATTTCTACTGTAAAATTGCGTTAGCACCGGCAGTACCCCAAAGCGTCTTTTGTAACGTGGTGTTGAGCTGAACTGACAGTGCTTCGAAACTGCGACTCCGACACCATCGGCCTCATAACAATCGGTGGAATAAATATTTTTCAACGCTGTCTACTTGTCTACCACCTGCTATGTGATCGATTCATTCCCCCAAAACGTCCTGGGTATTTTTAAAACAATTAGGTGTCTGGTAGCCGCTGTTTCCAAGTTCCAAGCATCAACGTTTTCGCAATCGCGGCGCTAACGTGTTCGACGCACGAGCGGCAGGAATGGCTCAGGAGCGTCTAACAAAGATTGCCGGAAGGCCCTTAGCGCGGCAAAACCTTCTCTTCTCTCTCCTTTCTGGAAAACGAACCGGCTGTCGAGCCAAGGGGTAAGCAAGCGGCCATTACCAATTCTTCTGAGGCGAGATCAGGCGAGATGCCCTGCGAGAAAGGAAGTCACGTATGTGCGCCGTGGGCTGGCCCGGCTGGCTTCCAGCTGAATCTGCCGAAATCGGGGGAGCGACTTTTCTCGGATCCAGATCGAGATCTGGAGGGGGAGCTACTGCCAAACGACCAGTGGAACACGTCCGTCTCGATCCCGATCGCCCAATGAAATAGGCTCGCTCCAAAAAAGTTGATCCCGGCGAGCTCCAAAACGACCAGTGGAATTCGCCATTTGCTAGGAGCTCCTGCGCCATCTTTGCCGCTCGTGCGTCGAACACGTGTTGCGCATCGATTGCGAAACGTCTTCGAATGGACCGCGCTCCACTCTGGATCTGGTGAAATGATCCCGGCGCGCTCCAAAACGCCTAGCGAATTCGCCATCGGATCCAGATCGTGATCTGGAGTGGGAGCTAATCGAAAACGACCTGTGGAACACGTCCGTCTCGATCCCGATCGCCCAGTGAAATAGGTTCGCTCCAGAAAAGTCGATCTCGGCGCGCTCCAAAACGACCAGTGGAATTCGCCATAAGTCACGCGGATCGTGGAGTGCTCGTGGGGTACTCTTCGTCGTCTTCGAGACGGCGCTAACATTCGGCCATCCTAGCAATCACAACTTTCTTCACTGTCCACATCGAATGTGTTGAGTCGTTTCAGCTTATCGACGGGAGCTGTTGAAGTGTAGAAACGTTGAGTCCGCTGGTGGCCAGGTATGTCCTCGATGCGATAGGTATCGTTTGGAAGTCGCTTCGTGACCACGTACGGACCTTTGTATTTCTCCTGCAACTTGCGCGACTCTCCTATCGACGTCGGTTCTCGCTGAACCACGACGATATCTCCCGGTTCAAACGTTGGAGCATGTCGTCGCTTCTGGTGGTAGCGACGCTTCTGCCTCTCTTGATCAAGTCGGATGGCTTGGATAGCTGCCTTCCCTATTTGACATCTCTTCGCTAGTTTTAGTAGACAGGCCGCGCAAAGCGTCATCGAGGTGATCGCCATTCAAGCTTCTTGACTCGAAGTTGAACAACAATCTGAACGGTGTGCTGTCTATCGCTTTGTGGTACGTGTTGTTCAGGCTCCTCTGAACTAGGTCAGCAACCTCATCCCAGGAGGGCTATGTTGCGCTTTTTGGACTTCCAGGAGACTAGGGAGAAGGAAGTGACGTCAACAACGCAGCAAATGCAGATTGGATGTTGATTTTGTTTTCTTCTGTCAACATCCAATCTGCGTTTGCTCTAGTCGTTGACGTCACTTCCTTCTTCCAAGTCTCCTGGGAGTCCAAAAGCGCAACATAGCCCCCCAGATCTTCTCACCTTTGTCCTTCGTCAAAGTGGCAATCGCTGGAGTGATCGTCCTGTTGAAACGCTCGACTTGACCATTCGCACGCGGTGTGGCTGTTGAAGTCAAAATGTGAATGATGCCAGAGTTTTCACAGTACTTCTTGAATGTCGTGCTAGTGTACGCCACTCTCGGTCCGTGATTACTCGCGTCGGCGGTCCAAAACGTCCAACGATGTGTCGCAGGCATCGCGTAGTCGCTTGGCCTCCTGTGTTCTTAACAGGTGTGAGTATCACAAACTTTGTGAACCCGTCCACAGCTACAATCAGGTACATATTCCCGTGTCTGGATCTTGGAAACGGTCCCAAGTTGTCCAGATGGAGTGTGTGGAACGGAACACCGACCTTGTCGATGGAATGAAGCATGCCAGGTTTCTTTCCTGTTGGCGTCTTTATTATAGAGGCACTCTGCGCATGAGGCGACGTATCTCCGTACATAGCGCTTCATTCCTGCGAACCAGTATTTCTCCTGGATCCGTTTGATCGTCCTTTCCGTCCCACATGCCCCAGATCATCATGGGAACGTCGCACTACCTGCCAACGCAGTGGTTTCGGAACAAGCCACAGTAGCCTTGATGAATTTCCATCATTGTTTCGGAAGACAACATTCCTCTGGAGTTTATACTCGGAGTGGATGCGGCGCTCCTCGGCCGAGGACGCAGGTTTCTCCAGAACCTCTTTTGTGTTTCACATCGGCGTCCAGTAGTTGCGCGGCAACCAACCAGTCATCCGTTTCTTCCCATCGCTGTAGCGTAGATATGGAGTCCTTCGCACGCCTCCATTTCTTCCGCTGGTCCAGTCGGAGACCTACTCAACGCATCAACATGCTGCATAGACGCTGAATCTCTGTGAATAACCGTGAAGGTGAATTCTTGCAACCGCAACCACCAGCGTGCCACTCGGGTATGAGTTCACGTTTACTCATCGTCCCCCGTAGGGCGCTGCAGTCCGTGACAACGTTGAAATCAATTCCAAGAAGATAAGGCCTGAGTCGTTCCAACGTCCACACCACGGCGAGTGCTTCCAGCTCGTATGAATGATAACGTCCCTCAGCCTCTGACGTTTGGCGACTTACGTAAATCACGGGGTGGAAGTGGCCATCACTCTGTAGTTGAAGTAGCATGCCTCCCACCCCCTTTTGCTTGCGTCTGTGTGAACTTCCGTCGGGGCTTCGTGGTTGTACAGGACCAACACAGGGCGTTCCTGCAAGTGCAGCTTTAGGACGCTGAACGCGGTGCCCTGCTCTGTGGTCCACTCCCAATGGCGTCTTTTCTTTAGAAGCTTCGTTAATGGCTGTGCGAGAGTTGCCAAATTCTTGACAAACCGTCTGAAGTAACTGACCAGTCCACAAACTGTCGCACTTCGTGCACTCGGGACGGTGTTGGAAAGTCAAGTAGAGCCTTCACTTTGTAGTCGCTGGGTCTGAGTCCAGTCGCTCCGATCTCGAAGCCCAGATAGGTGACTTCTCTGTCATGAAGGTGCATTTGCTTATACGAAGCGTAAGGTTCGCAGCTCGTAGAACCCGGAAGACCTGCTCGAGATGAGCAAGACATTCATTAAAGTCTGTGTAAGGGATAAGAACGTCGTCCTTGTACGCTAGGGCGACACCATATCACAACGGTCCACATACGGCATTCATCATACGTTGAAAGACCGCTGGAGCGTTGGTGAGACCGAACGGCATTTTTAAGAACTCGTAATGTCCGTCAGGCGTCACGAAAGCAGTCTTAGCTCGGGACTCCTTAGCCATTGGAACTTGGTAATAGCCCGATGCCAGATCAAGCGTCGTAAAGCAGTAGTTCCCCTGGAGTCGGTCCAGCTGATCTTCGATAAGAGGTAGAGGATACTTATCCTTCTTAGTAATCGCATTCAGCGCTCTGTAATTAACACAAAGTCGTTCCTCTCCGGTTTCTTTTTTACGACAAGTAGTGGGCTCGCATACTCGGATGATGAGTAGCGGACAACCCCTGCTTCTTTCAGTTCTTCAACGGCCTGTTTACTCGAGTGCGTTGGTCGTAGAACTGCCGTATGGACGAAAAGATACTAGTTTTGCCCAGGAACAATCTCGATGTTCATCTCTGCCGCACTCGTAGAGCCAAGCTAGAAGACGTTGACTGCAAAACAGTCACGGTACCCGTTAATGAGCCCTAGCAGCCTGTCAAATTCTTCAGCAGTCACCTGAGGCCACTTTCGTATATCCTCCGCCTTAATCGGTTCCAACAAATCCGTCGTCTTTCGCTGGCACGCAGTCTCAATTGTTCCTGAACACCAGGATCCTCTGGCTGCTACTTCTCCTTTCGAAATATGGAGGTCGGACTTCGATACATTCAATATTGCCGCCCACAGGGCTGAGAAAGCAACGATCGGTCACCGGCATCTGGAAGATTCGCATTCATTCTCGCATCCAGACGTACTTTCCACCTGCTTTGTTGTTCTCGAAAGTGCCAGTTCATCCACGCTCTAAGCGCGCGACACTCGAGCCTTCTTTGCCGAACTTTCGAGATAGTGACGCACGGTAGATAAGCAGCTACCCGCGACCTTGTCGAGTCAGTCTCGCTCGCGCTCTGTTTCGCCGCCGAATCGCCGCCTGCTTTTTGCTGCCTCGACGCTCTTTCCTTACTTATTTTTGGTTGGCACAAGTTCGCCCATTAAACCTTTATTTTTCAGTTCACTGCTCGTCTTCGTGTCACCTCCGTTCGTGACATTTCTGGTGGAGGTGCGGGGTAACCCCAGCCCATAAAGCGTACCCCTCTGAGGCTTCGCAGCACAAGTCGAGTCCCCGGCTTAAGAAGACCGTACGTGGAGACGACCGAGACCCGAGGAAGCCGCCGTGATCAAGGGTTGACCCCAGAATTCGATCTACTTCCGAAGAAGACCAACCAGTCGACGAAGCCGACAATGAACCCCCAGTCGTTGCAGACCCGACCGCCGCCCCGTCGTCTACTGCCCGTCGCCCCTCGTACGCCGACGTCCTTCCACGGCGAGATCTACGAAGACGTCGAAGACTGGTTGCAGCAATACGAACGGGTGGCGCTGCACACCAATGGACTCCCGAACAGCGCCTGCAAAACGTTTATTTTTCCCTCGAGGACACAGCGCGATACTGGTTCGAGAATCATGAAACCTCGATAACATCATGGGACCAGCTGAAAGAAGAGCTCCGAGGGACGTTCGCCAGTCAGCACCGAAGGGAGAGAGCCGAGGACCTCCTTCGGACAAGGACGCAAGGCCCCAACGAAAGTGTCACCAGCTTCGTTCAAGACGTCCTGCGTCTGAGCGCGCGTGCCGACCCACAAGCCCCGACGACAGAAGCTGCGTGTCCTCATGCGCGGGGTGAGGGCCGACATCTTGGAGGCCTGGTCCGCAACCCACCGGCAACAGTCGAAGCGTTCGTCACGGAGGCAACGAACATGGAGCGCGCCCTCCAAGCACGCGCCTCCTACTACCAACGACATCCCGGCGTCGTTGCCTCCACGCTGCTTCGTGACGACATCGGCGCCCATACCCGGGACATTCGCGACATCATCCGAGACGTCGTCCGAGAGGAGCTACGAAAGCTGCTCCCCGCTGCTGAGCGTCCGGCGTCGCTGTCAGTCGCCGAGATTGTACGCGACGAGGTACAGCGGGCCTTGCAGCCTGAACCTCCAGTCGACGTGCCAGCCTCCGAGGAACCGACGCTGACCTACGCAGCCATGGCCAGACGACCACCGCAAGTTCCCCGCCAAGCTACGGCGCCACCACGACGTGACCCTCCAGCGCCGCAGTACTCCCAACGACGCGAAGAACGGCAGCACGTCCGACCAGAGCGACCCTCGCCACGAAAAACCGACGTGTGGCGAACGGTTGACCGACGCCCGCTTTGTTACCATTGCGGGGAAGCCGACCATGTCTACCGCCGTGCCCGTACCGGCAGCTGGGGCTACGCGGCTTCCACCCCGACGACCCGCGACCACGCTACGGCGAGCGACCCCGAGACATCGACGAATACCTCCGCCGTCGCATCCCCGGGGCCGTCTACCCGTCGCGGTTTCCGATCGCCGTCACCCCCACCGCCCAGCGTCGCCTCTACGCAGATCCCGCCGTGAGAGCCTGTCGCCCATCGCCCCTCGTCGGGAAAACTAAGTGCGGCAATGCCGGGAGGTGGTATTGCCGATGACGAACGACGCCAATACCTCCACAAACGTCGGAGGGCTCCACACTAGCGACGAGACGGATAGGAACGACGGTTCTGCGACGGTGTCGAATAACCTCGACGTACCATCGACGGCCCACGACGCGAAGGCACTCGTCGACACCGGAGCAGGACTATTCCGTTTTAAGTGGGAAGCTCTCTCGCCGTCTTCGGAAAGTGATGACGCCGTGGGATGGCCCGAAAATACGAACCGCCGGCGGACATCTCATCACACCAGTGGGAAGGTGTACTGCGCGCGTGCACATCCACGGAGAGACCTGTCCTGTGAAATTCGTCGTCCTCAAAGACTGTTCGAGAGACGTCATCCTTGGCATGGACTTCCTCTGTGAGTACGGTTGGCGGTAATCGACCTTGGAGCAAACAGGTTGACGCTGCGAAAGCCCGTTCTACCTCCGGAAGGATCCAAAACGTCGCCAGCCGCAGTCCGAGTCATTGCGGACCACGTGAACCTGCCGCCACGGTCGAGTGTTCTTGTGCCCGTCGTGACCGATGCAGTTGCCCGCGGGAAAGTCCTTCTGGAGGGCAACTGTCCAACTGCTTCTTGGAAGAGGAATAGGCGTCGCAAGGGGCGTAGCAGGAGCTGCAGGATGGACGTGCTGTGGTCCTCGTGACAACTTTCGACCGGAGGCGCAGCACCTCACGAAAGGTGCACTAGTAGGACACGTCGAGGAACTCCGGGCGACGCCGAAATCGCCGCGATCTTCCAACGAGCTCTCGCCATGTAAGCCGTACAGTACTACCGCCGCCGCAGCTCGACGTTAACCCCAAGCTCAGTGCCACGGAACGACGACAGCTCGGAGACCTCCTCGCCGAGTTCGGCGACTGCTTTGCGACGACGTCGAGGGTGCGCCAGACAACAGTTGCGAAACACCGCATCGTTACCAACGAGGATGCGCTCCCTGTGCATCGGCCGCCGTACCGGGTCTCCCCAAAGGAACGAGAGGCCATTCAGGACCAGGTACAAGAGATGCTCAACGACGACATCATTCAGCCTTCGAGCGGCCCGTGGGCCTCTCCAGTTGTACTGGTAAAGAAGAAGGACGGAACGCTTCGATTCTGCGTTGACTACCGGCGGCTCAACGCGGTCACGAAGAAAGACGTGTATCCGCTCCCCCGTATCGACGACACGCTGGACCGGCTACGCCACTCCCGATACTTTTCGTCGATGGACCTTAAGAGTGGCTACTGGCAGATCGAAGTCGACGAACGGGACCGAGAAAAGACTGCCTTCGTCACGCCCGACGGATTGTATGAGTTCAAGGTAATGCCCTTCGGACTGTGCACGGCGCCGGCAACGTTCCAACGTGTCATGGACACCGTCCTGGCAGGCCTCAAGTGGCAGAGTTGTCTCGTTTACCTCGACGACGTCGTGGTATTCTCGGCCAACTTCGACGAGCATTTGCGACGACTTCGGGCCGTTTTTGAGGCAATCAGGACCGCAGGACTCACCCTCAAGCCGACGAAGTGCCGGTTTGCCTATGGCGAACTGAAGTTCCTGGGCCACGTTGTGAGCAACGAAGGTGTAAGTCCTGACCCTGAGAAAACTCGCGCCGTAGCGGCCTTTCCACCGCCCACCGACAAAAAGGCCGTCCGACGATTCCTTGGACTTTGCGCATACTACCGGCGATTCGTTCAGGATTTCGCCAAGCTTTCTGCGCCGCTCACGCACCTTACGAAAGACGCCGTGAACTTCGAATGGGGTGAAGAACAACAAAGCAGGTGGAAAGTTACGTCTGGAGCGAGAATGAATGCGAATCTTCTAGATGCCGGTGACCGAGCGTTGCCTTCTCAGGCCTGCGGGCGGCATTATCACCAAAAATAAGTAAAGAACGAAAGAGCGTCGAGGCGAGAAACTGTTAAAACGCTACTTTGGACCCTACAAGGTCATCCGCCGCCTTGGGGACTTGAACTACGAGGTGCTCCCCGACGGAACCCGACCATCAGGACGCCGCCAGCCACGACCCGAAGTTGTCCACGTAGTTCGACTCAAGCCGTTCTACGCGCGCTAGGACTGCTAGGAATGTTTATTTCGTTTCACCGTAAATTTTTTAGCCATTTCTGTTTTCCTTTCGCGTTGCATCGGGACGATGCACTTTTAAAAGGGGGGGATAATGCCGCCCGCAGGCCTGAGAAGGCAACGCTCGGTCACCGGCATCTAGAAGATTCGCATTCATTCTCGCTCCAGACGTAACTTTCCACCTGCTTTGTTGTTCTCGAAAGTGCCAGTTCATCCACGCTCCAAGCGCGCGACACTCGAGCCTTCTTTGCCGAACTTTCGAGATAGTGACGCACGGTAGATAAGCAGCTACCCGCGACCTTGTCGAGTCAATCTTCGCTTTCTCGTCGCCTTAATTCGTGACAATATCTCACAGTGACTACATGGCCAACGTCGCTGAAAGCACACGTGTTAAAAAGTGGAACGAAAATCTCGTCTCTATTTTGCATTCTCATAATAAAATTACCACCGTTAAGAATGTGTTTCTTTCCTCGGCAAACTCAAAGTGGGGAAAAGTATTCAATGTGTAGTTAAAGTTTTGAAACGTGGATATTTACTTGTATAGGTGTTAAACTAGAATGTCGTATTGTGTGTTTCAGTTGTACGATATATATTTTATGAAGGAGCACAGATTGTGTTATCAAATAACATTAATGTTTGTAGATTATTAAATGTGTAGATTATGTTTGTAAGTAATACATCAAGCATATAGAATGTCAACCGTTAAATATTGTGGTGTTTTATTTTGAATAACTTCCGTGTGAACTAAATTGTCTATTCGTATTGCATTTATTTTGAATGGATCCACGACTAACTACTGGCTATGATATGTTTCCTGATCAATATACATAATATTTATGTATTATTTGAAATAAAAATTTGAATGAATGAATAAAGGAATGGTTTCCATTTAGACAATAAAATTGGCCTAGAACTCTGTTGCGGTATCCCTTTAATACTGACATGGACATACAGGAGCGGACAAAAGACAGAACGGGCAACACAACAACGAGAAGGCTAATATTAAGTTTTGTGTTATCTATGCCGATTTTCCTCCACCGAGGGGTTACCATGTCAAGATTGAACCAGCCCTTTTTGCACTCTTGCTTTAATTTCAATAACCCTTCAGAAACGGTTTACAACAGTTTCGTGATTCTATAATATGACATTGAGCAATCTGTTCTTGTTTTGAGCATTCGTTCATAAGTGGCATGAACATATCTTCTTGACTAAATATACAGCAATGTGTATTTTTTTTGGCGTCGAAGTAGTGGGCCATAAGTAGTGTAAGGACATGCAAGAAGCACCAGGCGTGTTGTGGCGTGGGGCGACCGCTCGAGCGTCAATCCTCCTTAAACAAACTCTGCTCTACAGAACTTGAAACATCTGAACGTGGTGATAACCTCGTTCATCTAGTAGCCCCTGAAGTGTCTCGAATTGTTCTTCAGGAAAGTGATACAGCACATCTGGCCACTGCTGTGACGCCGAAAAAGGAACAATAGATTTTGATTTCTCAAGAAACGTCGGTGTGCCACTTGTGAAAGATAACTAGAAAGAATGACGGTAACTCAATTTTATATCAAAACAATTTTTGAAGCATTAGAAGTGAGGTTTTCTTTCAATTTAATTATCTTTTTGGTCGCAATCAACGTTCTTGTAAACTTGCGCTTCTCGATATTTTACGTAAATGTATGTACAGTGTCCCTCATGCTTGACGCCGCAACTCGGTTGCACAGATGTAGATCTATTGCCGGCCACTCAAAGATAAATTAGTCACTGCAGCAGTTGGAATGTCTTCGCCATGCTCTGTTGTGATTGGAGAATCAAAATCTCTATAGTCGTTTTCACCTCAAGGGTCCTATTAAAAGAAATGTTCACTCCTCGCGAAGAATCACTAACTCCCCTCTTTATGTGCAGAGTTAATATATGCATATGTACGTGTATCTTAAAGTAGATATAAGCTATCCTATCATGAGGTGCACGTTTCTACCAAAAAAAAAACGTTACTTCTTCCTCCGTCAACCAAATCTTGTAAGAAATGCCTCGCGCGATGTATCAGCCATTCCTAAAAGTCGTCGTGAGGTAAAGACGATTAAAGTAGCACAGGAGCCGACCAAAGGATCTGCCTAAGTGCAATTAGATGGCTCATATTTTGCGAATGATCTGCATATACTTATGCGGTATATTTTGTGCCATATTTTATTTACGCAGACATCCAGCCTAACTCTGTATTGATTGTTGATTACTTAATTTAAACATTTTATACAGAACGAAACAGGCAGTAGGCTCACTGAGTCCAAAAAATATATTTTTTATTTTAGCTAAACAAGGAATTTAGAAATTGCACTAAATTTTAATAGACTCAACCCTCGTTTTTTATATAGTTCAAGAACGACGTCAGATTTTGCTTTATACTTTAGGGGTACACATCGCTTCTTTTTAGTTTTTGGGCGACCATCAAGTTGTCATACTCTTGGCCTCCCACTGTTAGTAACACAAATAAATTTAGTTAATGACACCAAGTTGTATAAGTTCAAAAAAACTAATCTGAAATTTTTATTTGGATTACGCGCAGGTAGCAACAAATTTAAATGCAAGTTATGCTTCGTTGATTTTGTTCGCCCAAACAGTCATTATAAATCAAACACAAAATATATATCAAGGAAATAATTACCTGCGTGATTTACTCACGAATTCGATTATTGTTCTTACGTAGAGTTCGTTGGCGATGATTATTGGCTCCTCAGGTTGGAGCTTAATACCAACAGGCTCAAGTATCTTCCCGAAGAAAAGCTCCCAGTCGAGCTACGGCAGTGATAAATCAAGTTTCAGTCAGGAAAGATTGAAAGATCAATTTATATAAATAAGACTAAGTTGTAAATGTGTATAAAAGTGATAAAAAAGAGTGCTACAACCGTAGTTACTCTTCATATCTTTCTGATATATTGTGTATTTTAGTCTATTAAAGGCTTTGATTCCATTAATTATTTTATATCACGAGCCTTTGGTCATCAAAATCTTTGCGCCTGATAAATTTAATCAGAGCCAGATTACTGGTACTTTTAAAAAATCATGCAGATTTTTTACACAGCGTTACAAAACGTTTTGCGTGTTTATTATTGTGGGAATGATTGGAAACACTTATGAATGCGGTCATCAAATGGTGTCCTTCATACAGTGTCCCAAAGATAAAAAGTAGGAGGTCAATCCTAGTTAAAGAGACAGACATCCTGCTCACAACCCCCTCACCTTTCTCCTTCAATTACACCCAAGGTAGTACTACCTTGTGACGGTAATGAACTTCAGGCTAATAAAATTCAACGGTAAATCCCATGATGGGCGAGGTTATGAAACTGAATCTCGACTGGCTAGATTTATCTCCCGTGGTGTTTTCAAAATGTGCATACCCCTCAATCATTTCCGTCATTCAGCCATTAGCCCATCCAGCGTTAAATTTGTAATCACGTCCTAACTCAACGGGAATCAGATGCAATATGACAAAGTCCAGAGGTATTAATCGAACTTGTCTAATGCTGTAAATTTAACAGCTTAATATCAGGTGACTAGCACCCTCAGGTTTCGGATAATTAATCCACAAACCTGTTTGGAAACATTTGTGAGCTGTGCTATCGTCGTTTTGACGAATGGGATTTCAGGTTCAGACGTGCTTTTGGCATGCTCACGAATCTGCGCAATAAAAAACAGGTAAGTGGGAAAGCTTCATATACGAATCATGTTTCAATACCGGTACCTACACACTTGAACTCTCATTTTAGTTATGCTACTTTAGTGATCAGCGATATATTCTATACATCGCTTCAGATTAAGTCCAGACGCAGCCGACGATATAAGCTAATGGTACCAAATAAGCAGTGCCAAAAGCGCAAGTCACTCGGCCTTTTCTTTTTATGATTAGTTCAGCGATGATAGAACAGACAAAGAATCATGAACACCCTAACCGTACGTTTTTGACAGTTTCATTGGTTTCATTAGCTTATAGCGTCGGCTCTGTGTGGACTTAAGGTGAAACGATGTATAGGTATATCATCTTATAGACATTCCGTTTAGGCACGTCGTTTGGCATCATATAGAAACTTCAAGTAAAAACCGACAAGGTTCCTTCATTGCAAACAACTGAGGTACTTGCTTTGAAGCTGAGTAATGTTGTGCTCTGTTACATTTAGACATTTGTACGTTGTCGAACACATTTTTCCACTCGAACATCTTTTTTTTTAATAGGGGGTGAGAGGTAGAGAAGCTGTGTTCACCATGCACATATCAACCACGGAGGGCATTTGATGAGAGAATAATAGTCACGGTAATTTGACTACTGAACTCAAATCTCTTCGCTAACTTTTACATTATTGATTTGAGGGTTATGTTGGAATTGCAGTTTTGATCGCAAATTACTGTTAGAAGATAGGCCAATTAAACTAATTTGAGAGAAGATAATAAATTCTGATGTATTAACAAGTTAATATTCGCGCGTGTTTCTTTTTTTTTTCTTTATTTGTTTTGCGGATTTGTTTCCGCAGACGGGGCAGAGATAAAGGCACAATGCCTGACATAGCCTCTGCCCCCCCCATCGTACAGTTCAACGGTTGCGACCGATTTCAAGATAGCGCTCAAAGAGTACGCTGCATGCCCCGCTAACAATAACGCTTATAAGAGTGACGTCGTCATTTTAATAACGCTCTACCTAACCCCCCAGCGCGTCCTCGGTGGGTACGCCGACGAAACAAGGCACAATGTGACTTCAACGACTGTCACTTTTCCAAGCGTCATTGCGGGCAAGCTTTTTTTCTTTCTTTTTGCGCTCGATTTTTTAATTGGGCATAACAACGCCAATATGAGTGATTTCTATCTGAAATACAAAACCATTTTTGTAACAAATATATCTTGGTATGGCCTTCAATATTAATTACTATCGGTGCTGCTATTCCAACATGACCTGCAAAACCTAATATCACAAAGTTAATGAAGAAGTTTTAGTTCATTATTCAACTTATCATGACGATTATCTCCTCACCTAATGTCCGCCGAGCCTAATAAATACATGGTGAAACGGCACTCCTCTAACTCTCAGCCCCTCAACACCCTCATTTTTTAATGGGTTCGAAATTAAACGAACACCGGGTTATGTAGTGCTTCCAGGTTTTAAAGAAATATGGCATCCTCCAGATATTTGGTGGTAATTTTTCTATTGAATTTTAAAGGAAATTGAAGGTGACACGAAATGAAGTGTAACATGTATTCTCACCTTCGTAATATTTTTGATGAACGATGTGATATCTTGAATAGCCGCTCGAGTTTGAGCGTCTGTTATGCCCGGATAGAGTATTTTCATACTGAACTCCATAACCTTCATGGTAGCTTTATTTGTAGGAGTGACGTGACTGTCTTCGGAAACTCTCATTGTTTGAGTGACGGCGTTGCCAAGCTCTGGCATACTCAACTGTGACCGGTAGGAACAGAATAAAAACGTGAGTACAAAAAATACAAATAAAAGTGTCAGCTTACTACACGGACCTCATGTTTCTTCTTCAATATAATTTTCGAAATAAGCATTTGTTTTTCCTTTTCCCAAATGAAAGAGATTTATTTAATACACTTCCTATTTAAATGACCCATTTGTACACCAAGGACACTTCCTATTGAAAGACCGTAGCGAAAATTTGGTAATTTGAAAGTTAAAAAAAAACTAATACAATTCGAGTCCAGCGGTTTTCTTTATGAGTTTCCACGTCATTCACCTGCAGGAGTTGGTCGAAGCTCGGGTTTTATTGTGTATCCCGCAGTTGTAAGAGGCAACGGCGGCAGCACCCCCCCCCCCCTCCCCCCCATGTTTATGTTTATCTCCGCTGGAACCTGCCTCTACAAAGAGTTTCTGCGCACGGCGTTGAGGAAATCATTACAAGACGACATTCATCAATGCTAGTAATTCATAATATTTACTTAAGAAGTATATTTTGCTCCTCTGTTATAAGATTATTCTTCGCTCGCCGGCGGGTCGAGTAGATGTACAGGAATTGAGATGATCCAGGCGGTTTTTGCCGGCGCATGGAGGAGATCTGTGTTCTCAACTTCCAGGTCTCGTGTAAAACGAGTTAGCGCCAAGTGTGGCCCTGAAGGTTGTGCGTATCGCTGTACTCAAGTAACCTGACATTCATTCGACGCAGAGGCTGGCTACCACACAGGTTGGCTATGACAGTCCGGCCGTGTTCAGTGCGAGTTGCTTCGGATAGGTTTGCACCACGGCGCCACTGTCTTGTCCCAAGCTTATCAAATTATATAGTCCTTAAAAACGACAATTTACTTTCATCATTCTCCTGTGATAATGTATTTTGTGAAGGAAAATTTGATGAAAAAAAACAAAAATAAACGTAAATGTATCCGAAGCTGAAAAGCATTGCGTCGCGGGGTGTTGCCATCGGTGACGTCATGAACGTTTAGACCAGGGCAATAAAATTATTAACAAAATAACTAGAAGAGTTGATTACCTTGAACAAAGTAGAATGTCAGTGAAGACCAAAAAAAAAATAGAGGTATTATTGTAATAACGTGATAGTGACAAGCTGAGCAACTGTCTAGATAGAAGAAAATCAATACAAAGAATAAATGTAGCTATCTCCAAAAACCCAAGATTAATGCAAGCTCAACTCGATTTAACTTTTATAAAGTGAGCAGTATAAATAAATTATTCGGCACTTTTTATTCAAAATAATTTAAGGTCGCGACGCCTCAGCAAGTCCGTAAAACCAATGTTAAAAATATGTGAAACGAAAGTAAACTCTCCAACAATTATCGGGGAATCACCACAAGTTGGTTCTGTTTTGCTTGCGCAAAGGTGAAATGTCTTAGTCAAGATGTACGATTTAATTTTTCTTAAAACTCATTTGGGAGAAAGACCGATCTCTCCGCCTACTTTTGACGGGGAAGACTTCGCATGACAAACCTCATATTGTAAGCTCCTAAACAAACCAAAGGGCCAAGATGTTGTAAAAGAATTTCTGCCGAGAGTGCATACGCACGCAAGTGTTGTATTTGTTTACTATCGGTACTTCCTAGCTTAGCTAATAATTTCAGTGGGCTAAATAAGGTGCTTGTAAGAAGAACCACAGTACAAATATTACTGATAATCAGTACGCGAAAAAAAACGTATTGGGTATTCTATAATGTTCTCGAGTGAGGCTTCCCAACTGTAGATCATGCACCATATATGATTGGTAAAACGCGGAATAGAACCATGGGCGCTTCTAGGCATTGCAAAAGGAAATTCTGCATTTCCAGTGCTCATCCGCTTCAGAGAACCGACTCACCACAAGAACATTCTTTGTTGTGTTCGTCACATCTTTGATGACGAACTCCGAAAAAATATAATTTAAATGCAATTCGTTGTGAATCCGGATGTAGAGATCGTGCCAGCTGGGAAATGCGTTCTGATTTTCAAAGAGCGGCGAAATGGGCCAGTGTTCACCGACTACTCTCTTGAGTACATCTTGAAATGCACGAAATTGAACCTCTGCGGGAATGGCTGCGTGAAAGTAACACATAGTTAGATTAAATATTTTGTTCAACAAGAAGACAACGATTTCACACGGTTTTTATACGTTGATATTGCTCGTCATAAAACAGAAAATTAAAATGCAAGTTAGTCCTTTAATGTGAGGCGAATTTCTTAGCTTGTTTTTTTTTTTCGCCACACGGCGATGCTGTGTACGAAACGTACTAACTTTAGTTTGGTGCACTTTCTTTTCAGTGTGTTAAATTACTGTTGACCAATACCTAGCCACGCCACTATTATCTTTTTAGTTAGTTACAAAACTGATCATGCGCTAGAGTTGATACGTTCAAACATAAACGCGAAGGTTAACTTCGTGCATGACGCATCCTTTTTTGTCACACCCTAAATATTTTTCGACTATCAAATCAAGCACCCAACCTATAATATAAAGGCATATTCTAAAGAAATATTATCAACTTACAGGTATTGACACAGTTACGATATGCAACCAACACTTTATCCGTGACATTCTGATCCTTCGTTTTGTAGGTAGTATTTTCCAATATATCTAAAGAAAAACGAGTAGAACAAAACGTACAATAGTATTTGATCGTCAAAGTGAAAAAAAAACACGCGGCAAGAAATCTTGGCATAAAAAGTCACACGTGCCAACCTGTGTTCTTTAGGTTGAGAGTGACCATGGAGCGATTTCATTTTCGCAGCGACAGTGCACCGTTTGACTGCTTAGCAGCAGCTTGGGAGGCGCAGACGCAAAGCTTCTGTCTACCATTTAGTAGTTCACATTTCAACCTATATCAGATTTCCCCGACTATGCGGCGTGCATGTTCTTGTGCTGTTCGCGTACCTCGTGCGTCAGTTTACCCGCCAGATGCTGCCACGTGCTTTTGTTTCCCACCCGACATCGCCCCATGACGGCGCGCGCTTGGCTGCCTCGTTATCGCAAGTTCCCTGGGCCTTCTCTACGATGAATTCCATTTGATTGGCGTGCCCTTCCTTGCCTTCCGATGCGCCAGAGACGCGTTTTCGAACACTTGCTCACCGCATAGTCATTGACAGATGAAATAAGCCTAGTGCGTGGCTAATTATGTGCACGCTCTCCGTTTCGTTCGTCGCTCATCGGCAATGTTATTGGCTAACGGCACGATCTCTTTGGCTTCTAATTAAGACGCTAAGGGACTTGGCACCCCTATCATTTATTAAGCTCTAAGTGACTATAACCCACGCATTGCTTATGAACTCTGCTCATTCACCCACTTTTGCCGCAGAAAAGATGTCAAACCAATCACTGTGCCCTACATAAAAAACGAAAAAAAAAAAACGTAGGCAATCTCCGCAAAATTTGGAGAATCGAACATAGGCTTTTCGCGACCGGACTTGTTCAACCTAAAGTTTCTTTATAAGAGCTTACCACAAGTAGCAACATTCTTTGAAGTGCCGACTGCGTGACGGTGCAGGTTTTAGGAAGGGAATGGCGACGCAAAGCAAAAGACTGAGCTGCACGACGCCAGTTTGTTCAAGCGGAATGTGCTTTGTCATTTGTATTGGTTGTCGCTACTTGTAAAAGAGATATCAGGGGACTTTTTTCAACCTTCTGTAAGTCGCTTGGCTCCTTATGTCAATTGCGATGATTGGATATCAGCGTGCTCCACTGGAAATTGTACGCACAGGCTCTGTTTTGAGGTTTCCATTGATTTCACGAGTAGATAAGATGTCGACCAACACGGTGTTTTCACAAAAAAAAAAAAAAAAAAAAAAAAAATGTTCGCTTATGGAAGGTGTGGGCACTGAGCGTATGAAGAAAAGTGATGCGCATGATTTGAATCGTCTGAGCATGCGCCGTGCCGACAGCAGCGCCACCGCAGCAGAGTGAAGAGAGAACCACGTTTAGGTCTATTCATTTATTTTTTTATACATATCCTCAAGGCATAAGTGTTATAGAGGTGAGAGATAGAGTAAATAACAAGGAGTAAGCATGGGATGAAAATTGGAAAAGCAATACAAAAGGAAATTACAAAGAACAATGAATACAAACGACTCAAACACTTCAAAAATATCAAGTCCGCTAGCGTACACAAACGAATACATACAATAAAATCTATAAAAGATATCCGACTTATACCAGTACTATTAC
Organism: Ixodes persulcatus; assembly: GCA_013358835.2. Classification (NCBI taxonomy): domain Eukaryota; kingdom Metazoa; phylum Arthropoda; class Arachnida; order Ixodida; family Ixodidae; genus Ixodes; species Ixodes persulcatus. Next base: position 492,919 of record JABSTQ010009871.1, on the reverse strand, counting down.
ATTCAATTATTTAGGTAGATTCTGCAAAGCAAGTTGAAGCAAATCAAAATTACTACTAGTGGCAATTATAAAGGGTGTTCCCGCCACTTCCCGCTCCCGTGAAAGGGGAAAAAAAACTGCCGGTTCCCCGATGTTCGACCTTGTGTTTGAACGGGTGCGTGACGACTATTGGTTTACTGGCCAGCAATCCCGTGAGAGCTACGCTCTAGAAGTGTCACTAGTGTGGCGTCTCTCAAGCTGTCAATGCGTATCGGCACGAGAAAAATGTCACGAGTGAAGTTGGCTCGATTCTCTCGAAACGAGAGGCGCCACCGACGCCGCCGAGCCTGGGTGATCGCAGGACGACGGAATTGACGGAACGTGCTAGCCTAATTCAATATGCTGCCGACAATAAGCGCAGCGCGACAAACGCGATAATGTGACGCCATCTCTGTACACTGACAATGGGCATTTAGGGCGCATAGTGCAAATGCAATGTGCACGGTGATCTGGAAGAGAAACGCTGAATACCGAAGTGAGCGCGTCAAAACACTAGAAAATTGTGCATCACAGAGACTCGCGTCGCGCTAAAGAAAGCGGTCAAAAACTTTTGGAAATGTTTTCACTAAAACCAAGACCCAGCTCGACGACCCCTGCGAGGAAGTTCGGCACGTATCTTCGGTGCCTGGGAGAGGTTGATGACCCCCACCGATGCCTTGCCGTTTACGTAGAAGTTGAACGCGTTTAGGGATATGTAGGTTCTAAGTCGTTCTCGAATATATCGACCGGGTTAGTCGAATACGTAGTCCTGAAGACGCGCCCACAATACCTTCGGAAGACTTGCCATTTTGTTTAGGAACAAGTGCTTTTTCTTTTTACCCGAAGAAACAGGAAGAAATGTCGGTTCCCGTCTAAGTAAATTTCGTGACGTACCGCAGTTAGTATTCGGCGGTGAGTCTTTCAAAGTATGCGCTACTCACTGAGGGTTCACAAGAACGAGCAAAAACAACAGGCAACAACAAACATCGCAATGTTCTCCTAGAAGATTTAAAATCACAGTCATAAACAATCAATAGGCAGTAATTGAAATTTTGGAGGCGCCTAGTTTTTTATTCCACGGCTCTCCAATTTTTTTTTTGTTTGTTTGTTTGTTTTTGCATAGAATTCTATGGGCCACATTTACGAAGTTATAAACTTTTGCTTACCTTTTTTTCACAAAATATTTAAATGTTTCAGAGGGCTGTAATTGCCTAGCTATTATAGTATGCAAATCAATTACAATTTTGTTATTTTCTTAAAAGCGTTTTATTCCACGGAATATCCCAGAAATTCGGCCATGCCCCCGCAAGCTCGACCATTTTTTTACATTTTCTTTATATCCCTTATTAACCGTCGTAACACGCCGAAAAGCGTGAAACTAAAGGGCTGTTTATACTCCGTCCTAACGTCGACGAGCGTACGCGCCTGATCGCGTTCACCAACGCCGTCTACACTCCGTCGTCATGTAAAGCACTCTTTAAAAAAAAAAAATTAGCTTTTTTATTTTGGTGAAGAAGGAAGACCAGCGAAGCTGTTCTATGGTGGAATTGAAGTAATGGCCGGCCGCAAGTCAACAAGCCAGAGTGGAAGGGATCGAAAGGTAGAACCATCTATGAGCGACGGCGGCGAACGGACAACCGGCACACACAACACTCTGGACAGCTACCGCCATCTATGAGCGACGACGGCAACCAGAATTTTGTGTCGACATTTCTTTGCGGGGGACACGATCCTGGGGAAACTTGCCCTTAACAGATCCGTTGTAAAAGGTTCCTGTTGTCACACATTTTTAGGGTGTAACTTGCTTGTCCCTCGAGCTCGTCTAAAAAAAGTTAACAAAGTTACCCCTTCCGCTTGGGAGCAACTTTTGCACTCTGCACCATTGAAGAAACAACCTTATCTCTAATGAAAAGCAATAGCCTTTATATCGAGGGTGTAATTTTACTTCCATTAAGAGGTAATAGGGCATACTTTTGGGTTCAAGGTTTCACCCTTTTTGGGAGTGACAGCACATGCTTCAAGGCTGTAGCTTCACCTCGTTTAGGAGGCAATAACAGTCAACCATCTTACACCCCCTCTGGGGCTACCTCAACGTTACAAGAATACTGATTGGGAAACTGTCGTACGAGCCTGCATAGAAAAGGTAGCGTAGATCAGTACTCGAGAACTGAAATAAACGCGATCGCATCGCCGCCATGTATCCCGTAGCGACCACTCAGCGAACTCCAAGGCTGCACTTCGTTCAAAGGACCGGTGACGCCTTCTCGCAGTAGCCAGAGTATCGCCTTCAATAGTGTTCTTGCTACTGCTCAATTTTGGCTTTGATCGGCCACTTCGGCGCCGAAACGTATAGACCAACACGTGGCCCTGACGTTACGCAACTGCGATGGCATTGTCGACGGTACGGCGCATGCGCAGATGCTTCACTTCACGTGTATTTGGTTTCTGCGCACGCGCAGTGCCCACACCTGGTGTGGGCAAACACGGGCTTGTTTGTAAACAGCGTGTCCGTCTATACAGTAGAAGGGGGTTCACGGCTGCCAACCCCTGTCTCCCAAGCGGGCGAGTCCCGATTATTCAATGAAGTCATTACGCACCCAGGTCGGGACGCGCGACCTGGAAGTCACAGATGAGACAGGGTTGTATAAAAAACAATATGAAATGTCCCGCAAAGCTTTGTAAACTACAATTGTAAGCAAACATCACGCTCCTGTCATTTTGTACTAATCTCCAATGAAATGTCATACATAAAAAGCTTTTTCTGTTTGTTTTTACGCGAAAACATGCTTTCTAAACGCGATTAGTAGCAGCGTTCCACCGCCGACGAAATCCAAAGGAGAACGACGGAAGTGACGTGGGGGCTAACATTACCTTCTAAAAACGCATTTCAAATAAGGGGCGCTAGTATTGTCCTTTTGAGGAGGTAATAACCAAGGCACTTCCTTCCCCACCAGATTGAGGGTGCAAACTTTGGTTATTCCACCATTTTAGTAGCCTTTTGGCAACCTTTCTTTTAAGAGTGATAGGGGGCACTAGTGTCTATTTTCCTCGAGGAGGTAATAAGCAAGGCACTCCATTCCTTACCCGATTGAGGGTGTAAAAGCTGGTTGTTCCACCGTTTTGGGAACCTTTTGTATTTAAGAGTGAACGTGACCTAGCGCAGCGTTGCTCAGTGCGCCTCGGCGAAGCTCACGACAGAATAGAGGATGCTCTATTCGCGCGGTCGACGAGAGCAGGACGAAACAACGCCACCTAGGCAGAAGGCCTCCTCGCACGTCATCACAGTCAGATCGCTCGAAGCGGGAGGTTGGGCACGAGTGCTGTGCCAGTGTTCGGGTGGGGCTCATGTCCAATCAGCGCGTCGAAGGTCGGGGTCGGGCCCAATAGCCGAGTTAGCGCGATCCAACTCTGATGACGTTTTAGAGAAAGAGAGGAGACTATGAGGAGGCCTTCTGTCTAGGTGGTCTTGGCCAAAGGTGGTAACGACACCAGAAACCCTCGCACGAGCGCCCCATTCGGGAATTTGGTTCTCGGAGCCAATCAGGGTGCGCGAGACTTTCATTGCTGGGATCTGAGCCAGCTGTTCTTGTCGTGTATCGTGTGCTGTTGTCTTGTTTCCTCATTGATGTGCGTAGTTAGCGATAGTACGTTGGACTGGGCGAGTATGAACCTGGACGTGGGCTGCTCCGAGGATGCGCTACCCCCGAGCCTCCTTATGCCTGTAGACCTAACGAGCCGGAGGTGGTGGGCCGTGGTCTCCATGGCCGTCGTGGTGGGGTGCCGGCAAAAGCTGAAAGCTGGTCCACGCGCCAAAGGTAGAGTTTATTAGAAGTAGCGATGACCTAATGTGTGTGCTATATGTGATAATGTGTAAGTCACATGCATTGACAGCTAAGTTTGATCGAAAGAGCGCCGTCGAATGTATGGGAAAGGTGGTTCCAGTAAAATATCTGAACTAATTAGCCAGCCATACATTTTCAACTGGCTGTGTCAGCTTGTAAATGATAGTAGCGGTGCGCGATGAAAGTGGGACTGATTCTTGTATTCCTTATATGGGCTCCGTGAAGTGCGCTACAATTACCAACGCGTACAATGCGTAATTTAAGCATCGTCCGCTCTCTTCGGTGTCAATTTCTCGAGTCAGCATGGAAGTCTACTATAATAACACATCGGCAATCTGTCGGAAAGAGGTCGCTGTGGAATATTGAGCTCATATATTTTGTCGAAGCATGCCGGCGGAATCACCGGAGTCGCTTGGAAGGACACCGGTGGACCTGTCAAGCGTCTAGGTTTGACGGACGTGAAATTGTGATATTTTTGGTTTTCCGTCAATATGTGTGTGATTTTCTTTTTTAAAGTAAATAAATGATTTTCACTCATTATCCCGCATCATTTGCATATTTTCAAACTGCTAACCACTGTCTCGAATCGCTCTTTTCAAGCTTAACTACACGACATGGACGACCCAACAAAACATTGCGTTGCGTGTATGTTTATACAGTCTGAAGTTAGTCTGCCTCAACGGGCGACTCGTCTCTCAGCTGTAGATAAACAATTTAGCCAGTGCACTACAACTGCCAGAGGCAACCTCTAGCCTGGGGTCTAACGCACAAGACCGCACGCCGGTACCATGCTCATCCAGATCGAAACGGGCGGGGTGGGGATCATGGACGAACCAGAACCTAACTCGCAGCTCTGAGAGACCGACTGCATGATGAAATGATCTGGTACCGACCAGGAAGCGGACATTGGGTATAGAGGCGATGCGGTTTCCAAGAAAACGCGCATACGCAAAGTGAGGCGGTTCGTTGGGGCGCACCGGACCGCGCTGGGCTGTCCACATGGTCGTTCGGGTGCTTCTTGGAGTGGCGTGACGTGGCGCAGTGACCGACGAACGTCGGTCTGCGCCGGAGCGCTTTCCGTTCGTCGACTTCGGAGTATAAGCATCCCTTAATAATTACCACACCCTGCGTTCCTTAAGATCTCACTGACTGTAGACCATTCCATTTAGTGCTCTCAGGGCGGCACCATTTTGTTCGACCGCAGCGCCCTCTCCACGCATCCGGGAAGTTCAGCACGTTCGGTGGGGTAAAATGAAAGAGAGGGCACGAACCCGACTCCGCTAGCAGACGACAAACCGGAAGGTTGCCGTTGTCCATCTTCGGGCTGTACTGGCGGGCTGCACCGAACATCCAACTCTCACTCGTGGTTGCCGTTGCGAAGTGTTTCGCGTTCTTAGAATATTCATTGCTACTCCAAAATCAGCCTATAGCGCTCTGTTGTTTAATTTCAGTAAATGATCAAGTAGCGCATCTTTGTTCCGTTACATCAATAGCAGTGAAGTCAGCCGGCAACGCTACCCTCAACCAGTGCGTCTATTGCGGCAGGAGAGCACGTTTTCATTTACTATTCCAGACTTCCACTCATTGTCGCTAAAAGCCTACACCAGTACGAACCTTTTATAGTAAAAAAGCTACAGCACCGGATTTACTTTTCGCCGTAGAGACCGGCCCAAGTCATTTTCTTTCCGGTTTGAGATGTAAGGCCCAAGTCCTTAGATTTATCTCGGGGTGGTGCAACGACTGAACAAACGTGGCGTTTTCTCCAGCCTTTATGAAATACAAAGTTTCACGAGTAATTCGCTGGAACATGAGTACACTCGACGTAGCGAAGCGAATCACGGAAACTTACTCTCAAAATTGTAATAGAATACGTTGGTGGCCTAGTTGGTTGAACATAATAAACGCATCGTTCGTGAGCATCAAGTTCACGCACAAGGCTTCAACCAACAGCTCCCTTCAATTTTTAGACCTACGGCTCAGCTACAAGGGTAATCATATATGCTGGACGTACTCGCCAAGATCCCCAAAAAGGCTACTCCAGAAGGATTCGGCTCATACAACATTAATAAATAGAGCAATTGTTTCCATTTGTTTTTGCGCGGCCTAACGAGTCCTGTTCTCATTCAGCAGCGGAGAGCTTTGATCCGCGAACATTAGGGTTCAAAGCTCAAGGCTACCCTCCTTCCATCCTATCAGATGTGGGCGAATGCACGATCAAAACTACCCGAACAAGAGAGAGTAGCGAGAACCGACGCCGACCTGCGGTCGTCCCATACATGCATCGCATCTCACACAACGTCAAGAGAGTCGCATCAAAATATGACGCCCGGGTAGTGCTATCTGCTGCAGACAGGCTAACAAGGCTGTGGCCCAAAACAAACTCACAGCGCGATAAAGCGCACAAGTGCAACGTGAGACATGCCCCCAAATATGTAAACTGTGACTGCGTAGTTGGGTATGAGATACCGTTCTCACGTAGATATGCTTATGTGGGCCAGACCTGAAAATGCGTTAATATCAGGCTCAGAGAAAGTGAACTTTCTCTAAAACCCTCCCGGTCAGGTCACCTAGCCTACATGTAAGGGATGGTGGGTGCACCCCCTTGTTCGTTAGCGTAGGGGATTGAGGAGGTTCCACGACAAAAAGAACAAGGGAAATATACGAAGCCCAGGTCATCGCATAAAGAAGCAAATCCCGCATAAGCGCGCCATCAGTGAACGTATCACCCAGAGAACTACGGTAGCTTCTTTCGTATTCCTAAACTATTTTTCTTCTAGAATGGATGCTTGGGCGAGTTGTGTATTCATAATGTAGGAAATAGCACAAAGCAAACTCACTCACATTGAAAATGCACGCACACCAAAAAAAAGGTCACTCATGTCGCGCTTTCTTCTGGTGTGCGTGTATTTTCAGTGTGAGTGAGTTTACTTTGCGCTATTTCCAACATTCTTCTATAACTTTTGTTTTTAATTTTTGAATAATTTTCCCTCGTTATTATTGTTTTGCTATTAATCTTTTTTTACCTCAATCACTGTTCGTTTCTTTGTCATTTTTTATGCAGATTTATCTTCGTCTTTTTCTTCCTTTATTTTTCATTAAATGTCAGTTGAAAGTAACGCTTGTCCTGTCCTGTCCTCCCTTGTTCTTTGTCTTTCGTGCTAATATTTTTTTATTATTTTTAACACCTTTCATTAATATTGTATAATCCAATGTCCGTTAATAGCCAATTTTGCCTGCATTCGGGAGGAGAAAACCGAAAGATTCGAGTTGCCGGAAAAACCTTATTGTGCGAGGTTCGCTGTGGCATTCTGCAAAAGCTCCAGGTCGTTACTACTTAGTCTAAACATTACATACCTTTCAAATCAATCAGAACTTGGTCGTCGAGAGAATTCAAGCCGCCGACGACGTTCTTTACATCCGGAATCGGGTTGTGAAACATCCAGTTATTGCACACATAGCCGTAAAAATCCGTGCACGGATCAACGTCGTCGTTAAGGAGTTTTGCTGTTAGTTTGGCTGAAACGAAACACGTGAAAGGGAAAAAGAACGTGTTTTCCAACTATGCATTCAGGAGATTTGTCTGGGACGAATGTCATATGCTTATATTTTGCGCATGTGTATTACAAAGTTATACTGTGTTGTTAAAGTTATTTGCTGTTTTTTGACATAGTGTGTGAAGCGGGCAAACCCTAGTCAAGCTACATGTTTTGCAGCTTTCTGCAATCTTCCTTTTAGGTGTGAAATGCAAAGAGCAAATAGAGAATATTATTATTATTATTATTAGTAGTAGTAGTAGTAGTAGTAGTAGTAGTAGTAGTAGTAGTAGTAGTAGTAGTAGTAGTAGTAGCAGTAGTAGTAGTAGTAGTAGTAGTAGTAGTAGTAGTAGTAGTCGTAGTATTAATGGTGAACATATTGAATCCACGTAGACAAAGGTAAAACAGAAAAATATGTCCGCAGAAAAAAAGACCCAACTTTCTCGATGTGGAACGCGGTGACAACATATGGACGATAAAAATTACTGAGCCTTAAGAATGATTTATATATATTCCTTCGCTAGATAAACACACGCGTTAAATAGTTCACATGAACACACGAGACGTGTTGTAGAAATAAATGTAGGGATCAATCTTATATAATTACAACCTCATAATTGCAACGTTCATGACGCTATGTTATTGTCTACACTGGCTGTATAACCGGAGAACGTGTGACACGAAAGTGCCCACGAAAGAATGCGCGACACAAGGCGCAAGCGGCCAGTTGAGCGTGCGTCAAGAGAGCGCTTGCGCGCGCTGTGGACAGTTCCAGGGGTATTGGGCGCGGCAACACAGCTACCTAAGCGGTCACTGCTCAATAAGGAAGGCAGCATTCGTGGGATCGTGCTCTGTCGGGTTTCACAGAACTGTTAAAACAATTTCAAAACTTTTTTTTTTTTACAGCGACAGTTGTTAGTGGTTTGTTTCCCGGTTTTTTGAAGTCATGAGCTTGAACGAAAAGTTTATCCGCTAAATTTAGGGGGGAAATTGACGTCACGTGACCTATGCGCCAATTCAGTTTTGTACCATGAGCTACACTGGCCGAGGTTGAGCAGTTTTGCGTGGCTCGCATAATGAGCCGTGCTCCGTGGTGCGCATGCGCGAGGAGCAGTGACGTCACACGGCGCACAGCTGGCGCGCCGGAGCCGCCGCCGCCGCGCGTTTCGCCGCCGCCGCGCCGGTCTGCGCATTCCAGAGGAGTGACGTCATAGCCGCGGCAGACGCGCTGGCGCGCCGCGTGCCCAGCTGTGCGCCTCCGTTGCGCAGTAGCCAAGTCTGACGCTGCACCGGAGCCGCTTGATAGCGCCTCTCAGTTTGTGCACATAAGCTCACGCATACGTATATCCTGGCCTGTCCTGTCCTCCCTTGTTCTTTGTCTTTCGTGCTAATATTTTTTTATTATTTTTAACACCTTTCATTAATATTGTATAATCCAATGTCCGTTAATAGCCAATTTTGCCTGCATTCGGGAGGAGAAAACCGAAAGATTCGAGTTGCCGGAAAAACCTTATTGTGCGAGGTTCGCTGTGGCATTCTGCAAAAGCTCCAGGTCGTTACTACTTAGTCTAAACATTACATACCTTTCAAATCAATCAGAACTTGGTCGTCGAGAGAATTCAAGCCGCCGACGACGTTCTTTACATCCGGAATCGGGTTGTGAAACATCCAGTTATTGCACACATAGCCGTAAAAATCCGTGCACGGATCAACGTCGTCGTTAAGGAGTTTTGCTGTTAGTTTGGCTGAAACGAAACACGTGAAAGGGAAAAAGAACGTGTTTTCCAACTATGCATTCAGGAGATTTGTCTGGGACGAATGTCATATGCTTATATTTTGCGCATGTGTATTACAAAGTTATACTGTGTTGTTAAAGTTATTTTGCTGTTTTTTGACATAGTGTGTGAAGCGGGCAAACCCTAGTCAAGCTACATGTTTTGCAGCTTTCTGCAATCTTCCTTTTAGGTGTGAAATGCAAAGAGCAAATAGAGAATATTATTATTATTATTATTAGTAGTAGTAGTAGTAGTAGTAGTAGTAGTAGTAGTAGTATAGTAGTAGTAGTAGTAGTAGTAGTAGCAGTAGTAGTAGTAGTAGTAGTAGTAGTAGTAGTAGTAGTCGTAGTATTAATGGTGAACATATTGAATCCACGTAGACAAAGGTAAAACAGAAAAATATGTCCGCAGAAAAAAAGACCCAACTTTCTCGATGTGGAACGCGGTGACAACATATGGACGATAAAAATTACTGAGCCTTAAGAATGATTTATATATATTCCTTCGCTAGATAAACACACGCGTTAAATAGTTCACATGAACACACGAGACGTGTTGTAGAAATAAATGTAGGGATCAATCTTACTATAATTACAACCTCATAATTGCAAACGTTCATGACGCTATGTTATTGTCTACACTGGCTGTATAACCGGAGAACGTGTGACACGAAAGTGCCCACGAAAGAATGCGCGACACAAGGCGCAAGCGGCCAGTTGAGCGTGCGTCAAGAGAGCGCTTGGCGCGCGCTGTGGACAGTTCAGGGGTATTGGGCGCGGCAACACAGCTACCTAAGCGGTCACTGCTCAATAAGGAAGGCCAGCATTCGTGGGATCGTGCTCTGTAGGGTTTTCACAGAACGTTAAAACAATTTCAAAACTTTTTTTTTTTTTTACAGCGACAGTTGTTAGTGGTTTGTTTCCCGGTTTTTTGAAGTCATGAGCTTGAACGAAAAGTTTATCCGCTAAATTTAGGGGGGAAATTGACGTCACGTGACCTATGCGCCAATTCAGTTTTGTACCATGAGCTACACTGGCCGAGGTTGAGCAGTTTTGCGTGGCTCGGATAATGAGCCGTGCTCCGTGGTGCGCATGCGCGAGGAGCAGTGACGTCACACGGCGCACAGCTGGCGCGCCGGAGCCGCCGCCGCCGCGCGTTCGCCGCCGCCGCGCCGGTCTGCGCATTCCAGAGGAGGACGTCATAGGCCGCGGCAGACGCGCTGGCGCGCCGCGTGCCCAGCTGTGCGCCTCCGTTGCGCAGTAGCCAAGTCTGACGCTGCACCGGAGCGCTTGATAGCGCCTCTCAGTTTGTGCACATAAGCTCACGCTACGTATATCCTGGCATAGCCGAGCTAAGCCACCGCAATTTTTTCTGCTAAATTTAGCGGGGAAATTGGCGTCGCGTGACCTATGCACCAATTCAGTTTTTCTGATAAATTTAGCGGGAATATTGACGTCGCGTGACCTATGCACCAATTCAGTTTTTCTGCTAAATTTAGCGGGAATATTGACGTCGCGTAACCTAAGCACCAATTCAGTTTTCTGATAAATTTAGCGGGAATATTGACGTCGCGTGACCTATGCACCAATTCAGTTTTTCTGATAAATTTAGCGGGAATATTGACGTCGCGTGACCTATGCACCAATTCAGTTTTTCTGATAAATTTAGCGGGAATATTGACGTCGCGTGACCTATGCACCAATTCAGTTTTTCTGATAAATTTAGCGGAAATATTTACGTCGCGTGACCTATGCACCAATTCAGTTTTTCTGATAAATTTAGCGGGAATATTGACGTCGCGTGACCTTTGCACCAATTCAGTTTTTCTGCTAAATTTAGCGAGAAAATTGACGTCGCGTGACCTATGCACCAATCTTCCTTTTAGGTGTGAAATGCAAAGAGCAAATAGAGAATATTATTATTATTATTATTATTATTATTATTAGTAGTAGTAGTAGTAGTAGTAGTAGTAGTAGTAGTAGTAGTAGTAGTAGTAGTAGTAGTAGTAGTAGTAGTAGTAGTAGTAGTAGTAGTAGTAGTAGTAGTAGTAGTAGTAGTAGTAGTAGTAGTAGTAGTAGTAGTAGTAGTAGTAGTAGTAGTAGTAGTAGTAGTAGTAGTAGTAGTAGTAGTAGTAGTAGTAGTAGTAGTAGTAGTAGTAGTAGTAGTAGTAGTAGTAGTAGTAGTAGTAGTAGTAGTAGTAGTAGTAGTAGTAGTAGTAGTAGTAGTAGTAGTAGTAGTAGTAGTAGTAGTAGTAGTAGTAGTAGTAGTAGTAGTAGTAGTAGTAGTAGTAGTAGTAGTAGTAGTAGTAGTAGTAGTAGTAGTAGTAGTAGTAGTAGTAGTAGTAGTAGTAGTAGTAGTAGTAGTAGTAGTAGTAGTAGTAGTAGTAGTAGTAGTAGTAGTAGTAGTAGTAGTAGTAGTAGTAGTAGTAGTAGTAGTAGTAGTAGTAGTAGTAGTAGTAGTAGTAGTAGTAGTAGTAGTAGTAGTAGTAGTAGTAGTAGTAGTAGTAGTAGTAGTAGTAGTAGTAGTAGTAGTAGTAGTAGTAGTAGTAGTAGTAGTAGTAGTAGTAGTAGTAGTAGTAGTAGTAGTAGTAGTAGTAGTAGTAGTAGTAGTAGTAGTAGTAGTAGTAGTAGTAGTAGTAGTAGTAGTAGTAGTAGTAGTAGTAGTAGTAGTAGTAGTAGTAGTAGTAGTAGTAGTAGTAGTAGTAGTAGTAGTAGTAGTAGTAGTAGTAGTAGTAGTAGTAGTAGTAGTAGTAGTAGTAGTAGTAGTAGTAGTAGTAGTAGTAGTAGTAGTAGTAGTAGTAGTAGTAGTAGTAGTAGTAGTAGTAGTAGTAGTAGTAGTAGTAGTAGTAGTAGTAGTAGTAGTAGTAGTAGTAGTAGTAGTAGTAGTAGTAGTAGTAGTAGTAGTAGTAGTAGTAGTAGTAGTAGTAGTAGTAGTAGTAGTAGTAGTAGTAGTAGTAGTAGTAGTAGTAGTAGTAGTAGTAGTAGTAGTAGTAGTAGTAGTAGTAGTAGTAGTAGTAGTAGTAGTAGTAGTAGTAGTAGTAGTAGTAGTAGTAGTAGTAGTAGTAGTAGTAGTAGTAGTAGTAGTAGTAGTAGTAGTAGTAGTAGTAGTAGTAGTAGTAGTAGTAGTAGTAGTAGTAGTAGTAGTAGTAGTAGTAGTAGTAGTAGTAGTAGTAGTAGTAGTAGTAGTAGTAGTAGTAGTAGTAGTAGTAGTAGTAGTAGTAGTAGTAGTAGTAGTAGTAGTAGTAGTAGTAGTAGTAGTAGTAGTAGTAGTAGTAGTAGTAGTAGTAGTAGTAGTAGTAGTAGTAGTAGTAGTAGTAGTAGTAGTAGTAGTAGTAGTAGTAGTAGTAGTAGTAGTAGTAGTAGTAGTAGTAGTAGTAGTAGTAGTAGTAGTAGTAGTAGTAGTAGTAGTAGTAGTAGTAGTAGTAGTAGTAGTAGTAGTAGTAGTAGTAGTAGTAGTAGTAGTAGTAGTAGTAGTAGTAGTAGTAGTAGTAGTAGTAGTAGTAGTAGTAGTAGTAGTAGTAGTAGTAGTAGTAGTAGTAGTAGTAGTAGTAGTAGTAGTAGTAGTAGTAGTAGTAGTAGTAGTAGTAGTAGTAGTAGTAGTAGTAGTAGTAGTAGTAGTAGTAGTAGTAGTAGTAGTAGTAGTAGTAGTAGTAGTAGTAGTAGTAGTAGTAGTAGTAGTAGTAGTAGTAGTAGTAGTAGTAGTAGTAGTAGTAGTAGTAGTAGTAGTAGTAGTAGTAGTAGTAGTAGTAGTAGTAGTAGTAGTAGTAGTAGTAGTAGTAGTAGTAGTAGTAGTAGTAGTAGTAGTAGTAGTAGTAGTAGTAGTAGTAGTAGTAGAAATTTAGCGGGAATATTGACGTCGCGTGACCTATGCACCAATTCAGTTTTTCTGATAAATTTAGCGGGAATATTGACGTCGCGTGACCTATGCACCAATTCAGTTTTTCTGCTAAATTTAGCGAGAAAATTGACGTCGCATGACCTATGCACCGATTCAGTTTTTCTGATAAATTTAGCGGGAATATTGACGTCGCGTGACCTATGCACCAATTCAGTTTTTCTGCTAAATTTAGCGAGAAAATTGACGTCGCGTGACCTATGCACCAATTCAGTTTTTCTGATAAATTTAGCGGGAATATTGACGTCGCGTGACCTATGCACCAATTCAGTTTTTCTGCTAAATTTAGCGGGAATATTGACGTCGCGTGACCTATGCACCAATTCAGTTTTTCTGCTAAATTTAGCGAGAAAATTGACGTCGCGTGACCTATGCACCGATTCAGTTTTTCTGCTAAATTTAGCGGGAATATTGACGTCGCGTGACCTATGCACCAATTCAGTTTTTCTGCTAAATTTAGCGAGAAAATTGACGTCGCGTGACCTATGCACCAATTCAGTTTTTCTGCTAAATTTAGCGAGAAAATTGACGTCGCGTGACCTATGCACCAATTCAGTTTTTCTGATAAATTTAGCGGAATATTGACGTCGCATGACCTATGCACCGATTCAGTTTTTCTGATAAATTTAGCGGGAATATGACGTCGCGTGACCTATGCACCAATTCAATTTTTCTGATAAATTTAGCGGAAAATTGACGTCGCGTGACCTATGCACCAATTCAGTTTTTCTGATAAATTTAGCGGGAATATTGACGTCGCGTGACCTATGCACCAATTCAGTTTTTCTGATAAATTTAGCGGGAATATTGACGTCGCGTGACCTATGCACCAATTCAGTTTTTCTGATAATTTAGCGGGAATATTGACGTCGCGTGACCTATGCACCAATTCAGTTTTTCTGATAAATTTAGCGGGAATATTGACGTCGCGTGACCTATGCACCAATTCAGTTTTTCTGCTAAATTTAGCAGGAATATTGACGTCGCATGACCTATGCACCAATTCAGTTTTTTCTGATAAATTTAGCGGGAATATTGACGTCGCATGACCTATGCACCGATTCAGTTTTTCTGCTAAATTTAGCGAGAAAATTGACGTCGCGTGACCTATGCACCAATTCAGTTTTTCTGATAAATTTAGCGGGAATATTGACGTCGCTGACCTATGCACCATTCAGTTTTCTGATAATTTAGCGGGAATATTGACGTCGCGTGCACTATGCACCAATTCAGTTTTGTCTGATAAATTTAGCGGGAATATGACGTCGCGTGACCCTATGCACCAATTCGTTTTTCTGATAAATTTCGCGGAATATTGACGTCGCGTGACCTATGCACCAATTCGTTTTTCTGCTAAATTTTAGCGAGAAAATTGACGTCGCGTGACCTATGCACCGATTCATTTTTCTGCTAAATTTATCGGGAATATTGACGTCGCGTGACCTATGCACCAATTCAGTTTTCTGATAAATTTAGCGGAGAAAATTGACGTCCGCATGACCTATGCACCGATTCAGTTTTTCTGCTAAATTTAGCGAGAAAATTGACGTCGCGTGACCTATGCACCAATTCAGTTTTTCTGATAAATTTAGCGGGAATATTGACGTCGCATGACCTATGCACCGATTCAGTTTTTCTGATAAATTTAGCGGGAATATTGACGTCGCGTGACCTATGCACCAATTCAGTTTTTCTGATAAATTTAGCGGGAATATTGACGTCGCGTGACCTATGCACCAATTCAGTTTTTCTGATAATTTAGCGGAATATTGGACGTCGCGTGACCTATGCACCAATTCAGTTTTTTCTGATTAATTTAGCGGGAATATTGACGTCGCGTGACCTATGCACCAATTCAGTTTTTCTGATAATTTAGCGGGATATTGCGTCGCATGACCTATGCACCGATTCAGTTTTTCTGATAAATTTAGCGGGGAATATTGACGTCGCTGGACCTATGCACCGATTCAGTTTTTCTGATAAATTTAGCGGGAAATATGACGTCGCATGACCTATGCACCGATTCAGTTTTTCTGATAAATTTAGCGGGAATATTGACGTCGCGTGACCTATGCACCAATTCAGTTTTTCTGATAAATTTAGCGGGAATATTGACGTCGCGTGACCTATGCACCAATTCAGTTTTTCTGCTAAATTTAGCGGGAATATTGACGATCGCGTGCCTATGCACCAATCAGTTTTTCTGATAATTTAGCGGGAATATGACGTCGCGTGACCTATGCACCAATTCAGTTTTTCTGATAAATTTAGCGGGAATATTGACGTCGCGTGACCTATGCACCAATTCCGTTTTTCTGCTAAATTTAGCGAGAAAATTGACGTCGCATAACCTATGCACCGATTCAGTTTTTCTGATAAATTTAGTGGGAAAATTTACGTCACGTGACCTATGCACCAATTCAGTTTCCCCGCTGAATTTCGCGAGATAATTCATGTCACGTGACCTGACGTTAAGGGACCTACAGACAAATTCAGGTTGTCGGCTACATTTAGCGGAACAATTGACGTCACGTGACCTAAGCACCAATTCAGTTTCCCCACTATATTTGGGGGAAAAAGTGATGGGAAGTTTCCTAACGTCACGGTGCCTACAGACAAACTCAGGTTCCCCGCTAAACTTAGCGAACACATTTACGTCACGTGACCTAAATTTGGCGTGGAAACACATCACGACCTTAAAATCATTTATTCCTCAACAACATATCGACGCTAATCACCGTAACGTCATTTCGATATCAGATCACCGTATGACGCTCGATCGACGAAATTTCAATCGATCTTCATCGTCATATCGTGGAATAAGCAGCAAAGTGGTCGCTGTCTAAACGGATCACGTCGTGTGATCACCGCGCTTTTTTTTCTTGCTTTCTTTCCTTTTTTTAGGGCTGGGGCTCTAACTCATCTGCATATAGTAAAACTATTTCGCCTTATATTCTTACTATCCTAAATTAATTTTGGGAAATTTGCTGCCGATTCGAAGGAATAATTCAAAATGTCTTAACTGTAACCCCATTAGCTACGGTCATCACACGATTTAGACGCCTAATACAAATAGCCAAATCTACTAACCGTGTGACGATACGGGTAAAAGAGGGCCCGTTTATTGGAGCCCTTGGGTTACAAAGAGCCCCCAGGGTCTCAATATTTTATATGGTTGGGCACAACTGTTTGATTTTGCTGGAATATTAGGCCTAATGAGCTACTAGACCTTTTCCTACAATGTTACGGATGCGGATGACAAACCTGAAGAGTATGCATAGGTCATGTCCTTCGTTTTGTGCGTAAAAATAAATGCAGGACACTTACATCGCTACTTAGCCGGAGGTACGGCAATATTTCCTAAATAAGCTGCCATGGCCACGCCTGTAATTTATTATTTGTAAACTTGACTTCGGTTTGTTATAATACATTTTTCTCATTATGGACGTTTTTGCTAGATATCAGAGTTGTTCTAGTGTCCACAGATAACATGTAAATTGATATTTCTTGTCTAATTTAAAGTCCGCGTTCGTGTTTCTCTATTAACATTTTGAGACAGATGTTAATTTTTTCGTAGACTTAAATCAACTGGCTATCTCAAATAATCATCTGAGAATGTTGCATATATCTACTAGCGATAGTTAGGACCACTCTTATGAAGCCTTTCTCTTGTTCTCTATTACTAACAATAGTTGTCACAAGGAAAGCTAAATGTTGAATTAATTTATTGTCTCGCTATGTTTGTCAACCAGGTAATCCTCTACGCCATTTGTGTAGGTCAAAAAATGAGAACATTTGGACGGTGGTATTTTCCAATTATTTTAGGAACTGCGCTAGTATCCTATCTTCCTTTAAAAATCGCCCTAATAAATATGGAGCGAGCCACTGCAAACGTGTTTTCGTTTCATGTGAACCCATTTTAACCTGGTGTTCACATCGTATTCACAAAGGAGTAGTAAGTAAAAATGCGCTACGCGTCATTATGAGCTGGTCCAGATTAGATGCAGCAGAAAGAAACAAAAAGCAGCATAGAGTTCTGCTCGCGTGCTGAGCTATGGAATCGACTGCCGCATAGTAATAATGAATGTTGTTCTTAAAAAAAAAAAAAGAGTAATTTTCGGCTAGGTAAATGTATATGTAATACAAGAAAAGTGTGGTGTAAGAGCTTCTTGACCAAACGGTAACACCGTGGGGACTGTTCCCGTTGGGTGCAGTTAACTTATGAGACCGTAGTTTACATAGTACAAACATTTATGAATTTATATTTCTAAACCTAACGTTCAAGCCGAAAACAATTTGCTTAAACAGAAACAGATTTAAAAAAAAAACATGAATGTTTACTTTGCACGCTGCCCTTAAACATTCAATGTATCTTGATATTAAAACTTGCGTGAACAGTTTTAACAAGGGCTTGCCCTGTGGAAGATGTGAGTGTTTTCAACGTGCTATTTTCCACTGAAGTTCAACTCAAGTTTTTTGGGGGAATTTTTAGTAGCACCTGACGCAGTGGCGTAGACTGAGGAGTCACGTGAAATAGAGCATAATGATTTTAACCCGAGTCTGGGGCAGAAGGAGGAAACTTTTTACAGTGGAAGAGAAAGTAACGTCTCTAAATCAGCAAATAATTTTATTCAACCATCCTCCATATACACAAAACTACCACCACCACAAAACCATCGATATCCTGTTTTTAGGGTCGCTCGCACAACCTTCCCCCGCATCACAAAAGAAATATATGTGAGGCCACCCACAGAGCACAACCACCATCCAGTTTAGTCGAAAAGCTTCCAGACAGCTAAAGGTCACAAAACAAAGTAAGCAATGCTTTTGTACTACAAGACACATACACACACAGGGATACCTTTGGTTGGTTCAGACGAAAAGCTTCTAAACTCCTCTCTCAAAAGACCCCACTACCAAAAAAATAAGAACCTTTCTAACCATGGCACACAGACAAGGTTGCACCCTTAACGCAACATCTACAGCTCTGCATCTACACATTTGTATACCTTTGCTGTGTGTCACAGTTAAAACGTTGGTTTTTTTTTTTTTTTTTTTTTTTTTTTACAGTGGTTTTCTGAAAACGTAGTTCACAAGCTTTTCCTCTAAATTAACCAAAGGTATAACTGTGTGTGTGTGTGTCTGGGTACCGTAGTTCAAAAACATTGCATATATTTGTGGCCTCTAGCTGTCAAGAATGTTTTTGTCTAAACCGAAAGGCTTAGGGGGACTCAGTTTGTTTTATGATGTGGTTGAGGGTTGTGCGCGCAACATTAAAAACAGGATGTTCGGTGGTTTTGTGGCGGTTTTAGTTATGTATATAAAAAGGTTGGTTGAATAAAATTATTATCTGTGTTAGAGACTTCGTCTGTCCCTCTCACTTTCTCTTCCACAGAAAAACTAAGTCCTCCCTCTGTCCGAGTCTCGGGTTGAAATCATCATGGTTAACTTATATTAGCTCGCTTTCCCACTGACCATAATTACGTTAAATATGTCTGCATAAAGCACAGCCTTAACGTAAAATCGCAGCTAGCAGCTTGTTTTGACATCATAAGTACAGGGTTTCTAAAATAAATTAAAACCTTCAAATATTGGGTATGAGACGCTCCTAATGTTTATTGGAATCGCAAAATACAGTCGTGACTACATTCAAATATAGCTTTTATAACGTTATTGATTCAGCCTTACCGGTGCTACAAATAAGACTGCTTTCATCAACACCGGTAACTACGTTCCAATGTTCAGTATGTTTCCCTCATGAAAGTGTTTTACGAATTGGTTCAGTATGCATATTCAAGCGCACAAAATCACACAAATACTTATGCTATGCGCCTATATAATTTACAAAAGTTCTGATACGTTTATTCTAAGAATCATATGTGATTTGTTTTACTCTTTTAGGAGGGTTACGCAGTCGCTATAAAACATAGAATTCAAAAGCTTTTCCGTTTTAATTCAGCATATGCGGTGCAAACATTGATACGAGTTTTTCTTTAGCGAACTGCCTTTCATTGGCGTAGTAGCTCTATCAAACGTTATCAAGTTTTCTTATCTCCAAATTGATGCAGTGCAGAAAGAGCTAAAATAATGGTGACTGTCCTTGCAGCAGGCAATCTATTATGCGGCAAGAAACTGAGCGAGTGAGATAGAAAGGAGGCAAAAGCGCGCAGTGACGTCAGAACGCCGAACTGTCCGAATGATTAGTGCGTTAACCTAAAGCTAGCTACCAATGTCTCTAATGCACTTGTCGAACATGTGAGAGCGCGTAACTCCGCGTCCGGCGTTCAGCTTTCGCATTCGAACGCGTTAGAACCCGGAAGGCCGGCGTTTGGCGTTTGGCACTCGCACTCAAATGCGTTTTCCGAGTGCAGTGGCGTAGATTCCTATATACTGACAAAGCCTGGCAGATCGCCACGAGAAGCGGCCGCCGAAATTGAAAAGGTAGAGCGGCAGACAACGGATGAGAAGAGAGCCACGTGACGGGCGCCCCACTGCGGCGAGTCGCCGAAACACACTTCTCCCGAGCGATGGAATGTCCGCCCGTGCTCCACGCGTTCCTCGCGCTACCGCTTCTTTTCTCGTCGGGTTTCGAAAGCCATATTTCGTGTCCTCGCCGCTGCAAAAGCTGTGCGCTGACGTCCAGGTTCCCCGAGAAATGCTCTGTGCTACCAGATCCTCGCGCTCCAAATCTGCGACGGGCCACTTTAAGGTTCCGTCGTGGAACTGCCAGGCTTTGTAAGTATAGAGGCAGCTGTGGCAGTGGAAATAGAGGCAGTTAGCTTTAGGTCTACTCACAACATTCGAACCAGAGCTCAGGGTGCTGATGTTTCCACGCTATCTAATCCTCATCTCCCTCAGTTTCTTGGCTCATCAACAAAACCCGGTTGAGTATTGCCTCTAGTAATACCATTTGATGATCAGACTCAGGATTAATGTTGTGTAACCCCAGTTTGACCAACACTTCATATATCATGACCCAGTAAGTATATTTTCAATCACATGACAAAGGCCGGCAGAAGTGATGCGTGAATGATGAGGCTGTGATTTCAATCTGTAATTAAGCATTTTGCCGCACCCGTCACCCGCGTTGTTTTCTATTTTTAAACACCTCTGATTGAAGGAATGACTAATGTTGGTGTCTTACAGCTAGATATCAGAATTCAGTGCACCGTTTCGTGCACACTGGCGCAGTAGCAGTTTTTGTAGGGCCTCTTTGAAGAAAATCATATTCACCCATACGGCCCTTATCCCATAATATCACATGAAATAATCATAGGCCATGTCATCCGTATTTTTAAATAAAAACAAATGCAAAAGACCATACAAAGTGTGCTACGGTTAACAGCGAGTGGAAACGAGTGGAAAAGGGAGAGCAGTGTCTCTGCTGCAGAGAGCGGCCTTGCCTCATACATAAGCTTTTTTTTTTTGCCGATAAGGGGCGTAACAACTACCGCTCCAAAAACCGCAGAGCTAACGTTTGTTTGGCCGTGACCGTCTACAATACTTCCTTGGTCATATGGCACATCAATGACATTGTCTTGTTCGATGCAAGTAGCCCGCTTGTGAAAATTGATACCAACATTCTTGTCAGGAGCAACTGTGTACGACGACGCAGACGAGTTAGCGAGGGTTACGGTTGAGCCGACATCTCCCATAACGTGCAAAAAGCAAATAATCGTGTCGTCTGCCTTCGATTGAAGGCGTCGTCTTCTTGCTGCGCCTATATAAAAGATAGAGCCACAAGTTTAGCCCTCGCTAGCTCGGTATTTCTCCTCGTCATCCGCTGGTATTCATGGCAAAGAGGTTGATTTTAATTTTATGACGAGTGGCTACGCCTTCCAAATTCTGCAACATGAAATGTACCACTAAAGTTTGATAAATTGTAGAGATGACTACGTGTAAGCGAAAATTTTTCCGGCCAGTTTTATGGGGTGTTTGGGGATTTAAAGCATCTTATATAGAGTACTTGAAATGCCGAGGCTCGATCTAAAATGTGCCGTAAAAATGGGCACCTGCACTTAGCAATGTAAACTTTTCGTCAAGGTAGTATTTTACAGGTGGGATTTACCCATTGTTCGCACACGTTGTGCAAAACAAATAGACAAAACAAAAAAAATTGGCCGCATCTCCACGTGGTGAATGATGTTGCTTGGGGCGAAGCTCTGGTGGTGCTTGTCTGCGTAGACGCCGAGCCGCAGCATGCCGAGCCTTTTCATTCATATCAGTAGGAGAATGTGTGGTTTTCTTCTTTTTCTTTTTTTAAGAAGACATGGGATGGCATCTCAGAACCCCCTACTCTTTTTTTTTCTTCTTTTTCTTTTTTCATAATTTTTTTCATCTTTTTTTTTCAATTTTTTTTGCCCTACACGAGCACGTGAGCAGGAGAATGTGTGGTTTTCTTCTTTTTCTTTTTTAAGAAGACATGGGATGGCATCTCAGAACCCCCTACTCTTTTTTTCTTCTTTTTCTTTTTTCATAATTTTTTTCATCTTTTTTTTTCAATTTTTTTTTTTTGCCCTACACGAGCACGTGAGCACGTGAGCACGTGAGCAGGAGAATGTGTGGTTTTCTTCTTTTTCTTTTTTTTAAGAAGACATGGGATGGCATCTCAGAACCCCCTACTCATTTTTTTCTTCTTTTTCTTTTTTCATAATTTTTTTCATCTTTTTTTTTAATTTGTTTTTGCCCTACACGAGCACGTGAGCATGTGCTCACGTGCTCGTGAGCACGTGATCTCACGAGCAGAAGCACGAGCACCCGACGCCGACCTACGGCGGACGGCGGACGGACATACGGACATGGCTAGCCCCTAAGGACCTTCGCCCCTAAAACCTGCCAGGGTCAACGGGGGACGGCTACGCAGGCGACAAACTCCAGTGGCAGGTCGCGTTTGGCGCATGTATTGATAGATGGCGCAACTTGTGTAGCCGACCAGCGAAAAAAAGCAGACCACGCGCAAACAAAATGAGTCGGCAGCGAGAGCGCCGTCATTTTGCAACCGTGTTTTCTTTCATTTTTTGCGACGAGTTTTGCTATCATTGTCCGCATTTGATTTTGAACCAAATAGGATGCCTCGATGTCCTTCTGTTTAGGGTGATGCCACCGTTTGTAGTACCCGATGCCGACAGCACGCGCTTACGGGTAAAATACAAAGAAATCGATGAAAACAAAAAGTCGCCATAGCACAGTCAGCGCCACAAACGCGTGCAGGGACACGCTCTTTCACGCGCTTCTGAACAAAAAAATAATAATACTAAAAGTGTGGGACAAAATGGCCAGATATCTCCACCCTAAGCTAAGCGCACATGAAGGCACCCTAGAACCATAGTGCTCATTTTTATACACCACGGTCGTCGCGCGCAGTTTCGATTTTGTTTTTGTTTAAACCAAGCCGGAACTAGATTTTTGTTTTTTTATAGGCTCCCACTGGAGCCAGTGTTGCGCGTTCATCCTCGGCGAGTGGCCGTAGCACCGGCTTTACTGCACGGCAAGAAATTCTTTGCTCGTCACGTGACCGACATCGTTGAATGGCGGCGCAGCACGCGCCGACGCGCATTAAAACTGGAAAGAAGGAGAAGGAGGCACAAGCAGGAGAGCATACGCCGGGGCACGTGCAACGTCGGTGAAGCGACCACAACGGTGGCTTTCCTGCACGGCGAAATATTCTTTGCTGCTCACCTGATCGATATCGGCGAATAGCGGCGCTACAGCACGTGGGAAACAGACGCGCAACTCTGCCTCCCCTATGGAGCCTAAGAGTAACTCTAGCCGGAACTAAAGCCCCTCTATCCTGGGAAAAGTGGCGCCATTCATTGTTTAGGAAATGCTCGAGACACGTGCCGCGCGCCACTTCTGGGAAGAACATGTCGTCTGAAATCTAGCTCAGTGCTGCGCTGTGCCGCTATGATCTCTCCCGAAAGCTGCACGCTGCACGTGCCTCCTGTATCGACGCACCTTGCGCTACTTTTGAAACATGAAGGGGCTCTAGCCGGAACAAGAAGGTTGCGCCATCTATCAACAGTGCGCCAAAAGCTCCCCGCCACTTGACTCGGTCGTGTGCGTCTCCGTCCGCCGATCACACTGGCAAGTCTTTTGGCCCTATTTGTTACAGAAAGAGACCCACGCCTTGTAACTTTACAAGGTGAAACACCCCTGCTAATTGCAGCTTTTAGGAAAAGTTTACATTGCTATGCGTATGCGGCGACAACCTATACATTGCGAAGAGAACTATCGAAGAAAGCGACTTTTTGAGGCTGTCCAATACTGTTTTTTTTACAGCGGAGCTGTTAAGGGCGGGTTTCCCCAGCGTTGTGTCCGGTACCAAACAAATGTCGACACCCGTGGCCGACACAACGCTTTGGTTGTCGCCGTCGCTCCCAGATGGCGGTAGCTGTCCAGAGTGTTGTGTTTGCCGGTTGTCTGCTTGCCGCCGTCGCTCTTAAATCGCGGCAACCTTTCTTCGGAAGAAGAAGAGCGGGAACGGAACGAGCGGCGATGTGCGCAGCAGCGCGAATGGTTTCGCAACCGCCGCTATCACCTAAAGTTACACTGCGTCGAGCGCTCCAGATTCCCTTGCGAAAGAAAAGCAGATCGCTCGCCTAGAAAGCCACCGCCGAGATCAGAAGCTACAGCTCCGCTGCTCTTCCTTCTTTACCAGAGTGGAAAGGCTGAAAGTGTTTTGCCTTGTTTTCTGGCTGTAAAGACTGCCGAGGTATCCCTCTGATACTTTAAAACCTCGATAAATTATCATTTTATTTAGTTTTGTACGGAAAATGCTACAAACACGTACTAGACTAGGTGTGTAGCAGTCAACACTCGGGCGCAGGCGCACTTCTGCCAGAAAAGGAGGAAGAGATAGATAGAAAGAGAGATGGGAGGGGGGAGGGGGGGGGGGGGGGGCTTGCGGAAAGGTTAAATAAAACTCCTTACCCCTGTCTTGGCAAGCAGTTGTATTGCAAACATTATTACTTGCAGCTGCATCAATTCCGGTTCCTGTCAAAGATAGCAAAAGAGCATTTACGATGGATATTTCGATTTTAAGCTATAAATATAGATAATAAATGTAAAACTATATTTCCTCCTTATTGCGGGTTAGGCAACTATAGTCAATGGAAGTTTAAGAAGAGCAGGGCGTGGCTCATGTTCACACTGTGTCATGATGAATCATACCACGAAGTTAACGATTGCGCAATCTTATGACTGCCGAGTTACAATCAGGTGCCAACGACTCGTCGCGCCTCTCATTTATGAACCGCCGGTAACTATAATCGTATGGCATATATTTTCTAAAAACAATAGCGTTTTTTTCGCTTGCGCCCAAGTGTTCGCCAATTTCGCGAGTATTTCGATTCGCGAAATTGGCGAAAATGAAGTGCTCGCGAACATTAACGGTTTTACAGTATATCCTAGATGAGGTAAGCGTAACCGTGGATTGGGCTAATTATAGTTTTCGACTTAGAGGCCACAACGACATCAGTACAGAGGAGCGCGCAGCTGGTAATGTGTCGGTCTCAAATCAGCTTTTTAGTAATTTCGCAGATATTTTTATAAATATTTCTAATATATATTTTAGAAATACATTTCTTATTATCGGTCTCTTAAAGGGCGAGACAAAAATTTGTCATTTAGGAATAATATCGTTGGTGCTCAGCTATGAAAGCTAAATTCTATACTTAAAATTTCCAATGAAGAGAGACAACACAATCTCTTTGGGATTGAGCTTTGTCATCACGCCCATACGTACACAAATATGTTTATTTTTCTACTTTACACCATGATAAAAGAAATAAAAATCATAAAGCCAGGAAACAGAAATGAAACCACAGATACGATGTACGAGTCATGAGTAAAACTATTTTTGCTGTATACGTCCTCGGGCGCGATCCCCCCTCCCCCCTCCCCCCCCCCCCCCCCCCCGAAAAGTGTAACAAACAACAAAAAATATAAAAGTTACGCCACTAACTTAAAATCCTCTAAATATGTTGGGCGCCATCCAATTCAGGAAATTTAGTTGACACTTTGTCAAAAATTGTGGGAGGAGCTCTACGTACGAGTCATTTTCAGGCGTGACCAAGGCAGCTTGCAGAACGATAATGGGACAAAAACTGAATATATGTTTTTTAATTCAAAGTATATATCTACATTGTTTTCTGATGTTCCTCGAGCTAGTGAATTGAATGCTCACTTTCTTACTAGACCACGCATATCCTCATTAGGGATAAAGAGAACCTCATCTGCTATTCCAGTAGCGCATAAAGAAATGTCCAAATAATTTTATGGCGTCATTTTCGTTTTTTGTGTTAAGGGGCTGCCCTGGTATAATTGTTTAACGCGTATTTACAAATACTGAGCTAGCAATTACAAACGTACATTTGATACAAATACCCATATTCTGTTGGTGCTGGGATGATATTCATCAGGGAGTAAGTATCCAAATGGACACCTGCAAGTTTCATTTAACGTAAACGTGTCTAAACTGAAAAAAAAAACTAACTGCCATGTAAATTTAAAAAAATAAAATCAAAAGAACGCCATGCTTCTTACTCTTTATTAATATAATATAACACCGTGACGATTGCTCTAACTTGGTGAGATAAACTTAATAAAAAATTGTTGGAACAGTGTACAGACATTTACAGAATCATATATTTAAAGATAAGGTTCAAGGCAAAACAAGTGATTTCAGGAAGAAATAGTTGCACAAGACAATGATGTTTACACTGCACTTCACACCCTGGAATGAAAGCCGCTTGCAGTTCAAACCTGAGCGGTTCGTCCGGTAAAGGATATGAGTGTTGGCGACGTGTTGTCATCTTAGACAGAAAGTTCAGTTCGAGCGAGCGCTTAACCTTTTTATTAGCATGTGACAGAGCGACAGACTGAAAGGTCGTGTCACATTTGTTTGAGTAAGAAATCCAGGACATCATAGTTGGCTGTGCAAATCACAGTTTGAAATCAGCGTCTCTTGAAGTTCAACCTTGAGTAGTGTGCACGCGCAGGCGGTTTATCCGCTGAGTGACGTGACTGTGTTGGTGACCCGTTGCCTGCTCGCATGAAAAGTTCAGCTCGCTCGAGTTTCCGCTTGACCTGTTTACTGGCATGCGAAGCAGCGACAGAGACTGAATTGTCGTGTCAAATAAGTCTGAGCAAAAAATAGTTAAACGAGACATTAATGTTGACTGTGCACACCTTAAAATCAGAGCCTCTCGAATTTCAAACTTGATGGGTGTGGACGTGCAGGCGATTTTTCCGTTGAATGATGTGACAGTGTTGGCGACCTGTTGTCATCTTGTACGGAAAGTTTAGATCGAGTCTCCGCTTGGCCTTTTTATTAGAATGTGACGCAGCGACAGAGACTGAAGAGTGGCGTCAAATTAATGCACCTGTAGAGTACACAACTTTAAGCTAAGAATGAAGCTACCGCATTTCCTTTTGCCAACAGGTTTTTTTTTAACACAGATTCAATGCGTTTAATATAACTCATGCAATGCACTCAAGCTTTCTTTGAATTCAACTATAAAGTCCACATTAATTTGAAATCTGAATTCCAATTAGCTGATTTGCTAAGATTCACTGTTGCTTTCATTATTCGTTAATAAATTACCGCCAGTAACATATTTTAACGCTTTAATATTTCTAACCGGCAGTATAGGTCATTACGTATCATTCAAAACTACTTCTATTTTAATTGAGCCTATACTTTTCTTCTAGGTGAATTAGTAATTGTGGCGTAATTCCTCTATCACAATTATGCTTCATCAATCAAAATTTGTACACTGCAGAGAGAGCCCGAATAATGCTGACTGTCCTTGTACCATAGACTAATATTCACTTGGTTTATGTTAGGCACCCAACATTTGTTACGGTTGCGTATCCGCAGTATTAACAACATGGCAATCATCGCGGCTCGGCATGGCTTTTCTCAACTACATTACACAGGCTGGTCGAAACACCGCGCAAAAGAGGCTGCTATTCCAATCGGAAATCGTGCCTTTGCCCCCCCCCCCCCCCCCCCTCTCTTGCATAGGCGCTGTCTCGGAGATTACATATATTCTGTGGTACTCATTCAATGAATGCACGTTTGCTTGTTGCAGCTAGATATCAAAATAACGTGCTCGCATTTTCGTGCCAACAGGCGCCCGGGCAGCATAGGGAGGACAGTTTTGAAGAGGACCCCACACCCCAACAATTCATATTTGATGATGCCATATTAATAAACAATATGGCACATTTCTATGAACTTTACTCAATGATGAACGCACAAGTCATTTTGAAAGTTTTGCCAGGTGCTCTAGCAGAATTTGCCTGTCCGATAGCGCATTGATGGCATTGTGTTCTTCCACCTCTCTTAAATATTTTTCAGTGACCACTATGTTAACTAAATAGATGTGTTGTACACGGGCGACAATAATTCTATATACCTTATTTGTATAGCCCGTGCGTGCCATTTTGAAGATTGTCTTTAACCACTTTACATTACGAAGTCTGCTGATAAAACTACTTATTTTAAAACATGTTCTCAATTTCGATTTTTTTGCACGGTATCATATTATAAGCGCCGTACGGGCGAATATGCTTTTTTTTCTTTTTTTCTTTTTTTTTTAAGTAGGAGAGGGTGAGGATCAAATACACTGCAGTAGCGCCACCAGAAATGCTGAGATCGGTATCCTGACAGAGTTGTGACATAACCAACCAAAGATTCAGAAACCAAAAAATAAAAATGAAATGAAACTTCAGTTAAAGACGCGTTCCCGAAATAGTATCGAGGATATTTTACTGCTGCCCTGTTTTCATGAGCATTACAGTTGACATAGAGAAGCTCCAACCAAGCGCTGAATGCGACAACCGCGAAAAATTAAGTACAAATAATTGTTACCCGTTCTTAAAGAAACTACTTCTCGGCATTTTCTGAGCAGCATTCAATAAACGAGGTATCGGTTTCTTAACGAACATTACGTGTCTTGAAGACAACACACGCATATACTAAAGAAAAGTATGTTGCCTATCTAAAAAAAAGAACAGAAGAGATGCCCAAGATACGAAGGTACAAAACAGAAGTGGCTGCAGAACGTTTATAATGACAAGGGCAATTACAAGGACATCCTGTCACGCAGAATAAAACGAAAGCAAGGTTAGCAATCCAGGACACCGATGTTCCGTTCAATATTCGATTTTTCCACCAATTTCATTGTAAACACGCTGGTTTTTTGCATCTTCGAAATACATTTAAAACACCATGGGCAAACTGAAGTGTCAACATTTAAAAATGCTTTTCTTATTATACTTAGGCACCCTTTGGTATTCAACAGTGCGCAAGTACACTTAGTCTATTACTATAACTGATCTATAAGCGCGCTTTAATTTCACTTAAAGCTGCTGCCAATGTAAAGGGATCCCATACCCAGTCAAGCTGTTTTTTAACAGCTTTTTGTATGGGTTTTCCCACCAGAGTTTCTGGAAATAAACTTGATTTGATTTGATTTGACCTTGACGGGCACCTTGGGGTGTTTACCGTCGGGGGCCGGAGGAATGTGGAACGTTGCCGGTTGCTGGAGGACAGGTCGTC
Organism: Ixodes persulcatus; assembly: GCA_013358835.2. Classification (NCBI taxonomy): domain Eukaryota; kingdom Metazoa; phylum Arthropoda; class Arachnida; order Ixodida; family Ixodidae; genus Ixodes; species Ixodes persulcatus. Next base: position 464,292 of record JABSTQ010009871.1, on the reverse strand, counting down.
GGTGGCGGGGACTCGGGAAAGGGATTTCATTGCACTCAAAAAAATTACTTTCATTGAGTGCAATGAAACCGAGAGCCCCTTGCAACAACAACTGACCACTTCAAAGCTCAGGGCTGCCTGGACTGCACCGCCTCGCTCGTAAGCTCTTGTTTCTGTCCGTCTGCATGGTGGCTTGTGCAAGTCAGCGCTTCCCCAGTTTCTACCGATGTACGTTTTTCTGAACAAGCCACCTCAGCTGCAGGGGTGATATGTGCTAACTCGAGTATGAGACTTAATTATTGACATAGATCGTTGGCCTGAAACAAAACCCGTCCCCTCTATTCCTACCCTATGCTTCTAAAGTAATAAACTTAGGACAAAAAATTATGAGTGAACATGCTTGATAAACCGGCGGGAGCGCGGGACTTTATCATGATCCAAGGCCAAACGATATCGCCAAGATGCCCAAAAATCCAGTGGGAAACAAACGTGAGTTTGTTTCCCCCTGGATTTTTCCCTGCATGAGTCTCGAGTAGTACCCGCTAGATGTCCACAGGTATACAGTGACGTCCCGATAGGAAATAGATCATTACTCTCAATTAATTCCAAATTTAATTGGAGTTAAATAATGAAATGAAAAGCTTCCGCTAGGTGGCACCAGCCGCCGCCCGATTAAAAGGGTTCATACGTATCTATCCATCCAATACCGTCTAGTAGAAGGTTCTGCGCATTACGTCATCGTTAGAGGAGCGCTAGTGCACTGTTAGCAAGTCCCGTGTATTTGGTGAATATTTGGGGTGAAAAACACGCTATTTACACAAATTACCATAAATTTACACGTTGAGTAACGGATAATTTGTTCACAAATCATGCGAGGTTGTACAAAACGTGTTTTGGTTAGGTCATACACGGATAACCGTGTAGCCGACCTCGAGAACACGCATCACCCCCGGCGACGACCGCAGCATTGCCGGCTATCGAAGCACCGGAATGCTTGGGGACACATTTAGAAAGGACCGTCGAGACAAATGCCGCGGAAAGAAACATGTGTCGGAGACAGATATGCACCAAAAGCAATTGCGCCATGTCGCAGGACGTTGGCGAAACCCGCACTTACCGTGCTCGCTGCCATTTTTCTGGTCGATGGCAATGCGGCTTCCCTCATGTCGCCCATGTTTGTATTTAGTTTAAGGGTCCTGATAAAATGATAAAATCCTAATAAATTGTTTTTCTATCCGATTCGAGCTAGTCGGACTGCTCATAACACTGGTCGAGCATGAAAATAACAAGAATTGTAACTTTTTAATGGCCGGTTTAAGATTTATTGTTAATACATCGTTGTTTTTCGCAACGGACTAACTTTACAGATTTTGCCTCCATACTTTTTAAATGCAAGCAGTTCTTACATACGGCTGTCCATTGTGCCGTGTTTTGTATCTTCTTCTATAAATCTGTAACGGTCAGCGAACAAAGAGCGTACCCGCACATGTCAAGCTTATATACGCCGCGGGGAGAAAAGGATGTTAGTAGGAAGGGTCGGGCGCATCGGTGTTGTGTTTGTGTATGTGTCGGTGCCGTGTCCTACGTGGTACTCGTGTTGTCTGTGATGTATGTAGGGTTGCTGTCTACTCGTGGTAGTTATCAGCGTACTAACAGACTCCTGATTGTTTTTTTTGTTTTTTTCACTGGCTGCTAGAAATCACACTAGGTGGCGCAAGTTACCGCCCGACTCCAAATAGTTTGCTCGAGTTATTTATCCATGTAAGTTCGGTATTCGTTTTTCTGTCTAGCGGTTCCGTCGTAGCTGCCGACGCCACCGACCGCTGACGACGCACGTACGTACCTTTGCACATAGCTACGTCCTCCGCTTGGAGACTGTTTACTGTGTATAAAAGACATCGAACGAGAAAAAACGCGTCCTGTGTGCTTTCAATTCGGCTGAAAGGCGCGCGGCTCGCTGGGCTCGTCTCTCGCCAGTTCTCGGCTGCTGGCCGCCATGTTCCATAAGGAACACGCTGAACCGTGTTTCTCGGAAGGCAGACACGGTGTAGCGTGTTAAGTTTACACGGCACCTCGTGTGTAGGCGAATAACACACATGGCTGCGTGTAAAACGAACACGTTTCGACGTGTCCGCTATGGGACAACGGTTTACAGTCTGGGCGTGTTATTTTTGCTAACAGTGTGGTTCCCTGAGCGGCCCCAAGCGGCGAACACGCTACAGCTCGACAACAGTACGGCGCAAAGCGCCAGGAGTGGATGCCTTTGCGTTGCCGCTTGCTAGCGTCTTGCTTGTTAGACGCTGAAAGACACTCTGGTGCTCTGTCGTTTCTTGCCGTTCCTTGCAGAGAAAACTACGTTGTGCATGCTCGTGACAGCGGATCCAGTCGAGCAAACAACTTCGCCGTGACATGTAGCAGACATCGCGGCAACTCTACTGTGGATTAACATAGGACAGCTCTTTTTTTGGGAACTGCGATGAGAATGGAAGGGAACTAAACATTGATGATACAACGATCTTCGCAAGTTTCACAATGTTATCTAAAAAACTACTTGCGGTAAGCTTTAACTGACGCACAAATATCGAGTATTCTGTTGTGCACAAGTTTAGGTGGCGAGAGGTCATGCCCCAAGGGGCGTCGAACGTCTTTTCTGTACAGTGCGACTGCTTGCCTGGTATCTTGTATAATGCTCATCGAGGTAGAAAGTAGCGGGGGGGATAAAGCGCAAGAGTATTGGTTTCTGATTTTGAGCTGCAGGGCGATAGCACCAATGCTAGTACACTCTGCTACTGGTCCCCGGTAAAGTCCCTTGATGCTTAATTTTACAAGCAGTGACAACTAAACGAATGACAAAGCACATTCCAAAGGAACAAAATGGCCTCATTCAGTTCACTCATCTGTTGTGCACCACCATTCGCTTCCTAGACTGTTAGCAAGTCCCGTGTATTTGGTGAATATTTGAGGTGAACAACACGCTATTTACACAAATTACCATAAATTTACACGTTGAGTAATGGATAATTCGTTCAACAATCATGCGAGGTTGTAAAACACGTCTTTTGGTTCGGTCATACATGCATAACCGTGTAGCCAACCTCAAAAACACGCATCACCCCCGGCTACGACCGCAGCATTGCCGGCTATCGAAGCACCGGAATGCTTGGAGACACACCTAGAAAGGACCGTGGAGAAAAATGCCGCGGAAAGAGACATGTCTCGGAGGCAGATATGCACCAAAAGCAATTGCGCCACGTCGCGGGACGGGGCGAAGCCCGCGCTTACCGTGCTCGCTGACATTTTCTGGTCGATGGCAATGCGGCTTCCCTCATGTCGCCCATGTTTGTATTTATTTTAGGGGTCTTGATAATAGTTTCTTACGCACCATAAATGAAATCATGGGTCTAATTACTTGTTTTAAACAGTTAAAATGAATATAAAAAGCGTGCCCTCGATCTGAACACGTGACATTGCAGTTGGTTTCGTTTTGGCTTCAACCCTTCAACTGCAAGCGAAACGGCCGTGTAACACCAGGAGAGGGGGAAGGTGCCGCCACTTCCCATGCACCCTCCTCAGAATTTACGGTGCTTCGTTGTGGCCGCCATATTAAAAGTTTATACCAGTGTTGCTGCATCTGTAGGTCACCTTTAAGTTAGAGCTGACAGAGAAAATCTAGCCACAGCGCAACACCGATGTACGCTGGAAGCTAGAGCCGGTTTGCTTTCGTTGTTTTTGTTTGGCCTGAGAAAATTTGGCAACAACGCACGTTTAACATGGCGCCGCTATTGTTATGGTTTGACGGGACGCGAGAAACTCCGCGGTTTGGAAACACATAGCAAAGACGTGACCGACCGGAGAAGTGCCCCTGTGATGTTCCCGGAAGACAAAAAGTATCATTCGTAGTCGTCGTGTGGTCTTTGAAAGCGAAGGGAGTCACAGCGTCCACGAGTGTGCAACCACAAGCCAAAGTTCACGACAGCGCTGCGTTGACTTCGGCGATCTCGCTCTGTATGGTGCAACACGGCGATGCGACAAAGCCGAAACGTTCGTGGTGTGTGGTGCGGTGCTTGGAGGTAGAAACCCACACTAACACGGAGCTCAAATTGGTATTGTGGGGTTGAGGTTAAATGGGTTCAGTCCCGTCGTTGTCAGCTGCTCAGGTCCAGCTGGTTCGGGAGGACGCAGCGAGCGTTATTAAAAATAAACCTTACTTCGTTCCCTTTCAAAATGTGGAAGATTCCCCACGCATACCGTGTCCTAAATCTGCCGTTTTTATGCTTCGTGCTGTTGGACTGCGTTTGCACAGCGACGCGCACCGCTCGAGGAGATGATTCGGTCCTGCAAGCGACCGGTTATACAGAATTTCAGGGAAACTTAAGTCACCACCGATATTTTCCTGTAAATCTCGTGTGAGTTTGTTGCGGTCATCGTACAGTGTGAATAAATTAGGGCAAGATTTCCTACCTGCCCACAGATGCATGAACTGAGACCATTGGTTACGTAGTGAACATAGTGCTTTTTTTTTATTTTGGGAAGAGGCGTTGGTGCATTTATTATGCTACAATCACTTGAGAGTTGAGAAATTTGGGAGAGCGAGCAAGCTTTCTCAACTTTGTTCCTTTTCTCTCTTGCACTGCCCCATTTTTCAAGTTTCAGTTTCAGTAGGCATTCCTACTAGCAGGTACAAACTGCTTTAAAGCAGGTAAAAGACAGGGGAAGTCAGGACGGTGCGGGCTCCGTGTTTCGCTCTTTTCGCAAGGTGACGGGGTAAATGCTTTTGCGAGGTATGCGGAATATGCAAACGATTGTGTTATGCCCGTCGTTTGCGACTCCAGCAAAACGAATAAGATGATCTACAAGCCAAGATTTACGATAACAGTGCATTTGCTTCGGTGGTTCGTGTAGTTGTATTTTAGCCTGCTATCTGCAACACCGTGTCATGACGAAGAGCTGGAACGGTCACGGTTTGTGCCGGTCTATCGGTTGACAGAAACCCGCATCGCCCGCATCGGCACCCAGTGCACTTGAGCTGTTGATGCTTAAGACTTTCATCCGCGGCTTGTCGCCAGCTGACCCTTCTGCTCGACGGCGAGGAAGCGGCGAGAGTGACCTCTGAAGTAAATGTAAATCCTCGTTCATCCAGTTATCTGGTGTCAAAGTGTGGAAGATGTCCAACGTGTACTGAGGGCGGGAACTACGAGCGTTTTGCCTTGCTTTTATATCCGAACCCAGAGCAGCGAGATAACTGTCTGGCGTACTCCAAAATGACGGAAGCAATAAGTTTCAACAGGTCGAGTACGTCACTGCGGATGTAGGCAAGACGGTGCACACAGTTTAAACGCTAGCAGTATCCACGAGTGGTACCAGAAAAACGACGTCAGCAGAGAAGGAGCTCGCGATTCAGCATAATGCAGTGTCATGGGCCCGTGAATTTCCAAAGTTTGGGGTGGTGTCGGTATAAAAAAAAAAAGAAAAAAAACGCATCAGCGCCACATTAATGATCACGAATAACACCGGTCACAAACTCCCAAGCCCCATCGCTCCACTCGACACCGACACGACATACGACAACAAACTGCATCAAAACGCCCCAAAAGTGAAGGCGTCTGCTCCCGTACGCGTACTGCAACTAGCGGAAGTGAAGTTTTGAGCGGATGTCCTTCACAAGAATATATAAAAAATGCTTTGCGCAAGGGTCATTTTCACTTATTATTGAATACATAATGATAAAATCCCAATAATTTGTCTTTCTATCTGATTCAAGCTAGTCGGACTGCATGCTCATAACACTGGTCGAGCATGAAAATAACAAAACTGAACTTTTTCATCACCGGTTTAAGGTTTATTGTTAATACATCGTTATTGTTCGCAACGGGCTAACATTATAAAGTTTGCCTCCATACTTTTTAAATGCAAACAGTTCTTACATACGGTTGTCTATTGCGCTATGTTTTGTGTCTTCTTCTATAAATCTGTAACGGTCAGCGACCAAAGAGCTCACCCACACATGGCAAACTTATATGCGCCGCGGAGAGAAAAGTATGTTGAGTAGGAAGTTTCGGGCGCAGTGTCGTTGTTGTGTTTGTGTATATGTCGGTGTCGGTGCTGTGTAATACGTGGTACTCGTGTTGTCTGCGATGTATGTAGGGTTGCTGCCTACTCGTGATCGTTCTCAGCGTATTAACAGACTCCTGTTTTTTTTTGTTTTTTTTTTCCAGGCTGCCTGAAATCTCACTAGGTGGCGCAAGTTACCGCTTGATTCCAAATAGTTTGCTCGAGTTATTTATCCATGTAAGTTTCGGCATTCGTTTTTCTGTCTAGCGGTTCCGTCGTAGCCACCGCAAAGGTACGTACGTGCGTCGTCGGCGGTCGGTGGCGGCCCGCCACCGACCGCCGACGACGCACGTACGTACCTTTGCACGTAGCTACGTCCGCCGCTTGGAGACTGTTTACTGTGTATAAAAGACGTCGAACGAGAACAAACGCGTCCTGTGTGCTTTCAATTCAGCTGAAAAGCGTACGGCTCGCTGGGCTCGTCTCTCGCCTGCTCTTGGCTGCTGGCCGCCGTGTTTCAAAGGAACTCGCTCAATCTTGTTTCGCGGGAGGCAGACACGGTGTATCGTGTCAAGCTTACAAGGCACCTCATGTGTAGACGAATAACACACGTGCTGCGTGTAAAACGACCACGTTCTGACGTGTCCGCTATGGGACAACGGTTTACACGTCTGGGCGTGTTATTTTTGCTAACAGTGTAAAATCTGCCCCGTCACGTAGTCGGCGCTTCAAAGAAAGTCGCTGCTTGTACGAACCTCTTATCTAGGAACTTTGTTCCACGGACCCCCCGTAAAAACATACATCGGTACACGGACAACTATTTACGACGCGCACAAGCAAACTGTGGTGCGTAATCGGGATCATTACATGGCAAGACAAACCGAAACAAAAAAGATAATTTTGAACATTAATTAGGTCAAATCATATAATTTTCTACACAGCTCCTAAAATGAGAAGAGTATTTGCTTCTCTTACTGTGACCAAATGTTTTTAAAAGCGTCTGACGCACTATATACGTTAAATATGCAAGGTTTTCTCTAAAAGTCATAGACAACAATAAAAGCGGATCTATACCCAACAGACCCAGCATGTAATGTAGCAACCTAACAATTTTAATATGTCCGCCGCCACGATATGCCGCGTCCCCTTTCGCTCCAACCCCCTTGCCCGTGGTTTCTTGTTCGTAAAGTAGTATGTCGCCCGTATCTTCGCGGCTAATTCTATCACCGACATTTTTTTACAGGATTAAATTTCCCCCTCTTCTTTCATCCTCGTGTCGTGCACTGAATTGTGGATTATGTTTTTAGAGTTCGGTAAGTTCAACCGTGAGTAGGCAGACATTGCAAGAGGTTTTTGGCGAGAACATGAGCGCGCTTCGGGTTGTTCCTCTCGCTTCTGTTAACACGACCTAAAGTTCACTGTTTACGACGGACTAAGCTTGTCTGCTCATTTTTGTCCTTCAGTATTATAAATCGATTTGAGTAAAGATAATGTAGTTGTCAAACTTGTCGTTAAGTTTGAATTAATTCACATGGTGACCCTTTTTTCTTGTCAATTCACGTTGTACGTGCACACGTATATGGGACTTTTGAACTTGTGACGTGATGCAAGTATCAGAAACGAAAGCTTTAAAGTTTGACGGCAATATACTGGAACGTTCTCGACAAACTTATGACATCAGAAAGTTTTACTGAAGGTTTTTCGTCGTTGTCGCGTTTTCATATAGCTGTTCTCCTTAACATATCGGAAAAGATGCAAGCGCGAGCAACCTGCTTTTTAGTACACGTCTTAACTTCGCATCGCTTTTATTTCATTTTCGGGGAGCTGGTTGCACGAATGCCAAACAGTCGTGATCACTAACCGTGTGATATTCCTATACTCCGTCTCATCCAACGATGGACTAAAGCCCAATGTTACAGGTTGCCGGGTCCAATCACGAGCCTGCTAGAAACCACGTGGTGTATTTTCTCCGTCGTACGTGTCAGTGCGCCAAGATGCGTCATGCAAAGGCGAGTTTTTCGTCTGCTTATCGAGCCCTCGCGGCGGCTCCGTCTGCTTGCTACTACTGAAGACTGCAGCAGGGATGAAATACCATCTGGGAGCGATGGGGCGAAGCGAACCCGGGATCAGAACCAGTGGCCATTAAGAAATGGAAGATGAGTAGGATAGAGAGTTCGACACGGGGTGTATGTATGGACCGCGTGCGGAAGGGAGATGCGGGTCCAGGTACGTTTTACGTACACAAAAGTTGGATTGGATTAGATATGGCTAAGGCAAAACGATTTTATGTCAGTGTTGCCTGCGCGCCGTCCAACTTCTCCAAACAGTTGACATGTTTACGAAATATGGCAAGAACGTTTATGAAACTAAATGCCATGTACCTTTATTTCACCAATATAAAATAGCGCACTATCATAACAGAGAATCATATGCGATGGATTAGTGCTCTTCGTAGTCTGCGTATTGTATCGGAATTTCTCGGGCACTCTTTCGCAATGCGGATGCAAGCTCTTCTGAGGCAGTGCCCCGCCCGCCAGCCTTCGGACCTTAGTCCATCGTAGGATGAGACGGAGTATAGTTATAGACGTATCGGTATTTTCGAAGTGAATCGAATGCGTGCCTCTTAATATAATCTGCAATCGGAGTATAAGTGAACTATACTCTGTTTCACACATGGCGTACAAGGCTGTCAAGGCTACTACCTCCAGCGTGTGCATCTGAAAAAAATAAATGAATACACCCGTTTGCACCAGCAGCTTTCTCAGCGTCCTACTGATAAATTAAGCGCCAGCTACCTGGGCGCCCGCAGTTTTGACCGCGCTTGATTTTTTCTCTCCTTATGTATGGCGTACGGTTTTTGTTTTTTCTCTGTTTTTTTTTTCACTTTTCGATACGACGAATATTTACGTACTTGGCTGTGAAGAAAGCACACAGGGTTCTTACTTCATAAACATTTCATATCGAATGGACAGACAAGAAGCGACAGGACTCACAGCTGAGATGAAAGAATTCTGCGTTTTCGGGGCTCCCTCTAGAGCGCGCAGCGGTCCGCCGGCACGCGAGACATGAAAGGCATGAAAAGGGTACTTCCCTATCCACCCGCTGACGGCCTGCGAGCCGCTGCTCACCGGCGGTCAGGGTATAATTTAAGTTTACAAGGCGTTTACCTTCGGTGTACTAAAATGTGCACAGCCATTATGCTCCTTGTATACTATCAGTATACGGATAGTATAATTTTTTCTTCATAAAAGTGCAATATATATATATATATATACGAGGGGTGATCAAAAAGTTCCGGGACTGATTTTGTTGCGTAGAAAGTGAGGGCAGTACAATGATGCGCGCTCAGCATGAAGGAAGGGACCTTCGCGTCTCATTATACCAAAAGGCGTCGCTCTGTGAACATTTGAAGCGGCGCTACACTAGTTTGTTTGACCACATGCACGAGTATGAAGGCGATCTTTCCATGCACTGCAAACAAAGGCAAGAACGAACATCAATTATGCGTCAAACACGACAAATATAAAACAGAGACCTGTGAAATGATTTAGAAGGCTTATGTCAAAAAGCAGTGAAGGGTGCGAGGTGTTTTAAGTGGCACTCGCGCTTCAGGAACGGCAGAACATCGCTGGAGGACGGAAGAGCGGTGGAGCGACTATATCCGCCCTCTCCTCGACTTCAGTTACGTTCTGCCATTCTTGAGGCGCCAGTGCCACTCAGAACACCTCGCACAACTCACCGCTTTTTGACATAAGTCTTCTAAATAATTTCAGAGGTCTCTGTTTTAGATTTGCCGAGTTTGACGTAAAATTGATGTTCGCTTGGTTTGCAGACTATGGAAAGATCGCCATCATGCTCGCGCATGTGATCAAACAAACAAGTGTAGCGCAGCTCCAAATGTTCACAGAGCGACGCCCTTTGGTATAATGAGACACGAAGGTCCCTTCCTTCGACTGCCGAGCGCGCATCACTGTACTGCTCTTACTTTCTACGCAACAAAATCAGTCCCGGAACTTTTTGATCACCCCTCGTATATATATTTATAGGTCGAAGGCGTGTGCAGATAAGGGTGATTTGATCTTAAATCGTTCAAAAAAAAAACTGTCCTCGAAAATTTCTAAAAGATATGTTTGTGGGAAATGTGTTACTAGAACAAAAACTTCAAATTAGAACTACGAAATTGTTTTGGTCTTGAGTTTCTGGTTTCGAAAGGGCATAAGGTAGGTATTGCGATTTTCCAGTTGTCACGAGTGACTCATATTAGAGTATCGTAACATTTAGAATATTTTTGTCACAACGATGGTAACTTTTTTACCGTTTTATGACTTCGTATAAAAGGATTAAAGGTTTCTAAAAGTGTGTCTCTTATTTAATTTTTTTAAATAAAAAAAATTTGGAACCTTGAACCTTTCACAATAATGGGCCAAGTTCGGATCGAGCTAGCTTTCGAAGTACAATTCTTTAATGCTTAATGAACACTCAAAACGAAAGCTTGTATCAGCGCCTATTTAAAAATTATAATATTGTTAATTTAGATAAAACCTATATAGGCGAAAACAACGCTGTAAACTTGAGAAGAAAAGCTAAAAATACAAAATTCAACGTCCTTTTAATAATATTAATTTATTTCTTCTAAATTCCTTATTATAACTTTTTATGTGTTTTATATGTACAATAAAATTTCTTTGGCATACTTGGTTTCATGATAGTAAGCAGTGCGTTTGAATACAAGACATATTTGTACTTCCATTCTTAGACGAAAAGATATGGCCATTGCCAAATCTTTTACACAATAATTTTATATATGCTTGAAACGCTGCCATAGTATTTATAATGTTCAAGCTCATGTACCGTGTAGTAAAAATGAGGTATGACATGGTATGTTATGATCATTTTTAAAAGTGCACGCACATGTCCAGTTTACTTATAAAATTGCAAGATTCACAACCTTTTTTTAAAATAAACCTATTGAAGCGATTTGTTTTTTTTTTTTTACTTAACGAGCATAAAAATTAAGGTGTGCCAACCTTTGTCAGGCAATGAAGGGGCGAAATTTTATTTAAAAAAAAACCACCTTCCCGGGTGCGAATTTTGCTTCTTTCATGCGGTCGCACTTTTCAAGTATAGTGCCGAGGCTCATTCAAAACTTCTTTACTTTTTTTGAGGCAATAACAAATAATACAGATAAACGGGGGAAATGCATAACTTTACATCGCATCTTTAGTAATATAAGCCTACAGTGACATTTATGGTCATTCAATAAAAATTTATTTTAAGTGAGGTTAACATTACTCTTGAGGATTTTCATTCTTTTTTTTTTTATATCACAGCCAAAAAAGACGATTCCGAGTCAGAACATCCAACGCGTCAAAGCATCCATCGAGTCAAATCATCCATTCGTGGATGTTTTGTCTCGATGGATGTTCTGACCCAATGGATGTTCTGACCATAAGCGGTTGATCAAGTGTATCCCCGAAACTGGCACTTGGCGAAATTCGCAGCCTCGTGCCGGCAAAAATTCATATATATTGTTGTTGTTGTTTTTTTTCAATTCAAATAATAATGTTTTGAATCAGATGGATGTTTTGACTCTGATGGATGTTCTGACTCGATGGATGTTTTGACTCAGATGAATGTTTCGACTCTGATGGATGTCCTGACCCGATGGGTGTTTAGACACGGATGGATGTTCTGACTCGATGGATGTTTAAACTCGGATGGATGTCTTGACTCGTTGGATGTTCTGACCCTGGTGTCACGTGAACTCTTAGATGTTTTGACCCAATGGATGTTCTGGCCATAAGCGAAAAAGACCCGTCTATATATTGTGCCTGGATCTACAAGTGGTCGAATTTGAAGTTTTTCACGAGGCTAAACAAATTCCATTCCCGTTTCATTGTGTCACGGTAATGGGCGTGATATGCTGCTTCACTTGTGAGGAGTACAATTCGAGGCACTTTTTAGGCCACCACACGAGCAAAATCATCGGCTCTTCCAATGATTTCAAGTACTGACTACCTGAGGTTGTGCAAAAAGGCTTGGTGCTTGAGGAATCCCCCCACGCCATTACAAGCTCTTTTGCCATGTTCTGTAACTTAAAATATCAATATGGTCACCTCTTGTGTCTCTGCCATTTCGTACAGTCGAAACATATTTTTAAAATAACTAGCCTTCCCGTCGGAGATGTGGACAAATTGTGTAAGTATCGGAATGTCTCCTTCCAGCCACTCCAACTGCGCGCAGAGCGAACAGGGCGTGTGCTGTGTCGTGCACAGTGTATCGTCACTGACGACTCTCAATATGTAGATTTTGGGTTCCGCTGTAGCGACGCAGGTGAAGATAGACACGATTTGGGTCTTTTAGCATTGTACCACTCGCGGAAGAACGACGCTCCAGCTTTCCGAAAAATCTAAATGCAATACGATGGCAGGAGCCTTGAGATGCTAATGGGGGAGTACTTTTCTACGCACTTTCTGGGCTCATTGCAAAATGCGTTACTTCTCATTTCTTTCTTTAGTAGTTCGCCAGATTTCTCCAAATCTACCTATATTTATTCGCCTTCCTTGATTGGCAAAGATGCCAGAGTTTAACCATCTTCTTTTTGACACACCTTGCAGGTCAACATAACGCATTCCACAGTTGCGTTAGCACACTGGCAAAGTCTCCTAATATCTTCGAGGCTGAATACTTAGCCACCCACGTCTAATTTTGCTACCAGGCAGAGTGTTAGTTTCTCCCACTCTTGGTTTTAATAATATGTGTCTTATAAACTGAAACGAGATACCAGACATGTAGACAGGATAGAACCTGCCAGCGAAGCAAAACGAGAGGGAAAGGAAACCGCTCTCAAAGGCGGCGGAACGAGAGCTTTATCTCTGGTAGCGCCTCCTGGTAATCACAGATTGTCTGTGGCTTTTTCCTTTCTATCACGTGCAAGCTCCATGATATGGCAGTCGTTTCTAATGTTTATGGTGACCCTGTCTGTATTGAATAAACAATCTCGACAGCTATTTAAAAAGAAAGTGTGAACCCTCATAGAGTTCAAAAGGGTGGCTGCATGTCTATGTCCCACTCGGCTCGTGGATTTCCTTATCGTTTTCATTTTCCGTTGAAGAAAAATAGCTAATACCCATTATCAGAACCTTGAAGATACTTATATTTAAATAAAAACAAAATATAAAAAAGGGAAATTTCGGAAGACGCGCACATTGCAGAAAAGCGAAAGCATGCGCCGAAGCGGCGCGATGCTATCAGAACTGAGAGTTTCTCCCCATATCATTCTACGAAGCTTGAAACGTACGTTTGGTTTTGCAAACATTGAAGTGTAAAAAGTAAAAACGTAGATTGGAAGGTTTCAAGAAGCCTAGCTTAGCTATAGTGTAAAGGAAGTTGTTTGAAGAAAAAAAAAATGCACGCACCCTTATTGACGTGCTTCGCGAGCCGTCGCTTGGAATATTTTCCCCTGCACGAACTGTATTATCTCACTGAAAACTTTTCAAACGTCCTGTATATGTTTGTTAATCTCATATGACAACGCTTAAACAGTTTATAAAACAGTTTCGAATTATATAGTTTACTAAGTAAGCAAACTGAACGTGAGGAAGAACCCCTTACTATATTCTGCTATAAATACTCTCGATGTATTAGTTTTACTGAACTGTGTTTGGTTCCCAAACCAATAAAAACTATGATTATGTTACAAAGATAACTAATCTTTCAGCGAAAAAATCAAATGACACAAATGCGTCGTGGAATGAAGGTACAAACATGTCTTCTTTTCATACACACTGCTTAATATGACAAAATCATATATATATATATATGTAAAAAAATCTCATTGCGTATATGAAAATTAATGGAAAAGATTTCATATAAAAAATTTGGGAAAAAATTAAATTCGTATTGTTTTGAAAATTACGTTGAATTTTTTATCTTTGGCTGTTCTTCTCAAGTTTACAGTATTGTTTCTTTTATATAAAGTATACGGAAATTAACAATACAATGATGTTTAAATGAACTTAGGTACAAGCTTTCATTTCATAAGTTTCTTACGCCTTAAATAATTGTACATCGAAAGCTAGCTCGATTCAGACTCGGCCCATTATTGACATATGTGCAAGATTTAAGAGTTTTTTTATGACCGCGGAGAGAGTCATATGCAGGTGCCCCGATGTACTTGCATCGTTGAATTTAATAAGTGGAAGATAAAAAGGCGGGAAAGTATGCTTACCTTTCCGTGATGCTTGGGCATCGCCGCAAATTTCAGCGATAAGAATCAGAAACGTGAACATTAAAAAACGGATGTTGAAATCGCCATGTGGCATCTTGAGTGTCTGACGCCTCCTCTGGTAGTCTGGAGAAGAGAAGGCATCATTTTAACCTGTTTTGGGCCAACTTTACACAATTGCAATACCGCGTGTAACGCATGCCCTACTTCGGCGGAAACGTGACATGCTATTTTTGCACCTTGACAGTGCGCTATAATATCAACAGACAATGAGGTGTCCTCAGATTGGACATGATGACATGGCAAAGCTCACTCCAAAGAAGCAGGTGGTCACTTGTATTTTTATGGTTTGATAAAGATGTGCTTTTCAATCATGCACAAGAAGCGGACGATAAAATGACTGAGATAGTCTGATAGCTCGCCAGAGACTAATGAAAAAAAATTTCTATACGGAATATTTGTGCATCTTTTTAAACAAAATTAGGGTAATAATGTTGTAACAGAAAGGATCCAGGTTTTCTCACTCAATGCTGAAGATGACGTGAGAGCTTCGGCACTTTCCTTAGGATAACATGTTTAAAACGTGAAAACAAATCAATTTTTATTTATTATTTGTATTTTTTATGTTTCATTTTGGCAGGAACTACAATTTCGTACCTGCATTAAGCAAATTAAGAAATACTCAACACAATGAGAAAAAGGATTATGGTCGGTGCCATTTTCAGCGTTCGTGCCTCTGCCGTGTGCACTGCTCTCGTTTAGAATAGACAAACATGCACGTGCTGGGCTGTGAAGATCAGACGCTAGGCTGTAATTTTGTCAACATTTCATGGTAAACGCGTATAATGGAGTGATTTGATTATTCGAAACAGTCTCTCTACAGTCGAATTCTTTTGAAATATCCATGCACTCGGCTTCTCGACTAGAACGATAAGAGATTTGATTATGAATATTTTGTAATACAGCTCCCAGTACTAAGCGTCGGATAGACGCCATAAGGTTTTCAAGCGAACTTCAGCGAACAGCGGCGGAATAGATTTACTTACGATTTGCTCCACGCGTATCCGATTTTCCCGATTTTCATAAACCCGTCTTCAACAATGTGGCCGCTACCAAATTTTCGTCGTCGCAGCTTCTGACAACCGCCTGAGTCGATTATTTTGTTCAACGAACAGTATCGTTCCATCAGAGGTTGAGCTCCACGCTGGCCTTTCGCGAAACGAACTGAGAGAAGTAACAAAACGCCTCGTTTAATTCGAAGAAACCTAGTATTACATTACATGTAGTACTAGGTTGTACATAATATAATCAGCTGTACCCACTTGCTCATGTTTTGTTTATGTTTGTATTTTCAACTACGAACGGTAGATTGCATACGTAAACGTCCATGTAGAACTTAAATAATTATTTTTAAAATGCAATTTTTAGGGCTGGTGAATGGCGAGGAGCAATGCGCATCGTAAGTTTTTCACTTTCAAATTTCGGAAAGCTTAATATTTGCCTGATACCAGCCCCAGTTTTTGTAAAATTAATCAATTAGATCCTTGCCCGAGGTCCCGGGATATGAAGTCGAACACCAAAAAAGGTAAAGGTATGCTGTCATGCAACAAAACTTACAAAAAGGTTTTGAGCATTTAGTTTTAAACATTAGGTCCAGCGGTAATTGTGCAGATGTTTAGAGAGCCTGACGTTTGTCATCCATTTGGAGGTGGAGACATATCTATGATGTAGATGAGTAACTTAGCGAGAGCAGCACGACTGTTAGCCTGATATATTTAACCCACTCTACACAGTTTAGTGAGACATGACCGCATGCCGGTGCGAGGCTACTCCATATCGAAACAGGCAGGGGTGGTGATTGAGCACAGGACCTCTTGTTTATGCAGCGCGAGCTTTCACTATTCGTCTTACGAGCTGCAGAGCGCTAGTACATTGGACCACCTGTACACCCTAGGGCCGGCGGTAACTGAATTTGATTATATGGATTCGACTTCGCGCCGTAGTGTGTGCGTGCTCGTATTTCGGTACCGCGTCCGCGCTTTGCTAGCACGCTATACATGTCTGTGAGGCTGCCCAGTTTTCCACGCCAGAAGAGTTTACATATCGGTGCCCACAAAATTTCAGCGCTGATGAAGTTCACGGCATATCCTAAATTGACGCCTCATGTTTGCCTCGGCCGCAAGACAAACAGACTACGACGATATCGTCCACGATTTAATTTAAACTTGTAAGTCGCTCAGAGTGCTTCAGTCGAAGCGTTAGCCTCTGTTTAGAAACAAGTGAAGCGTAGGGAAGGTGACGCTGTTATGCCTGCATGCTAAGCGATCGCCCTTCAGCGCCCTCAACCTCGAACATCATGCAAAAAGATGAACTGTAGCAAATGCGTGTCTCTCACGCCGAAACCAAAATTGAAAGCGAAACCAATTTGTCGGGAACTACTTAGCGCAATAACAAAGAGTCGTTACCTCCGTCCCTCTAGCTTTCTCTTCATTGCCACAGAAAGTTGACCCCGAGTATAGCGCCAACGCGTCCAGTAGTGTGAACTGAATAATCTCCGCTTCGCCTATGTGCACCCGCAAGAGGTGGCGGACCGTTCCTTGTTTTTAATCGAGCGGCCGTGCTGACAATAGGCACCCCCTCCCCCCCCCACGCACGCATACACTTTGGAAGGATTTATATAAAATTCGATTTCCGTCCACACGTTCTTTCTTCGGCAGACTTCGTTGATGGTTGACGCTTCCATATGCCCAGGCTTGAGGTGCTGTATGGAAACTGCGGCGTCTTTTCCATTGACGCGGAGGACAAATATGTCCACCCTTCGGTGTATCACAAGGAATAGATTTTAATGTTCTGGACGTAGAAGTTTAATGTGATGGTCTTGGAGGACGAAGAAGTGCGCAGCAGTTTTCAAGTTGGAATGGGCCGAAGGTTCTCGAAGACCTGCCGGACAGTTTCAGCGTAATCGTCAGGTCTTGTTGAAGTTGCGTCGGCCCCAGATAAGCGTGTTGTTAATTTGAGTTTACAACCACAAACGAGCTAGGCGGTGGAACACCAAAGGGCTTCTCTGAGGGCCGCGTGGATGCCAAGGAGTACAAAAGGTACTTGAAGGAATCACTCATTCGGCTGTCCGTGGGATGTTGGCTTCGATTTTAGATGGCGGTAATAACGTTTCGCAATACCGTCGAACTCCGAATGCCAAGCTGTGGTCCTCAACCTT
The DNA here is from genome assembly GCA_013358835.2 of Ixodes persulcatus. Lineage (NCBI taxonomy): Eukaryota > Metazoa > Arthropoda > Arachnida > Ixodida > Ixodidae > Ixodes > Ixodes persulcatus. The sequence goes on along the minus strand of JABSTQ010009871.1, from coordinate 446,818 downwards.
GTCGTTCTGAGAATGCGGTTGAGTTTCGTAAAGAGTCAAGCATTAAATTGTCGTAAACGTTCTGCAACAATCTCAGAAGAGCATCCGGATCTGGATAACCGGGTTGAGATGAAGGTGGTGGTGACAGTGGATTCAGCGAATTTGGAAATTCTGTCACCCCTGGCAATTCAGTGAATCTTTCAATGCAAGTGGGGAGGTGCCGGTGTCCCTGAGATAATGAAGGGGGGCAGATCAGGTTCAGATGAACTTCGTCAAACCGCACATAAGGCGGAAGAAAGATGCTGGTCGGAGGCACAGGGTTCCGATGTACCTACGCCAGCTGAAAGGGAATGCAGCAGCGTGCAGAGTCCCGCACCCTTGCCTCGATGCGGGACAACAAGTACCTATTCGTCGTGAGCTTTCGCGTTGCCCGAACAGCCGGGTGAGACAAGCTGTGAGTGGGGTCAAGGCGTCTTCGACGAAGGGAAGCATAATTAAACGGCTGCGACTTTCCAGTTTCTTGTCGCGACTTCAGCAAAGCCACCACTGAACTTGCCGGAGCAGGTCCTCTTGCGATTTCTGCTCTCTTGTGGCTTCTGTGATTATATGTTGTCCGTGATTTGTACGACAAAACAGTTGTCCCCGTGACTCTGTCTTAACTGTGGTATCAGCTTGTTCCCAAGTTGCTCTACACGCAACCTGCGCATTGGCGTAAACCAGACATTCCGCGTTTATCAACGTTTATCTTCATTGTGGAAGGACATCAGGCAGTAATATAATCGCTTTCTAAAACTAGATCGAGTCTCTGGAAGCTCGCTTACGCCAACACATCGCCGTAAGTTCGAAACGTGGAGGATAAAAAGCCGGGAAAACCATTTTGAGTCCAATGATTACTAGCCGATCCCCCGGCTTTGTGCGTTGATCTGGCGCATGGCACGGCACGACCTGCTTTAGACCACCATATTTGCCCGATAGGGGCGTCTCCTATAGGTCGCTGGAGTCTCGAATATCGCACGAGACGATAATGTTTCCCCAAAAAAGGTGACATCCTGTGGTTGCAAAGAATAAAACGCGTGTAACGTTTCGAGCTTCTCGTCCTAGACTTGCAGATGCGCGACCTCAGCAGGGTGGGGAAGTGGAGGCAGTGTAACGGCATCAATGCAGCTCAGGACGTCCGCAGGTGCGTTGTCCACGCCTTTGACGTGTCGGATGTCGATTGTGAATTCTGGTAGAAAAGCAAGCTGACGTACTTCTGGCTGTGGGTAATCGATTCCGGTCTTGGGAAATAGCGTTATTTGGGGGCTCGTGGTCTGTTCAGATGATGTATGCTCTTCCTTCAAAGAAGTGTCAGGAGTGGCAAATAGCCAAGTAGAAATCAAGCAGCTCACGCCCTAAGGCATGGTACGCGTATCGGAGTGTTTTAGTTTCTTCGAGAAGAAAGCAAGTGACTACGACTGGCCTTCAATCCGTTGTTGAAATCCGGCTCCGACGGAGGCAACCGAGGCATCTATCATAATCGAAGTCGAAGCGTCGCGCATCCGATGTTGCAGGAGGGTGGTTTTTGTCAACGCTTGTTTGGCTTCACAAAAGGCATGTTCAGCTGCTTCGTTCCCAGGAAGAGTGGAAGTTGAGCGTCCACCTTTGCCGAGGTCAAATGTTTGAAGCAGCTTGGCGCAGTGTGGAATAAATCATCTGTAGAAGTTTATCAAGCCAATAAACTGGCGTAGCTTGGTGAGTGATGTGGGTCTTTTGAATTCTCGAATAGAGGTGACTTTGCCAAGTTCAAGTCGAGTGCCTGAGCTATCAAGACGGTAACAACAAAATGTCAAATTCGAAGACTCCAATCTCGTTCTTTGTGGCATTGACAAATATGCCATATTTGGCAAGCCGTTCGAAGAGCGTCCGAAGGTGTGTAGGAGTGCTCCTACTCTGGAGATGAGATCACGACCATGAGGTCGTTGGCGTAAATAAAGAGAAAAGGTAAGCCACACGTCACAACATCAATTAATCGTCTAGATGCTTACGGCGCATTCCGGAGACCAAAAGGCACGCGAGAAATCTAAAAATATTCCAAGAGGCGCATGAAAGCTGTTTTGAAAATGTCCTCTACAGTTACCAAGATTTGGAGGTGGGTCGGGTTAGGTAAATCTTCGAAAAGAGGGTAGATCCTCAAAGTTTGATGGAGAAATTCTTGGTGTTGGGGAGTGGATACTGGTCTGGAATGGGGTTTTTGTCCTGAGCGTGATAATTTCCGCATGGTCGCCAATCGCAGTTCTTCTTGGAGATCCTGTGCAACGAACATACCCAATTGCTTTAGAATGGTCGTATTATCCCAAGCTTAAGCATATGGTCAAACTCAGCCCTAGCAATCTGGAGCTTCTCCAGACCTAGACGGCATGGGCGAAAGAAGACTGGTGGGTTCGTTGTTGGCATGTGATGCGTAACACTACGTTCAATAGGCTTCGTTCATCACATAATTGAAGGAAACTAACGTGCGGTGCTTAAGAATTTCAATGTCCCTATTAATATTATAAAAATAATATCTTTACATGGCTCTGGAGAGCAGCGGCACCGCCGAAAGGCAACAGCCCGTACCATGGAGGCCCGTGGTGCCGTGTCTAATGAACATGATAATGCGATGAGTATATATATGAAAGATGACGACGAGATGGATTGTTGTTATTACAAAGGATGTCAGTCCGATCTTAAGATGTCCACATTTCGTTGAGGCGGGTCAGCAGTGGGCCAAGGGGATCTGCAGCCTGCCGTTCGATCGGCTCACAGTAGCACGAAGGAGGCCCGAGAGCATAATGGTGCTGTCGCTTACTGGGATCGAAGCATCAGGCTCCAAGGGAGTAGCCCAGTCAAAGTAGAAACCTGCCGACTCCGAGGTACCCAGGCCCAGGGCTTAGAATGAGGCACCGCCAACGCCCGGTGTGGCATCCTCTCAACGTCGATGAAGCATAGATGTAAGAGGAGGCAAAAAACCGGAGTTTCAACTGTGATGACTCTTGATTTATAAAATTGGATCGTTGAGTCGAGATTTTTTTCTCTTGACGTCGACTAGAAGCGAATGGCTCGGGAGAAAATTTGCACCAACGATCAACTTACCGAAGTCGACCACCAAAAGTATCCACCGAAAAAACCCTCGAAGGCCAAAATTCAACGCCTGTGAGCGTTCCGCGTAGACGGGAATGGACGTGCTGTTCACAGCTTGTAGAAAGGTTATAGGTTGACGTGAATGGATGGCAAGTGTCGCAGGAACGGCACTGACCTCGACACCCACGTTGATTGCGAGGCGGTTTCCGGTGGCTCGGTTGGTTACATAGGAGAAGTGACGTTCTCGTAGGCTCGGACCACTCACCGCTAGTGGTCGGCTGGCCAGGTTTTTCGGCAAAGAGCAGGGGCGTCGGCAGCAGCGAGCGTCGGGACCGAAGCTCTCTGGTAGTAGCAGAGACGAAGAGTAATCTCAGCCCGAGCCGTCGTCAGGTCGGCGCGAAGTAGAGTGCGGGCGACGGCTCGAACGACGCTCGGAGTCTGGACGTCTTATCGCCACGAGGACGACTTGTTCAAGAAAGAAAGAGTAACCCTATTGAAATAGTTGGCAAACTGGGCCAGTTCAAACAGGCTTATTGCCACTGGTTAAATTGGTTGAACTAGACAAACTGAAACTATGCATAGTGGTCTTACTGTGAAACTGTGCGTACCGCTCTTACTGTGAAAATGTGTATATTGGTAATACTGTACAACTGTGTATACTGGTGCACTCCATGCAGTTAAACAGGTTTAACTGGTAATATTGACAACACAGGTCGTCAACTGATAAAATTCACTTTATTTCCACAAAAAATACACATACTTCAGACCGCAAAAATAAACATAAAAACATTTACAATGTAAAAAATTTGTCATTATATTATTATGTGTCCCAGCCGATTGGTGAGATTTTCCACATCTTCTGGAGTGTCGGGGTTCCGGTGGTGGATAACATTGTACCCCAAGGCATCTGCAATAAGAATAAACATCAGTAATTAGAGCCATGGCAGATTTATTTGCATCCGTCTGTTCTAAAACGGTATGTAACTAATGCCACGAATAAAAAATATGCACTATCATAAACAGTATGAAAGGGAATATGGAAGCGAGCGCCAACCGTACATGTGGTGCCAGACTAGCGGCAATAGTATAAACCGCATGTAAGCGATTTGGCGAGCGACGAGAAAAGCGACGACAATCCGCTTCGCTGTCGCTCGGTCACTCGCGCGACGAGACAAACCGCATAAAAGCGACGGCAGCAAGCGACCAAGGCGTTGAGCGACGATTACTCTTCTAGAAATCCAAAAACCGAGTGACGCGACGAGCGACCGTGTGAAATCTCCGTCGCTCGTCGCTGACTCTCGTCGCTGTCACCGTCGTTCGCTTAATCGCTTACATGTGGTTCTGCCATGCACATGCACCTGATTATGAAAATGAATAAAAAACGGTTAAGCCTGCTTACCTGGCTCGCTGGCGCGGAGACACAGGCAGCCATTGCCCGCGCTGCAATGAGGACGGAGAAAATTCCAAACACGCCGTTCTGTGATGCAGCCATTTCGCCCGCGAGCGAGTGGAACTCAGGTGGAGGACGTCGTCAGCCACAGGAACCATCGGCAGAGGCAGCGCTCAAGGCTCCGGCAAACTGTCTTATACAAACACAGCTTGGAGACTGCAGCTTGTAACCTCTCCAAGCAGAACAGCAGCGCGAACAACAAAAGGCCCAACCGCCCAACCGTCGCGCCAAATCCGTTTTGATTTTTTTGGTTCCCGGAGCAGCCGCCGACGCCGACTCAAAACTGGCGCTTCCAGCGGGCGCGAGAAGAGCACTACACGGGCCCGGGCCAGCCCAAAAGCCCGAGCCCGGCCCGGCCCGCGGGCCGGGCTCGGGCCGGGTAGCACGTATTTTCTCGGGCCCGGGCCGGGCTCGGGCTTGAACAAAATATTTTTCGGGCCGTGTGGCTGGGCAGTGGTGAGCCGCAAATTCTAAATTGTTGATAACAAAAAGTGTGCTCATTGATCTTTTAGGTTCCGTGAAAACAAACAAGCGAAATGCAAATATCACTACGGCGCTGATAAAAAACAAAAAATTTTCGTCTTGCATTTGGCAAGCCTCCACGTGGATAAATGAAAACGTATGGGTTCCACCAGCATAGTAGGAAAGCGCGGTCAAGAAAACGAGGGCACTCCTGTCGCAGGGTAAAACATGAGTGTCTTCTTCCTCTGCTTTTCAAACTAAAAAACAGTAAAAAAAATTAAAGACGTTTACAACTCCCTGTAATGCCGAATCAGAGCGTAGCTCTCGAGGAGGAGGAGGGGAGGGTACGGAGGGGACGGTACGCCTCTCCTCCTCATCCGTACTTTCTCCTACTCCCTCCTCAACTACTCCTCCTCCCTCCTCCTCCTTCCCCCCTCCCTCCCGCCCGGTGCATTATGGGAAACATCCCATAATGCACCGCGCCTTACTATGCCACCAAAGATAAATTAACTGTTATAGATAATTTTATGTTTATACAGCCTTTTGAAGATGCACTAGCGTGATCGTGATTGTTTCTTCGCGAAAACATGAATACAGGAAAGTTCTCTGAAACGAATTGAACAACGAAAAGTCCAATATCTCTTCAAGAAATGCAAACATAAAATATTCCCTACCTTTTATTTTCTCAAGATCACCTATGAAGCGCAAATTTCGCCCATATTCTCGAAAATAGATCGTATAAGTCGGAATATTTATCGTGTCAAAAAAACTCGGTCCATGTTTAAAAGAAATTTAAACCAAATATAATCGCTTTATGCTTAGACAATTTTTAGGTTAAAGCCTGCAAACCATTTCGGGCTCATGTATATAAGAAGTCGGGCTCGGGCCGGGCTCAGGCTTATATTTCAAAATTTTTGTCGGGCTCGGACCGGGCTCGGGCTTCTGTCTATAAATTCTGCCGGGCTCGGGCCGGGCTCAGGCTTATATTTAAAAATTTTTGTCGGGCTCGGGCCGGGCTCGGGCTTTTGTCTAAAATTTCTGCCGGGCTCGGGCCGGGCTCAGGCTTATATTTCAAAATTTTTCTCGGGCTCGGGCCGGGCTCGGGCTTCTGTCTAAAAATTCTGCCGGGCTCGGGCCGGGCTCAGGCTTATATTTCGAAATTTTTGTCGGGCTGAAGCCGGGCTCGGGCTTCTGTCTAAAAATTCTGCCGGGCTCGGGCCGGGCTCAGGCTTATATTTCAAAATTTTTGTCGGGCTCAGGCCGGGCTCAAGCTTCTGTCTAAAAATTCTGCCGGGGTCGGGCCGGGCCCGGGCTGTGTCTCTTCCGGGCCGGGTCGGGCCGGGCCTAAAAATTAAGTATCCTGTCGGGCTCGGGCCGGGCCCGGGCCGTGCCTCTACCGGGCCGGGTCGGGCCGGGCCTTGAAATTACGGCCCGTGCAGTGCTCTAGGCGTGAGGGCCGCGCAGATTGGCCCGCGCGCTCCCTGTCCTGGCACGTGAGCATCTCTCCCCTTTCAAGGCATTCGCGCTGCGCGGGGGGACACTGCATGATCTCCGGTCCCAGGGCACCGGCGCATTCCAGGCGCCTGACTCATAGGTAGGGTTGGGAGTTTTCGATTTAAACCGATAAAAACCGATAAAAGTGTGCCGAATCCATTTTCGGAAATTCGGTTTTAGCCGAAAAAGGTCAGTTTTAGGTTCGACATTTTTTATTTAAACCGATAAAAGTACGTCGAATTCATTTTCTAAAATTCAGTTTTAACCGGAAAAGGTCACTTCGACCTTCCAGTCGTACAACAGAGCCGTGGCGGAAAAGTGGAACGACAGTGTCTATCGAAACGTGTACGAATGTATGAGATACACGGGTGCCATCACGACGTTTTAGTTTAATGTGCGAATCATCGATCGGAACGTGAAGTCCGAAATACCCAATGACTTCGCCATGTACAAGCGTGTTTTCAAACTTGTTGTAAGGAAGACTGACTTCATGCAAGCTCTGCATGTTGTGTTGAGCTTCTAAACGTCACACCGTGTCTCTTTTGGTGGTCACAATTGGTTCATTGGTCGATTTTGGCTCAGGCAGCGCTTCATCTCCTCAGCCTGCCAGTGTCCAGTGTTAGCGTTGAGAGGGCATTCTCGAAGCTCAGGGTTATATTAACAGGAAAGAAAGAGTGCGGATCAACGAGGAGAACAAGGGAAAGTACATGTTTGTGCATGCTATAATAAGATCACGTAATCCTGATGTACAAAGGTGAAGTTCCACTTTTTTAGGCATAGGCTTTATATCTGACTTGTTTGTACTTTTGTGGGTTTTTTTTTTTTTCTTGTTTCTTTTACAGTTGCACACATTTGGCAAATAAAGTGTTCATATCTTTTTCAAAGTATCTGTGCCGTTATTCTTTGAGTGATCACAAATATCAGACCTACAAGGATCATCTGATCCGGTGTCCGTTGGTGTTGATTTTATATTCACCGAATCGTAGGTTCGTTCACACACGCAAGCCCGAAGCTCTTGAGCATAAACAAAGTGAACCACTTTCCCTCCAGGCGTGCAATGTCAACGTATAATCACCCGTCACTTCGGCAGATGTGTCGTCGCCGAGCATTACCCAGCTGAAGACGTCCATCATGAATGCTTCAATGTCTCTCTTGGGCGTCGCGGGGGGGACGTACACAACGGCGACCACCGGACCATCGCGCACCTTGACGGAAAGGCTAGAAAGGTTGCCGCCATCTATGAGCGACGGAGGCAACCAGATTGGTTGTCTGGTTGCTGCCGTCGCTCACATACAGCGGTAGCCGTCAAGAGTTTTGTGTAGTTTTGTGTCGACATTCGTTTAGTACCGGACACAAAACTGGGGAAAGTGGCCCATAACAGCTCCGCTGTAAAACCTGCAACGCCCAAGCTCCGGCATGATCTCCAAAAACACACAAGCCTTGTTAGAAATATCTGGCTGGGTGCTAATGTTTTAGAGCGCAACTACGCCGACGCCGGCGTCGGCGCCGGCGTCGGCGTAACCGCGCGTTGTATTATGGGACGTTTCCCATAATGACATCACATGTGACGTCACGTGTGACGTCACATGTCATGTCACGTGTGAAGTCACATGTGATGACATGTGATGTCACGTGTGTCGTCACATGTGATGACGGTGCTTGATCGCCGTCGGCGATCGAGCACCGGCGGAGGCGGTTGATCTGACATACCGCGTTCGGCTTTGGCTAGCAGACGGCGTTCGTAAAATGGCGTCAGCTGTTGCTGGCTTCACGCGGCGGTACCGTGCGTGCTTCCATTCATTCGGCGTTCGTTGCCATGGTGACGGCCAGGAACGCAGACGAACTTTATGTTTCGGAAGAGCGCTGCAGCGCAGCGATACCAGGTGCGTTCTAAGGCCCTTCCCGCATGCTTTTCAAAGGGCGGAAGGCGAACAAAAAGAGTTTGAAATAAGGACTTAACGCAGAAGGCTGCATTTCTCCAGCGCCTCATAATTTGACGAGCCTTGCACGAAAAGCATGTTTTTTTTTTGGCCATCCCGCGTCCTGTTTTTTTTTTATCCGTAACATGGGTCTAAAGTATCAAACTGCCGGCATTCTAATCACGTCATTATAATCAGGCCTTATAGCCTTAATATTGACCGAGGTTTTAATGACTGTATTACGTACAGGCCCTTAAAAGTAGCATCGATAATAATTGCTCCACATTCCAGTAGTTCGTAGTTCACGAATTGCCCGCCTTCATCACTCAAGATAAGACTAAGTCTGTACTGTAGATAAATCTTTCGTACTACTTCTAAATTTTATAAGGCTTAAGTAATTCGTTTTCGCTAATTGCGCTATTATTTTTTTCTTCTGCATATTTGAATACAAGCCCCTACGGGAGCTTGCATTGGTTGGCCATTTACTGCAACGTGCATGTGTGGAAACTTTCACCATGTTAGGCACATAGTTTCCTTTTTACAGCGGAGGTGTTAGGGGCTAGTTTCCCCAGGATCGTGTCCCCCACAAAGAAATGAAGACAACGAACCGTGGACACGTACCGCCATCTATGATCGACGGCGGCAAGCCACGTATCTGGTTTCCGCCGTCGCTCATAGATGGCGGCAGCCTTTACCACTCTGGCTTGCCGACTTACGGCCGACCATTACTTTCCATTGTACAGCTCAGCTGGTCTTCCTTCTTCACCAAAGGGGAAAGGGTGAAAGTTTTTTTTTTTCTTTCGAAGACGGATCATGCTGAGATTTTTTTGTGTTCTTTGTTTGACATAGCTGAGGTTTGGCCCTTCTGCGCATTTGTGAAGTTTACTGCTGGCGAGTGAAGTGGAGCCTGCGGAACGTCTTCGGCGGGTCGCCTGCGCCACGGATTGCATCTTGCAAAAACTGGAGCTTGCGGTACTGGCACACATAAGTGTGATGATAATGCAATAAATCCAAAGGTGCAAGCAAGCGGGACAAGAATGCCAATAATAATATTATTATTAGCAAACAAAGGACAAACACAAATCTGCAAACACTGCTTGATCACCGATGACCGGCGCGCGACCGAACAAATCCGCCTGGTCTTTGTATCGCACCAGGAACCTCTCCATTTCCAGTGGAGCGCTCTACCAGATGATCTAGCCAGGAGTTAGACGTCAGTAGAGCAAACGTGTATTACAAGCTGCCACCACGAGTGTATTACCACTCTCTAAAACATACGAGTTGGAAAAAATTGCAAGGACTGGAGCAAGTCTTCGACAGTCCTTGGTGCCCTGACTTCCACTTGTTTCTGCAAATCTCGTGGGAGTTCATGAGTGATTAGCGCAATGGTTGCCAATATCGGCAATTCGGAGGATCTTTGCCAGGCTACGTCGAAAATTTCACTCACTTATTTCATCTCAGATAGCACTTTTTTTTTCTACTACCATATTGAATCGGGAAGGTCATTTAAAATGTTGTAAAAAGTTTATATATTTTTTTTTTTTATTTCGACAGTTATCTTCGAGCGTTTTACATATCATTAAAAAAGAACAGGCTGTTTTGCCTTAGTCTTGACGAAGCAATTCAACAAGGTAAGAACGTAGACAATAATCTCATTGTAATGTTGTTGGCTAACTTCTCAGTGAACATTTTGACAAAATTTTATATAAAATGCGACTGCGTTTATTATTTCACCTGGGTAGAAAATACTGCTTCAAAAAGCAAGACACAATTCACGTGCATACTTAATGACATGTTTATTTTAAAAAGTTACTATATTTTTTATTGTTCTTCCACGAGGCGCTATCAATGGGCTCCACTTTTCACTTCACCACAAGATACACTTGTCTTTCTTGTTCATGCGCGAGGTTTCAGGGCATGAAAATGCTTTTGAAAACGCTTTCGTGTTCTTCAGGGGTTCATTTACCCTGCAACATGTAATGAGTAAAAATGACTGGCGAATAACCCACAGTATCTTGTGTTTTACTTTATTTTCACCTGCGAAGGTATTTCCCTTAGTACTATCAAAACTAGTGAAGCTATATTCGCAAAATAAGTGAGATGTATGCAGTAATAATCACACATTTTATTTGTATCCCTTGCTTACGATCATTGTTATATATCATAAACCCTAAAATGTGTGTTTAAAAAATACATTGTTTTTTTATTTCCCATTAACATATTTTAATATCTTTCGCGAGTCGTCTATCTTCACGTGCTAGCAAATAATATAAAAGTTACAATTATGGATTGAGCAATTGTTTTATGTAAGTTTTGAAGAAAAAAAGAAGTAGAGCTTGCATTTATGACCCTGACCTCATCTCTCAATAAAACCGGTAGCCTGCGACCGCCGAATTAGACGCATAATGTTCTAACTTGGGAGGTCACAGTTAGTGCCTCCTTTTTGATCAGCGGAACTTTTTCCAAACTCTCTAACGAGTACGTAGACCCGGCTGGAATACATAAGCTCGTGTATGAATTACTTGTTCAAAAGTAAACGACATCTCCAAACAAAACATAAGTAAGCGGCTGAAAGTTTACATGGTTTGCTTCTTCATATCCTGCTTGTGTATAAATACAAATCCAATTCAACTTGTTCTTGTACCATTATATGCAAACGTAGAAAAATGTTTGAACAGCAGTAGTGGCTTTATTACACGACGTTTTGGGAAGAGACTTATGCTTCACTACAAATACAAAAAGATGTAGTAGTGACCACTTGAACGACCATAACATTGTTTTGTATGGACAGCCACTACACTGATGGTTTAAACCACTTCGATGTATGAAACAGATAAATATGAGACTACATCGGATTGGGCTAGTTGTCTTTTATGCTTTCATTAAATTCGAAGGAATACAAATAACGACACTGAAACTAGTAAGAGAATGCGATATGCAAAAATAAGAACAACTAACTGCTGCCTTTTGCATCAAGTAATACCAGCCCCGGGAACCTTCTCTATAATTTTTACCATACTTTCAATCGAACATTATTGAACATATTACACTTTAATGTACGGATGGTGAAGGGCACCACTCAATAAATGGCTGTTTGTCGAAACCAGACCAACAAAAGGCTACGCTAAGCCTGTTCTGTTATGGAACTATCGGTTGTATCTGGTATCCTTTACACTCCAAACTCAAGGAAGCAAGCAGAAATGTTATTACCTGTGCCGCGCAGGAGAGTGGGGATCGCTCTGTATCTGTGACAAAAGTTGCTTTGGGCGAATATTCGTGCACCATGTCTACGAAAAAGAACAACACATATTAATATGTTTGCTGATCTGTCACTAACTTTAGTATATAGACCAATTAGTGTTAGCCGGCTCAAAAGTCACTTCCCACCTTCTGCATTAGGAATAAACAGTACCGGAATCGCTGCCTTGTTAAGAAACGGCTGTTCTTATTGAATATAGCACTGGGTGTACTTCTTTCTCTGTATTAACTCTGTTTTGCTAACAATATAAAACCCGCATTTTCAAAATATTTTATTTTATTTCCAACCCGAGGAACTTTTGGAAACATTTCCTCAATAATGAGCGCTTTCTCTTTTCTAGTAGACGTTCATCGACATATTTATGCCTGAGTTGGCACTGGCTTGTAAATTTAATACACATGTGGACAAGTCATGGTACTTGATAGGCAATAATTGCTCCCCGAGCGAACAACTCTCACCAAACAGAGACGTTAGCATCCCTCAAGCTATCAGATTCCTGCTTCGTGGAATGTCACTTGGGATTCACTCGCGACGCGTTCATGGCTGTTGACAACACACTGCAGTGGGTTTGTGTTATAAATAATCATAGGTGTATCATTTTATTTCAACTTACGACTGGCATGCTTTTCAGCGAGCTGTATTGCAGTGTGAAATATTGTATCCCTCCTTTGGGCATTTATTTTAGGCAGTTTGCGCAGGCATAAAGATGTTTAAAAAACGTTGGTCAACTTAGAAAATTCTGATGGAAACTAGATTTGCAGTTTCCTCGTAACTTGAGCCATTAAATAAATATAAAAGGGTTTGTAGAAAGTTTAACCTATTCACTCGGGCAAAGCCCCTATTATAAAAACAGCTCTGCAAACTTCAATCTAACTTTTAAAATCATTATCGTTAAAAGAAAGGTGAAGTACCTTTCGAAATAACTGGGTTAAAAGCCAACAGCTATATCTTTTTTTCGGTCCTGAATTTGGTTACAGTACCGATATTAGACACGAATTAGTGTAAGCCATAAACCATAGAAAGTAGCTCATTATTCTAAACTCTAGCCAACACGAATTCGGCTTCTACGCTTCACTCTAGAAAAAGACTATAAAGGACCTGCTATAAAGGACCTAAATCTTTCTAAATTCCCCCTGTATTAGGGTACACGTACTGCTGAACTTCGTAAAATTTTAAACACAAGTGCAATACACATTTCTACTTACTTTTGAAGGAATGATGGACTCAAGTCTCATTCTATCGAATTGCAAAGTTCTACCTTTTTTCGTTCGTCAAAGCCACGCTGCTGAGATGATGACGTAGCACAAAAAACCGACTACGTCGGAATTTTGAGCGTTATTATGGACGGAAAAACCTATGCACCTCAGCGGTCACTTTCGGAATCAGTCTACCAAAAATGCAAAAACTGATCGACAAATGTCAGTTAAAATTTTGCAGACTGTATCAATTGACTTAGCTCCTTATAATGGCAAAATGCAAAACTCTAATTCCAACATTACCCATAACACCAAAATTAAAAAGTGATTACACTTTCTAGATGTGTGTTCATCTCTATCGTGATGGTTATTCCCTCTTTTGACTTCCGTCGAGACTGATGAATGTACGGTGAAGACGGCCCCCATATAAATACCATCCCATAAAAAATATTGTTTTCTTCAAAAATTGGCTTCCTCTATAACAAAACTAATATCCTAATGAGATATGTAACGGAACTAAAATCGCGATTCTTTCCGAACTGCAAGCTCTCACTTTAACTTCTTTATTTTCAATGTTTTAAGGTTAAGCACTGGCATAAATTATGGCGGCTGGCCGAGCATTTTAATTGCTTGCGATACATACCAGTGCGTATGATACAAAGAAAAGCTGATCACTAGTGAGGTTCAGTCCTGGCAAGGAAGGCGCTTCTCCATATTGCGTCTTTACAGCCCAGCGGCGGTAGGCCTAAAAATAGACATAATTAAACACCATTCAAAGTTCAAGTTTTGCTTTTTGCGAGAATATTTTATTATGAATTCATTAAGCATCAACGTAACTATCTGCTTTAAATTAGTGTGCAAATGATGCTACCAAGATTGCAATTGGCCTGCTAGTGAGGCCTGAAAGTAAAAGAAAAGTGGAGTAGTCAGAATTCGAGCATGTTTAGGTTTTCGCTTTTACTGTGCATGCTATTTATCCGAGAGGTACACTGAAAACTCCTGCTTTCGGTTTTAGTCTATTTTGGTATTATTGCCTAACTATTTGTGACAAAGGGGGTGGTACTTTTTAGATTATTAATATGGAAACTCCGGGCTTTAAGCCGATCATTAGTATATATACAGTTTGTTTTAAATGTACACTCAAGAAACTTGTGTCTGGAGATACTCTCTGAGTAAAAGCTAACACCACCTAAGTGGATTTGAAATGTCTTGAGGTCTGGGGCTGTACCACCATGCACCACGAGATTTATAACTGATAAACTAAAGACAAGAGACTTTTTGATGATCTAGATAACTTTCACTGTTAAACCAAAAAAAAAAGCTTGCAAATCTAATAAGCTATTTATAGAAATTCCTAATACATTTTTGAAAACTACTTATCCTCTTCTCGTTTTTTTTTTTTTTTTTTTTAAATTCTTCATTAAGTTTAGTTGCAATACGGTTTTTGAAGATCTCGAGGACTGAAATAATCAGCGAGGACTTTCCTTTACACAAATTAAAATGTTTGCAGATAGTCTCAAAAGCAGTTACCGTTTTTGCCCTATATCAATACAGGTAACAAAGGTATTAAAATACTACTTCTAAGATTGTTAAACCTGAAAATCAGAATACATCTAATAAAAGCGCTTCTTTACTTACACGATAGGCTTCCCTAAGCCCTCCGTTGTCTGCAATGTTCTCCCCTTTTGACTGGACTCCGTTGAGCTGATCATGTGAAGCAAATTAAAATGGTTTAGTCACATTAAGCGTAATATAAACCCTGTAATTAAACATTTTAAAGCGAGATACGAGAGGACAAGTGATATCGACAAACACGTTTCATAAGGTCAGGTACACTGTCAAACAATTTCTTTGTCGGCACGGCAAGTTTTCTAGTTCACAAGTATACGTGCTACTCTCCTTTTAAATGAACCTATAGGGATGCAAAAGTTTAGTATACAACCTTCAGCATTATATGTGTGTCGGTGGCTTGTCTAAGCACCTAGAGCTGTACACATCCTTATACATCGTTAAAATTTATATTTATAAATTGCCTTTGTGCTTTTTTTTTAGATTGGCTAAAACAATAATGATAATAAGACTATGCAATAAGTTTTATCCGCTTGCTTGGCAATTGGGCATATCCATACTTTATATTCTTAATAACGGAGCATAACTACGTTTTGGACCTCTCTTGTTCACCTTTACTATTCGAAGGTGTGCGCTGTAAATTATGATGACGAAGATTTCGCTTAGCCGGGTTTGGACAGACCTGGACGACTATAGGCATAATGCTTTGTGATGGCCGTTGGCTGCTGAGCGTATATCAGTAAAATCAGACACAAATTATTACTGATATTTCCAGCGACATGGCATGCAGTTTATTTTAAATATGGATATCAACTTTTGAGATAATTATTTTTTCAGGCACCAAAAGAATGTTCACTTATGGGATTCACATTTATAAGTGTATGTAAGGCTGTTCATATAGGATAACAATATTATTCAATGTGATAAAACTTCTCACTCGAAGTATATAATAAAATAATTATCACAAAGCTTTTTATAGCTCGCAGACAGTGAAAGTAAGCTAAATTAGGTTAATACTCAAATTCCTTTGTTTCCAATTATAAATAGCGCGAAATACCGGAGACTTACGGAATAACACTCATAGACGTCTAAAGCAGAGCTATAAGTATCTTTGAAACGCCTGTATTTTTGTAGTCCTCTGATTAAGCCCAGTCTTGGATACATTTCATTGTGCTTAACCGTCACTACCTTCCATTGTATCCTCAAATTTTGTTCGGTTCAGATTAATCTTGGTGATTTTCTAAATTGCTTCCTTGTCATAACGCTACCTATCTCACCGTTTGGTGCTAGATAAACGCATTCAGCGTGATATGTCGCAAGCATACCAAACATAAAAAAATGCTTCTAACATTAAAAAGTAAGTACTTTCATTTCAATGTGTTTTTTAGGCGTAATACAGTACACACTTAATTTTCGAACCTTAAGTTGGACAAATAATAAAACACATTTACTTTGGCTCATGTGTTACTATTTTTCTGAATACAATGTCACAGTTTTACCTATACGCGTGGCTTCATCTTAACTCAGGCACGGATTTGGGGTCAGATTTTTAAGTTTGACGAATAAAATAAATGTGTTTGGGGAAAACCTTTCTATGACAGGGAGTGCAAACTGCAAGTTCGGGCGATTTTTTTTTTTTTTTTTCTCGAGATATGGACATTTTAAGCAGCCGAGGCGCAAACTGACCTTTCTCTCGCCTGTCGGAGGTTTTATGTTTCACTCCTTTCTACTTTTTGCCCTTCTTTGGTGGTGCAATGTAACTTTTTTCGGACACTCTCAAAATAGGGATTATTTATGGTCAATAATTTTATTGCGATTATTTATCTTCACTTTTGTTTTAAATATGGTCAAAGTGTGTCCCTTTGACAATATTTGTCAAAGGTTGACCAGTTCTTCCGTGTGACCTATTTGAGATATCGTAACATATTTAGTATTTTCAGAAAGCTAAGAGTATACTCTTTTTATTGATAACAAATTTGACGTTGTGTACAAAAGAGAAAGGGCAGTGTATTCTCGTAAATTATGGACTATTTAAAAAAATGACAAATTGGAGGTCGATTTTCTAAAAGAAAAACACCCTTCATTTGGCTGATTTTTATTCTCTAGCTAGCTGTATAAAGTAATATAAATAGAAAATGTAATATTTTGTTTGTATGGCAGGTATAAGACCTTCAAATCTGATTTTGTTTGACTGTTTTGTCAGTAAATCAACTTACTTGCGAAAATACACTAATTCAAAATTGGCGCCTCTTATTTTTAATAGATACCTGTGAACACACTTATTCTCTGATAAATAATTTTAACGCGATTATTTATAATGAAATATATTTTAGAAAATTTGTCAATATGACGTTTTTCGACGATATTTGTGAAAGTTTACCAGCTCTTTCGTGTGACCTATATGAGGTGTCTTAACATATTTAGTAATTTCAGAAAGCTTAGAGTATACTCCTCCTCATGATAACAAATATGATGTTGTCTGTAAAAGAGAAAGGACAGTATTTTTCGGTAAAGCAAGGACTATTTAAAAAAAGTCTACGAATCGGAGGTCGATTTTCTAAAAAACCTACCTTTTCTTTTGGCTAATTGTTTTTCTCCAGCGACCTATTGCTATGCTTTATAAAGTAAAATAAACAGAGAATGTAATATTTTGTTTGTATGGCGGCTATAATAGCTTACCTTTTAGTTTTTGTTCACCTGTCGTCCAGTAATACAAGGGACTCACAAAAATATTCTAAATCATAATTAACGCCTCTGAAATTTTTAATAACTACCTGTAATTTCCTTTAATAAAATAAGATGCAGACGGCGATTTATGCTAATAAAGCGTCTAGGCCATAATATGTATAATGTTCTTTTTTTTTTGTGTTGTTGTTTGTTTTAATTGTCAAAATGCCTTTCAGCAACAATATTTGACGAAGTTCAGCAAGCTGTGCTGTGTGACCTAATCAATATAATTTTATGATCTTTAAATCACCGTAAAGCTCCAGTTAATGTCTTTCTTTTGAGTAGAATTTTAATATTTCGCATTAAACATATAACGCGGAACATTTGCCTGAGAAACGAATATTTAGAAAGACTTGCAAGTTTTAAGTCGATTTTCTAAAAAAAAAACTACCTTTCATTTCTTTCATTTTTTTTTATTTTACAGTTAAGTCATATAGTAGTCTGTCAGCAATTACCAACAGAAATTGTAATATTTTTTGTACGGCCGCTATTAGGACTCGAATCTCGTGCTATGAGAGTTTTGAACGGGACTTCGCATAGACGCTCAGCTGAGCAGACTTTTCACCTATATAAGGTTTTTTTATTTAATGTTAGTACTTACCTCAATATCTGAGCGTAAACTCCATTGAAGCAACAATATTTATACTAACAATATTTAGTTACTTGGCACTGGCGTGATTTGCAAGGTGTGCGAACTTCGCCCTATGTATTGACGGAGAAGACACGTAACATCTAGACTCCCGGACAAACTTAAGTCAAGAGGAGAAAGTCTAAGTAACCCGGCATGAATCACTGAAAATAGAAATGAAACCTAAACACATGACTAACACATTTGAAGCCTTACAAGCTACGAAATGCTCGTTATTTTACGAAAGAGTTCGTACGAGCACAAATTAAACCGTACTTCCTAAGCGTCAGATACTGAATCGTACATATGTATATGCACTGCATATCTGTTTGACATAAGAAAATAGTCAATTACATATCAGGTTCGGTATTTCAAACTCAAAGCCGAAATCAAAATGCCCCAGAGGAATTCTCTAAGGATCAGCATTCCCCCGTATTGGGAGGAAGTAAGCGCTGTGCCCGCACTTGTTGATACGGACTTCTGAGTAACTTTTTTTATTGCACTACTTCAAATTTTACTAATGTTTATGGTTGGATATTGAGATAATTGCTAATGATAAATAGAAAACCTTACACTGGCCAAATTTCAGCTCAGCAGGGCGCCTTGTGCGAAGTCCCGTTCAAAACACTCATAGCACGAAATTCGAGTCTTAATAGTGGCCATACAAACAATAAACTACAATTTCTGTTGGTAGTTCCTCATAGCCTAATATATTACCCAACTGTGAATAAAATAAAAGATATAAAAGGTGTTTTTTTTTTTTGGAAAATCGACTCCAAACTGGCTAGTTTTTTTCGAAATATTCGTTTTTCAGGCACATGCAGAGCATTATATATTTATCGCAAAATATTCCAATTGTACTCAAAAGAAAGAATTTAAGGGGTGCTTTACGGTGATGTAAATATCATAAAAATATGTTGATTAGGTCACACAGCACAGCTTGCTGAACTTCGTCAAATATCGTCGCAGAGAACGTCAGTTTCCACCTTGGCCGCTTCAACGGTACATAACTTGAGAACGAAATATCCGACGAACTCGCCGTTACCGTCTTATTTTATTATATAAATTGCCCGAGAACATGTCTTTTTTTAAATTAAAAATTCGACCCAAAATTAGTGTCTGAGTTGAGATGAAATCACCCATATATAGCGGGGGAGAATCCCCGCTACATTGAAAGTAAAGGAACAAGGGTCACTTCTTTAATTCATCGTGGCTCAACTTCTCGCGCAAACTTGGTGTGTAGATTACAAACTCGTCCTTCGTTCAAAATCAGAACCAGTCTCGGTGAGAAAAATGGGCTACGCCTTTGTTTGACATGTCTACAACGGGGTGAAGCATAGTTTATTCCATTACGAACGGTTCGATGCGTAGAAAAAGTCAATAAACATACGCGAAAAAAATACTACTACAAGTGGGTTCTTAACATATCTTGATTACAATTTCGTGCTTGAAGTTGTTGGGGAGCGAGTGACGCTGCACACGCTGCGACTTCACTGCGTCTCCTGCGGCTGACGAAGCAGTTTTGTTTTCTTTATTTACTTTCTACGGCCGACCTATCAAGATCGTCCGAGCCGATAAAAGCAATCGGCAGCGTCGAATAAACGTTCAGTCTGTTGGCCAAATAGACACGCTGCCCATGGCTCTTTTCTTCATAGTTTACTTCAGGAGTCATTGTGTTTAAAGGAGAAGTTATAATGTTTGAATGCAGTAAAAAAAAAGAAAACGGCGGCGCACTTGCGATTGAGAATTAACATCAGATTGGGCGCACCGCTGAACTGGGTAACCTGTGCCAGATGGCCGATTCTGCAGGAGGAATGCGGCCTGCGCGCACTCCTGTGCTACTGTCACTTTCAACTAGTCGGCGCAAGATACTGCCCAATATAATGGTGCTCAATGGTGCCCATTCGCAAGCAAGCGCTTCGCAACATGCTGGTCTGGCATGCTGAACAAACAACATGGGTATATAAAGAAAAAACTTTGTGTTTTTTTTTGTTGTTTTTGTTGTTTTTTTTAGAAGGAGGGAGGTGGCAGATTAAGACGAAGGTTAATCGCAGCGAACCGTAGGATTCCGCCGATTGACAAAGCTCAGAATACAATTAGACAAGAGAGAATTACTCTTTGTTTTTACATTGTACCCGCGTGCATCGCATTTTAACACGATAGAGAGCTCGTGTCGCAGAAAATCTGGCGTCGGCGTTGGTGGCGTTGTGACCGGAAAATCCAGGATTGGTCGATAGGGTCATGACGTTACAACCCCATGACCTTGCACGGGAATTTCAAACAACCCACAACGCTTCCGTGAAACCTGACGTCAAACGTGGTATGAAAGTGATTAAAACATGTAATGTAGTGCGAATCAAAGGTCGCCGCATGTCTGAAATGATTTCACTTTATAAAGTAATTCATTTGCCATAAAGAAAATATTTGGAGAACTTTAGGCGGAGGCGGTACAACCCTTCGGCTGCTAGCCAGACACGCTGCCGACTAGACCAGGCAGCCACGCTTGCACGGCTTCGGAATGAGCGGGGTTTATAAGTTCAGCTGTCGCGTTCCACTCTTATAGGCGAATCCTAAGCGTCCTCCAGTAATTTTTCAGAACTAGTTTTCTTTTGAGGCTTATCATTAACTGGAATCAAATATTGTCCGCCGTGATTGGCTGCCTACGTATTTTGCAGAAAAGTGAACTCAATTTTTTTTAGAGTGTGGCCTCACCTACCATTCAGGATACTCACGCTCGCTTAGCGTAAAAAGGCCACTGCCGCTCAGTCTACAATATAAAATAAGTCACGGTTTCTGTTACTTAGATTGACATTTGTTTGTTTCATTGATAAATAAAACCGCTTTTCGTCGCGTAGAACAATCACTGTGGAACTTCCAATCCGAGCTTTTTACATCCGCATTTAGCAGAAGCGGTTTCCATGTCGTGCGTATTCGTAGCCCGTGGCCACGAGTTGATTCGTCATTCTCCTATAACGCTATAATGGCGCGCACCCAAACAACCGCTCATACGCCCCCCCTCCCCCCTTATCTTCTACTCTCCATTTCTTCTTAGTGGTTTCCTACATATTGGCCTTTGCTAAGTAAATTGCGTTGCATATACACTTCACACAACATGCGTCCGCAGCGACCGGAACGACTGGAACAACCGAAACGACCGTTGCAAGGGTCTCCAACCGTCAGTTGCCATAGCGACGGAGGGACGCTCGCACGTGTTGTTCACGACGCAAGGAGTTGGAGCGAGCCCAACTTTCCCGCTGCGTTGGAAACAACCGCAACGACAGGCCAATCACAGGTCGAGGAGAACTGCTCGCGCGCGTTGCCTGCCGGTCGCGGGCCGGCCGGCCAGCTCCTGCAAACATGGCGTCGGTGGTGAACGTCGACGTGGACGGCGTGGTGAAAGCTCATCGTTCCGCGTAAAAGCGCTACCCTTGACTGTGAATTTTCGTCGTGTGTCGCTATGATAACCCAGCACGTACTAGAAGGGAAGATCCACCTACTCGTGCGGCGATGTCGTGGCGGCACTCTCAAGACAGCAGAAACGCCCGTGCCGTCGCTTTTGTTTACTTCGACTACAGTGGTACTTTCTATGCATTTGTGTCCTCGAACATCGCCCGGATTTGTTTTTTGGCGCATTCCATGCGTGTGCTCAAGTTCAAGGTATTACTGGTGCGTACCGTATAAAGGATGAGAATTTTCACGCGTTTTCATCACCCGAGAAAGGTGATTAGTGTTAGCAATCCTGAACGGTCGCAACGTCTCGCTCGCAACGTCTATCTGGTCACTAAATTATATTTCTACGTTGCTATATCGCTGCTAAGATTACATCGTCTTTTATAATCGTAGTAAAGGCATGTGGCGAGATTTGTACTGTTGGCAAAGTCGTGTATTAAAGTCGTGATCGTGCAAGCCGGCGTACTGCATCTTTTTTTAATGTACTACCCTGCAACCGTATCCTGAAAAATAAAAAAATAAAGTTTGTGGTCATAGAAGACGGTCTGTCTATTTTCTGTTACGCAAGTGAGTGACAGCGCGTCCCCTTCTTTTTAGAGGCACCGCTGAAACAGCTGACGGCGGCGGAGAGGCGGTCGCCGTGCTGCCAACGCACTGCGCTTGTTGCAGGAGTGTACGCGCGGCGCAGAGCGGTCGTTCCGGTCCCAACGGACGCAGTCGTGGATAACGGGTTCGTTTCAGATGTTTGAACCAGCCTTTACACAGCTATTGTAGGCGCACAGCAAACAGCAGATCTTCGTGACTGTACGCCGTAGCCAAAACCTCCGGCTGCTCCGGTGAGGACTGTGGACCTCGCGTCGGGCAGGAAACCGACCGCCATGTTTGTCAGCGTAGCTGGGTTGCTTACTATTGGTTAGGAGCGAGAGCTGAAGCTCGTTTCTCATTGGCTGTTGATTCGTGTGGTTCCATGCGGTTGCATGTGTGTGTACACGTCGCGCACAGTTGTCGTTGAAGTCGCAGCGGTTGCATTCGTTCGTAAGCATAGTGGTCGCTCCGAACGCAAATGTGTGAACGGGCCTTAATAGTTCATTTTTAGAATTTTAGAGTGTGATGATAATGTTTCTCCTGGGTTTTTGTTGTGTACATCTACTCAAAGTAGTAATCTGGTTCTTAAATATAAAAAAACAACGAAATAATTATTGTTATTGTGTTTAAACAGCTTGCCACCACGGATGCTTGTTTGTTTCATGTCTGCCCGATCCGGTCATAAAACTCATTTTAATTTAAACAAAAAAAAACTGCTAAACACCCGCTTTCAGAACTCATGTGTCCTTTTTGACAGAGTTTCCCTTCATGGGATTAGCCATATACCATCAGGTTCAAACAAAATTCAAACAGTGACGGAAATTCGAGCTTCCTACCGGCGAAGCTTCCGAGCGTGGGTTGTGCTTCGCAAGGATCGAACACATCGATCGGAGTAGGATGCACAGACTAGGAGTGACCGTCACGTCGTAATTTTCAATACTGCCCGCGGGCTCAATTTCTGGACGCGCAAGCATCAACATATTAGCTACATTAATTACGAAGCTGTAAAATTTTACTTTCCCAGGTTAAAACGTTTGTTTTTCAATTCAAAATATTTTAGTTGCCACACACCATACATATTTCGTTTCAGCGTTACCCCGTCGGGCATGGGAAAACACCTTGAGATAAATATGAAGCCTCAAATGCTAACAAGTTCTCACCTCGTTCGGGCATCTTAGGCCTAGAAGAATAAAACGTTATCACTTTGTACTTACCTTTACATGAACTCTATTATCCGTAACGTTACCGTACTCCTCTTCGAAACATTTTATTTTTTTCAAAAACTTCTCTTTGGTTTTGTTCGTCCACCAGTTTCGATAATTACCCTCTTCGTCAAACTGACTGCCTGTGAGAAGCAGAATTTAAAAATAAGAGTATTCTTAATGCATGCATCTTACTGCTCCTCGTAAATGGATCACTCGTGCTACTTATGGCGGCACAGCAACTATACCGTCAGTCTACCTATTATTGAAGGTTCTTATCATATATATATATATATTGGAAATGATGGAAATTATATGTCCATAATTATTTTGGGATGGTGAGTGAAAACATAGCCTCCCCGATACTGACAAAGCCTGGCAGTTCGACGAAGGATGCCATAGAGTACCCGGTCGCAGATTTGGATCGCGAGGATCGGGGAACCTCGACGTCAGCGAACAGCAGGATCCGAAACATGGTTTTTAAACCCGACGAGAAAAGAAGCGCTAGCGCAAGAAACGCGAGGAGCACGAGCGGACAGTCCATCGATCGGGAGGAGTGTGTTTCGGCGTCTCGCCGCAGCGGGGCGCCCGTCACGTGGCTCTCCTCTCAACCGTTGTCTGCCGCTCTACCTTCTAAATTTCGGCGGCCGCTTCTCGTGGCGCCAGGCTTTGTCAGTATAGAGGAGGCTATGGTGAAAATTATTATATTTCAAAAATTGCTCCCGTTTTTTTAGTGTTTTTCATATTTTATTTCTGCTGTCCTAAATATATTTTGCTCGAGTGGGTATTAGTGTATACAAATACTTCCACGGTAGTCCGGACTTTAGGGGCAATACAATCAAATGGGCTTAAGCAACCTAATGGAAAATCGCAAATACTGTTATAAAAAAAACATAACGTGTCTACTTTGTTCTCCATCTTTTTTTCTTTGTTTATTTTTTCACTGATGTCTGCGTTTTTTTTGCGAGGTTTGTTTACTATTTTGTATACTCTGGTTACTGTGCCTGTAACGGGTGTCTGACTGGTGTGTCGAGCGCTCTATTCCACCCATGCCTCGAAAGCTGTCCCGCAGTTGCAACGGATGAGGTCGCAAAAGCTGGGCTGTCACGCTTTCGGATGTTGCGACCCTGGTGGCGGACCGTAGAGGTTCCGGCGAAAAGCACGATCAAAAGCGAGTGTCGCTCTCGTCGCGGCGTCCCAACCTGTGACTGCCGAATCTTCCATTGAACGGTCGCACTGGAGAGCGACCTGCAGCAGAACAGGCGTCTGCCACATACACCATAAACTGCTGGGACGCCGCCAGGATCGCGGTCGGCGACAGCGTGACTCCTCTATGACGTAATCGGGCGGAATTAAAGGGACCGCTTTTTTGGACGCGGTAAACCCACCAGTCGTAGGCGCGTTCGAGGCACCATACTATGGAGGTCCATATTTATAGCTAAACTAAACATTATTCGGTGCAGATTTCTGTGCCGAATCTTGTCACTTTACAAAGCTAAAAACAAAACTTAAAATGTGCCCCTTGTAAGCCTCTTAGGCTTTCAAACTGTGCGTAATACCATCAGCAAACATTTTGAGTTAACCAGAAATAAATTTGTGTTAATACAAATTTACATAATTTACGTGTTGCCGCGAGATAAAGATTTGTCACGTGAAAATGGTCTTCGATATATACTAGAATAGGCGACCTGCAAGGTATTGTTAAGGTGTATTTTATGCTTATATATCGGTACTTATTAAAGTTGAGTTCTAAATTGTTTAAAAAAATCGGTTGTGACCATTACACATCTTAGTGATTTCTGAATTAAAATATCGTGTTTTGGCGACCTTAACATAAAAAAAAAAAACTGGTGGAATTTTTTTTACTAGTGTTTATTATCTTAAAGTACATTGCAAATTGTTCGAGACACTCCGAGAATTACATTATTTAAGCCTGGTCGAATATAAAAATCCTTACAATTTAGATTATTTTTTTCAATGCTTGTATGTCCAAAATACATCAGCCTTACCAACATTGAAAACGTTTAAGAATACAGTTTGTAGATGAAGTTTCAAAAATCTGCGTAACAGGTAGTTTCTATAAAATAACTATGAGTCAACAAATCATAAGAAACATGGCAAAGAACCTATATAGTGAGTCGGTTCGCGTCCTGTAGAAAAACTAAGCATTTCATCAAATCACCTGCATTTCGAGCAGGACACCATTTAATAGCAATGATTAGTCATTCAAAACTACAGGTGTGAGCACTAACCATCAGTTAATCGTGATATTGTTACTAGCCACACTGTAGTTCTGTTTATAATATAAATATTATTGGTATTGGCAAATGTTCTAAGCGTTGACGCGAAAAAAACACTTTACGCTCTAATAAACGTTTTGCTAAACAACCCAAACGCATAAGAACCCCGCTTCGAGTGTATTTAAGTGCATCGCACGTGCTGGTGACTGCAGCAGTAGCAGTTCTAACGCAAACAAAACGCATTACATTTCACACGTTAGTTCTTCAACGCCTTATATTGGTTATTTACTTTAAGATTTTTTTTGAACACGCAAAGCGAACGTGTGCACCGCGTGTATCTACATTCTCCTCAATCTCTTTGTTGCCTGTATAATTGTGGAATAGGTATAATGTTCACAAGTCGTCTTACACCCTGTTCCTTCGAGTGAACGCATGAATGTCAATGTTTAAACGTTTAAACGGTCACTCATGTCAAATCACCACAAACCGTTTGACATTTATTTTTCCTACTTGCGTGTTTCCATCGCTACATAGTATATCAGAGTGGTTACCTGTGTCATCGAAGGCGTGCGTAATTTCATGGCCAATAATCGTTCCTATAGCTCCAAGATTGATATGCCTATGAAAAAAAAAGAATTTCTCGTATATTAAACGTAAACCTTTCGGTGGACATCCACCTGGTTAGGAATGACAATGAATGAAAGGAAAACTCTAACCAAAAAATTGATACGGAGCCCGACGTTTCTCTTCTCTTCCTACCACCCTGCAACGCACAAATCTTCTGTGGCTTCGGCACTCTTCAGCCGAGCAATTACTGTCTGCTCCACTGAAGAGGCTCTTAAGAAAGAAGTTACAACGATCAAACACGACCTAAAACAGAATGGCTATCCTCCCAGGTTTCTGAACAACGTGCACAAAAAACTTAGACGAAATGAAACAGAAGACGCCCCTCCTCCTCCCAACCGCGTATGCGTCCCGTACAGCAAGGACCCAAGCGAGACTCTCGCGCGCGTTTTACGAAAATACGGCATCAGTGTGACACATAAACAGGTGTCCACCATTGGACGCCTCTTCTCGCTTCCAAAGGATCGTCCCCCTAAAGAAAAGGCTCAGGGACTCGTCTACAGGATCCCGTGTGGTGACTGCGCCGCCTCCTACGTTGGGGAAACTAAAAACTTCCCGGAACGTCTACGCCAGCATCAGTATGACGTCAAAAAGAATAACGTGCAGGGTAGTGCGCTGGCAGAACACGTCCAAAAAGAGAGTCACACGATTGGGTTTCATCATTTCTCTATTCTTGGCACCAAAAGAAACTGGCGAAGACGCCTTTTATTAGAGTCCTGGTACACATCGCGACACAGTTAGCGCGAACACGACATCGGCGCATTTTCGCAATTTACTTCTAAATAGCATTAGTGAGCACAAAGTTTTATCGCTTACATTATAGAACTAAATGAGCGCTTTCCGTAGCAATAATAACTTGGATGACATCCCTTGGTTTCAAACAGAAAAACTGGAAAAACCGGCGATCGCTTGTTCGCGCTAACAGTGTCGCGCTCTGTACATCCAGAACACCAAAAATAACGTCAACCGGTCAGCTGGGACACTGCCAAGCGCCAACGTGTCCGGTTTGCGGTGCGTCACGCGAGGCGCTACGAACCATAAAGCGCGTGCAGATGCAACGGCCGTTTTAAAGAAGCCAACAACACCGGGCAATTTGCAAGACGACGACAAGGACAAAAACAGTCACCCGTGATCAAGGGGCCGAACTGGCCTTGAAACGTCGGGCTCCGTATCAATTTTTAGGGGCGAAGCTCCTTAGGGGCTAGCCATGTCCGTCCGCCGTCCGTTGTCCGCCGTAGGCCGGCGTCGGGTGCTCGTGCTTCTGCTCGTGAGATCACGTGATCACGAGCACGTGAGCACATGCTCACGTGCTCGTGTAGGGCAAACAAAAAAATTGGAAAAAAAAGATGAAAAAAATTATGAAAAAAGAAAAAGAAGAAAAAAAAAAGAGTAGGGGGTTCTGATATGCCATCCCATCTGTCTGCTTAAAAAAAGAAAAAGAAGAAAACCACACATTCTCCTACTGACATGAATGAAAAGGCTCGGCATGCTGCGGCTCGGCGTCTAGCGCAGACAAGCACCACCAGAGCTTCGCCCCAAGCAACATCATTCACCACGTGGAGATGCGGTCAATTTTTTGGTTAGAGTTTTCCTTTCATTCATTTCTTGTATATTGTATGTCGCACAAATTGTGATAAACATTTGAAGTAGAAAATCTTTGCAGTAACTTCAAGTTTTTTGTCTTATAAGCTCGTGAAAAATTAAAGCTACTATCTGAAAGCTTTCTTCGACAGAACACGCTAGTTTTATAGAAAACATAAAAAAGCACCAGGCGTGTTTTGAGCGAAATACACGTGGAAATTGGATGTAAAAGTGCGTGCATTTCTAGTTCATATAACACTGATAGCCATTATTACATCAATTGACATCTACACCAAGAGTACAGCTGGACACGCGTAAATTTTGAGATGTACAGTCATGCAGAAACTAAATAGCTCCAGGCGAGCGAGGGTTTGTTTTTTGAGGATCGCTATCCTGGCGGTGTTCCTTCCTACTAATACTGACGTCAGGACTCGTCCATGTGAAGCAGACAGGAGGGAGCCGATCAACGCAAAGAAACTGCTGCTGTTATCATCAGCGTCTTCTCAGCGTGGTCTGATTAAAGGGGGGAGAACGCCCGCTCGTTTAGAGCTATTTAGTTTCTGCGTGACTGTACTATCGGAAACAATATGAGCGTGAACGCGCCTCTACGTGTCGCCGCTACCTCAGGCGCCGCCCTGTGGCGCCGTTCTGAAGTTTTGCGCATGCGTGTAAAAATCCTGTCGCTGTTCTCCTTTTGACTGTTAACCTCCGTCTGTCGTCTGCTATGCGTGCGCTGGCGGCCGCTCGCGCTGTCGTCTGCTATGCGACTCGTTTCCGTCGCACCTCAGACAAACGACTTAACATGATTCTGGAGTTTCCTGTGCGATAACGCAATGCCTACATTTAATACGTGATAAGTAGCTGGCTTCTTTTATTGGGTCGAGATGCAGTGATAACTTGCAAATAGATTCAAGAAAAAAATATCTGTAAAGCTTAGCGCTCAACTACGGGGAGCCCGAAAAAGATTCAGTTGAGTGAAAATGGGCTAGAGTTCCTGACGACGAACGGGTCAACATAGTTGAGCTGTCCCTTTGTTTCTGAGTTTTCGTTTCGTTCCTGTTTCCAGTTTCTGAGTTTCCTGTGTCCAGAAAGGACACAGCACGGCCACTCGGACACAGTATGAGCATTCTACTAATAAGCCGGTCGAGCCGATGGCCGACGGCATAACAGATATTTTCACGTGTTAGGGCCACGTGTTCAAAGAATAAAAGCATTGTGTTTCACAGAAGACTTTCGTGCAAATCAACACCATTAAAGCTGTCTAGGGCAAACAAAATTCGCGTAGGAGGCGCGGGTGTCCGCTGGAGAACGCAATGTTGTGCGGCAGACAACACGAGCGGCCGCCAGCGCACAGACGAGTCGTATAGCAGACGACAGCACGAGCGGCCGCCAGCGCGCGCACAGCAGACGACAGACGGGGGTTAACAGTCAAAGCGGGAACAGCGACAGGATTTTTACACGCATGCGCAAAACTTCAGAACGACGCCGCAGGGCGGCACCTCAGGTAGCGGCGACACGCGGAGGCGCGTCTGATAGTACATTAGTTTGCAATCTTCTACACACTTTTTTTTTTATTATGGCTTACAATGGTAATCCGTATTCAAATAAAGGTGCTTGAAGTATACCAGCAGGAAATGCTGAAAGAAAAACAGATATAGCTTCAGTATGTGAACTTCTAGAAATAAAGCTTACATGAAGAAAATGACACAAATTAAAAGGGTAATTAATCAAGTAAAATTATTTAATAATTTTGACCGTCTGAAAAAAAAAAAAGCAAAATAAAGAGAGATAAATGTCCCAACGAGTAATGCTCTCCTAGACAGAAAAGGAACGAATGCTTCAGAAAGTATTTTGTTTTACCTTTTTCAATATACTATTTTATAGTATTATTAGAGCACCTAAGCCACAGATCTTACATAAATACAGGAAGATTCACTATGAGAGCAAAAACACCACGGAGCTTTTATACGACAAGAAAATTTATAAACCCGCCTTGCTACTGCCACTATCATTCTAATGCAAGCACACTATCGTATGTGATACCCAGCCGGAGGTATGTTTGTTAAACATGCTGATCCGCTGTAAACTCTAAAATAACATGTCTATAAATGGTTTTACATTTATATTAATATACGAGTACGTTTCCGGTGAAAACAACATTTTCACAGATAATATTAAAAGGAGTTCTGAAAGGTGTTAATTGCCCACAACCAAACTTTCTTTGTGTGTATCTGCACTCTATAATGCGTAGATTAACATCTGTAAACGTAAATTATAGGCTAATACTCCTCATAGCACTGATCTTCAAACATGAAACATTAATCTTTTTGAAAATAAAAGTTGTGACGGGAACATGTTTAAAGAAGCAACGAGGAACAGGCTTCAGTGTTCCTGTTTTCCCAAATGGAAACAACACTGCCTTGAGGAGCGTAAAATTTTAGCAACTTACTTATTGAGTTAGACTGCGGTGAATAAAATGCATTAACGACAGCGGGAGCTGACGCCCAGCTGTGAAACAAACAAAAAAACACCTTAAATATGTATATCTACTCTTGATATAATATACTCTCTGCATATTGCAAACAAGGCTTTCAAAGATTATGGTACGAGCTCGTGGCTTGACTTAGCGACTCATTGAAGGCACTCTCGCATAAAGTATAGACTAAATCAAGCCTCACGCTCGCGCCAGTGGCTTTGAGAGGGTTGTTTGCTGTGCATCAGACGAACCATAAATACCCAAAAAATTTGAAAGGAAACATTTAATGCGCCTAACCAATTAAATTGGCAGTCCCGCTGTATATTAATTTGTATTAACTTTACTTTTAACGAAAGAAAATAAGGACCAAATTCAAACAAGTTTGTATATAATTTTAGTACCTAATCTTTGAATTATCGAAGTAATATATGTATCATTAGTTTACGTGTAATATAACTAACTCTCTAGTTGTGAACTTTAGAAATAACAAACGGTTCACTTTTGTGTTCCAGTTTTAATAAATAATGATAAAATTTGTTGTAACCGTGTACATGTTTGCAAATTTACCTAAACATGTGCGAAAGCTAATCCGTCTCTGATTGGCTAGAGAACTTTTTGACATAATTTTACATATAATATATTTTTTATTAAAAGCCGAGAATGGACGCGTGGTGGAGATTTTTCTGCTTAGCTTTAAATAAGCACATACCAAAACATTTTCACCCGCTATTTCTATGTTTATCTGTCCTATTACACTGGTATATATGCGGTCTTTCAATAAACATAAGACTCCAATTGAACTACGAGTCAGCCTCTTTGCATTTTATGTGTAGTATAGCGAGGTCACTATTGCCTACGCACTATTTCAATTAATGTTTTAATAAAACTGCCTTGCCTAAGAAACAGTTTATGTAGGAAAGCTGGACCCTACTAATCTAATCATTACAGAAATGTTCTTTGCCAGGATACGTGCCGATTAAAGCGGTAGCCTTTCATAGCAGTCGCTTTTTTGGGCAGCCAACCCCAGGAGCAGCGTAAGAACGAAATGTAGGTCAGTCAGTCCGTGGCCGCTAAGCGATCTTTGAAATAACGGCAACCTGGCCAGGAATCGGGCCCCGGTCACCGGCGTGGAAGCTGAGTGCGCTGCTCACTGAGCAACGGCCCCAGTTTTTTTTTTTTTTAATTGCTTGGAAGAAGAGCTACGGAACCAGCACTCAGGAACAGGAGAAGCAGAACCAGGTGGCGTGAAAAAAAAGCGCGGAGCGGGAAGGGATGGACAGGGCAAAGAAAATTAAAGACGTTTACAACTCCCTGTAATGCCGAATTAGAGCGCAGCTCTTAAGGAGGAGGAGGGGAGGGTATGGAGGGAACGGTATGCCCCTTTTCCTCATCCGTACCCTCTCCTCCTCCCTCCTCATCAGCTCCTTGCCTCCTCCCCCTCTTCCTCCTCTCCTCCTCCTCGCTCCTCCTCCTCCCTCTTCCTCCTACTCCTCCCTCTCCCTCCTCAACCTCCCACTTCCTCCCTCCTCCTCCCTCCCCCTCCTCCCACTCCCTCCCGCACGGTGTATTATGAAAAACGTCCCATAATGCAACACGCGCGTCACCGCGGTGCATTATGGGACGTTTCCCATAATGCACCGCCCGGTGCCGAAACGTCCGCGCGGTGCACTATGGGGAACGTCCCATAATGCACCGCGGTGACGTTTCGGCACGGTGACGTTTCGGCAGGATGTCGAAACGTCGCCCTCGTGACGTCACCAGTAACCCTCGTGACGTCACGAGTGACGTCACGGCGGTCCCGCGCGTTGCATTATGAGACGTTTCCCATAATGCACCGCGCGGTTACGCCGACGGCGACGCTGTTGCCGCTCAACAGAAAGGAGCAAAAGCTGGTTTATTTATTTATTTATTTAGATACCTTAAGGACCCCCTTGGGTGTATTACATAAGGGGTGGGTACACAGCGTAAAACAAAAGGGTAGAAAACACGCCAAAAACAACTCGCATACAAAGAGCAAAAACACACAAACGTAAAAGGCAAACTATACACATATAGATGGTTCGTACAAACCTAAAGTGGGGACTCTAGCAAGCGTTTTTTTTTAAATTCTATCGGGTCATGAGTGATGACGACGTTCTCGGGAAGATCGTTCCAATCAATGGCAGTGCGTGAAACAAATGAATTCTGGAAGGTGACGGTTCTTGCTTTGGGGCGTCTTACGCGGAGGTTATGTCCCGTACGACGAAGCCGGTGTTCTGAAGATGTGATGTATGATGACCGGAGGCACTGGCTGTAGTAAAATTTGTGGAAAAGGGATAGCCTAGCAAGTTGACGACGGACAGAAAGGACAGGAAGGTTTGCACGGATTTTAAGATTAGTTACGCTTGAAAAGGAAGAGTAATCTGAGTAGATAAAACGTACAGCACGATTCTGGAGTGATTCGAGGTTATTGACGAGATAGGCCTGATGCGGGTCCCAGATGGCAGATGCGTACTCGAGTTTAGGACGGACAAGGGATGAGTAAGCAAGCAGCTTTAGATGAGGAGGGGCCAGCTAAAGGTTTCGTTTTAAGAAGCCTAGAGAGCGATTAGCAGTGGAGATAACGTGACTGATGTGAGTAGCACAGGAAAGATCAGATGAGAGGTGGACTCCGAGATACTTATAGGAAAGGCTTTTCTACAGAGGTACGTTATTAAGTGAGTAGGAAAACGCGGAGGGGTTTACACGACGTGTAAATGACACGAGCTGGCATTTCTGAACGTTAAGAGACATCTGCCATTCTTCGCACCGATGCTTGAATGCGTATGAGGTCATCTTGAATGATTTGGTGGTCCGAAGGGTTAGTTACTTGGTGGTAGATGACGCAATCGTCAGCGAAGAGGCGAATATGCGACGTGATTGATACGGGTAGGTCGTTAATGTATATTAGAACTCTTCCCTGCTGGTGATGTAGAAAGAGTGTATGAAACGAGGGAGATTAGAAATCGCTTCACCTCTCTTGGTGACCCAGAAAATTGGGCGCAAAGGCTTTGTATCAGGTGGTTCTGAAGGGAAGCGCGCGCAGCATCACAAAGAGACGATGGTGTAACGTAATATGTTTCCATACAGGCTCTTCCCTGCCCACCAGCTCAACTAGAAGCACCACGCGCAGTAGGTACTGAAAGACTAAGGGGCATCCTGCCCAAGGCACCACTCGAACTGAGGGCCCCACCCACGCCACAAATCTACCGGATTGAAACACATTTAATAGAACAACCAAACATGCAATAATTTTTTTGGTATATTGAAATAATCTTATTAATATCCCTAAGGCCCACAACTTGTTAGAGAATACCTCTACTCTATTTTGCTCTTCCGTGCACGCTTTGATTTTTAACACTAGCGCTTGCTCCATCGACGTTACCAAATCTATTTTCTTTTACAAAAAGCCATAAGCGAAACTGAAAAACAACAAAAATATACGTCACGGTTCTCTACAAGTAGGCTGTAGTAATTTGTCATCAAATCTTGGTAAATAGACAATTGAAAAGGAAACAGCATTCTTACAAAAACGCTGATTTTCTTTTGATCTGAAAAACAGCTGTTTTCGACGAATACGCAAACATGTTATCTAAAGAAAAAAACACGCCAGATCCCCCAAGTTCATGAAATTGTCGTACAACGCTAGTAAGATAAAAACGTAAACTGTTCGAAATAAGCTTTTACTAAACAGCCATGAAGCAATAACGTTTTCACTTACTCTTCTGCCCGGTTGTTCTTCCCACGTAACTTTCTCATATTGTCCAGGCCGAGTTGTTTACGGAAATTCACGTAGGACAAAAGAAAAGGCTCACCTAGAACGACGCGCCCCACCTTGCAAAAGAAAACAGACATTCTTGTGCATGCCCCTCATGCGTTACACAACGAAAAAAAAAATCAAATGTTGCTGACAGCAATTATTGACAATAAAATATTTTATGTAACACAAATCAGACGTAAAATAAGTTTAAAAGCATCGAGATGTCCTGTTAGTAACCCTTGGTGCGCTAACCTATCAATTGCGCCAAAAATTGTGGTATGAAGATAATTGCAACCTATTGCCGACAACAAATATTAACACGTGTTTTTTTATATACAAAATGTGTTTAATATTGTAATGGGAGTGAATTTTCATAAGAACATGAAGGGCGTAAAAAATTGGGACAGGGAAGTAAAATAAACGCCCCTAAATGACGGTCTCGAAATGCTCGATGTAATTATTATAGCCTCAGATTTAAACTTTTTTTGCTGCTTTGTTCATTTGACAGAAACATTGTATTGACGCACTAGTGAGCGCCTATTTATTTTATATTTTTCTTTTTTAGTTATATTTTTATTTATTTTTATATAACTACAATTCTATTCATAGTAAGTCGATCAGTAGTTAGTGTTCAAATATGCTGATGAGAGGTGTCTGTTTTGACATAATGCTGGCACCAATAGATTGATGTGAAATAAATATTTCTTATATACTTCAAGGACTATTTTACCAGATCTTTGAATTTCTCAATATGTCGGTGAAGAATTATAAACTGAAAAAATGAGGCTGAATTTCATATTAGAAATATCAGTAGGGTTCGAAAGACTCAAAGGCTCGAAAGGATTCAAGTATACACAATAAGGGTATTTTAAAAACTTCCACGCTTTTAATAATGTGGATTACGCCACCTGAGCACATATTATACTGCTTAGTTCTGATGAATTTAACGCAGTATTAAAAGTTACTGCAAATTTGTTATTTGAAAAAGATTCAGCGTAACGTTGGGCGCAGATAGTCTAGTGTTCTAGTGGGAAATCTAAATTATTAAATTTTGACAATTACAGTAGTCTGGCGATAAGTTTCGCAATTACTTCAGGCATTTTAATGTACTTCTATTTCTATAGGGTTTTTCCTTCATGCTGAGATTAATTAAAACGGCCTAGTGTAGACAATTTTTAAAATCCATAAAAACCTCCAAGAAACTTTGGTCCTCCCGATTTCGCTCTTTATCTCAGAAAAATGTACTCTTTTTGAAGCTAAATAATTTATACAGTATATATTTCAGACCCCGAAACTAAGCTTAATGCGAAATAATTTATTTTAGATTTTTGTTTGTTTTTTGTAAAAATAGTTTATTGGAGTGCAGCCTCGTTAAATATGTAACGTCATAACCGTCGAGGAACATTTGTGTTTTGTTTTTACTATTTTTTACATTTGGCATAGTCCTGGAAGATATATTTTATGGCAATATTTTAAGAAATAAAACTTTCTTAATAACTTACGTCACGGTAGATGTAATTCATATATGTGTCGTTCATCAGCTGTTCATCATATGCCACATGTTTAACCATATGAGTAAGCTGTTGAATGAAATCGGACAAGTATTGTAAACATACATTCTTATGATTGGATGATAATATATTTGATTTACACAACTAATTGTCGTTCCGGGATACACATAATTACATAAGAACTATTGCATAGGGAAAACAAGAAAACGAGTGTTACTACAAACAAGCTCCTTAGTAATAATATAACCACCCTTTTGGCGCAAATTAAGAGACTTTTTACATCTTGCATTAACGATAATTTAAGAGCGAAAGTAAGCAAGGCTTGCTTTCAGAGATCTTCAAGACGCGAAAAGCGTGCTGTGGTCGTGCTCCACGAGGAAAAAGACACTGTTGTTGTCGCGAAACGTCTTTATTAAATTCACGGGATTACAAGCTGTGGAGTACGACTCAGCCGGCTACGGGCCTTGCATTAGAAGGGGTAGTGGAGCGGGTTATAAGGGTGGGGAACGGTCAAAGAAGGAAGCATTACGTGAGGTCGGCTAGACCGGCCATCCTCATATAGGTCAAGAGAGGAATCGAAGGTCCGCTCTCTGGTGTCGTCGGGGCCAGCCAGTCTTGCCCAGGCTTCTACCGAGTTGGGCGTCAGCGGGCCCAGTTGGGCGAGCTCCTCCTCCCTCTTCCGCCGCCTCGCTGGGCACTCCTAGAGGAGGTGGAGTGAGGTTGCGAACGGCCCAAATGGTTGGTAGTAGTTGGTGGTGTCGGTGGCGGTTGTCTGCTGGGCCGGTGGCAATACCGGATGGCCCAGGCCACAGCGGTCGCAGGTTGCGTGCTAGGGTGGTCTTAGCCCATGGCGGGCCGGGCGATGCGGCGTCAATGCACAGCCGGTGTCGATTCCGCGGAGCCGGGCCATAGTTGCCCGCGCTTACCACCGGTATGTGCTAACCTCACAGTGGGGCAGTCGGGTGGACTGTCGCCACCTTGCCTCGGTGGGGGTGTGTGTGTGTGGGGGGGGGGGGGGAAGGGGCGGGGGGGGGGGGGGGTCCAGGTACCGGTTTCGGTCCGAGCCAAGGGGCATGGGGGGGGGGAGATTCCGAGGGGCGGAGCAGCGGAGGACCGGCCGAGGGGAGAGTCAAGAACGCCCTCGCCGGGGCTGGTGCGCCGACTCGTTGCACCGCGGACACCCGCGTGGCTGGGAACCCCGACGACGTTCATGTTCGCGACGGTCCCCAGGGTAACTTCGAACCACGCGACGGCCGCATGGATGGAGGTCACTGTCGGGGAGCGACGGGGTGCCGACAAATAGGACGCCTCGACACCTCCGGCCCAGTCGGAGTGGATGAGTACTTTAGTGGGTGGGAGCCCAAAAGTGGCGGTGTCGCGGAGGGGTGTCCCTATCATTTCGTCGAGACTCGTTTCCTAGAATTACGTTTCGTGGACAACTTTCTATGGAGACACGTTTCATGAACACGCCTTTCGTCGACATGATCCTTTCGTCAACACTCGTTGCGCGAATTGCACGCAGTATGGACGTTTCGTCACATGTGTATCCCTGGGGTGCGGGTTAACCCCCCCCCCCCCCTCTCCCGCCTGCGTTCACGCCACTTCGAGGCGACAGTATGCGGCGGCTCATTACAAAAGTGTTAAACCACCTGACCGACCCGTACAGGCCGCTCCGCGGCAACAGTCTCATGCAGCTTATTACAAAAAAAAAGTTAATCTGAGCTGTCGATGAAACAATCTCTCGGTGAAACATCGCGTGTCGATGAAACGATTTGTCGATCAGACGTCCATCCGATGAACTGTTCGCCACCGGTCGCGGAGCGCCAGAACCGCTCACAGCAGGATCGCACGGAGTTCAGCCTCAAGGGAGTCGAGACTTTGTGGGAGCTGGACACTGGAGGACAACCCCGGGGACGGGCAACAGGCAGCGGCGGCAATGATGCCGCACTCGGGATCCTCTGGCGCGTCGCTGTAGTAATTACGGACCTCGGGGTCATCTGCGTAGGCAGCGCGTTCAGTGCGCAACCGCTTGAAACCGGCTTCGGCCGGGATCGGGACTGCGTTGGTCTGTCAGTGGGCCAGGTTCGGCAGGCATCAGGAAGGTGGCGAAGTGGCGAAAAGGAGGACCCCCTCAGTCGGCTGCAGGCCCAGTAGTACGAGAATGGCGCGCCCTGTCTGCTGCGCGAGAGGCGGCGGTGCTGCCCAAGGCGCGCCTCATGCAGCAGGTCCCCAATGGCTTTCAGTGCCGCATGCGCATGCAGCTGAATGGATCGGCGTAGAGTTCGCGAAGGCCCGTGACGACGCGCTTAGCCCTCCGATTCAGGACCTCCAGGGCCCAGGTTGCCCCTTCATGATGCACACATGCCTAGGCCCCATAAGAATCTTGGCCTGGACCAGGCTAAGGGCCAGCATGCAGAGGGTGCTCGAGTCAGCGCCTCAATCCTTGGCAGTGGTGCGACGGATGAGGTGCAACACTTGGTTCACTGAGGCTTTTGTTTTGCTCAGCGACGTCACGGGTGGGCCGTATGGTGAAAAGTCGACTCCGAGGACTCGCAGTACGTTGGTGTCCTCGATAGTTTTGCCCAACAACCTGAGGTCGATGCAGGGCGTCGCCCCGCGGCGTGCGATAGTGTTGCCCAACACGGCCTACTGGGTTTTTTTTGGGGGGAGAAAGTTAGGCTTCGCCCAGCAAGAAACATCTGGATGAAGTCCAGTATCTCCTGTGTGGAATCTGTTTGAGGAACCGCTTTTGCCGTCTGTCGTCCATATGGCGACGTCGTCTCCATAGATGGAGTGGCGGACGCCGGGGAGGTTGGCGAGGCGGGAGCTTTGGTCAGCCAACTCTAGAGTGAAGGAAAGCGGTGATAGCACCGCACCCTGTGGGACCCCCACCCTTACCTGAGATGATGGATGTTGGGCTCCCCCTATCGAGGTGCTGTAGGTTCGCACACCGAGGAACGGTCTAATGTATTGAAAATGTCTGCAGGTGAGACCCGCCGCCAAGGCGGCAGAAAACGCGGTCGGCTGCGGGACCGTATCGAAAACCTTTTTCACTGGCACAGCGATAGCGATCTTGACGTCGTAGCGCGGGCGCCCATCAGCGAGGTCCTCCGCGATCAGCGCGAGATCGTCTTGCGTGCTAAGGCCACAGCGGAAGCCGGTCTGGCACGGGTGGAAGACGTCTTGGCTTTGACGTGTCACTCCATCCGCGTCAGCGCCATTCTCTTCATGAGCTTCCCGGTCTGTGGCGTCAGGGAGATCGCTCGCATGTAGGAAAGCTGCCGCAGCTCTCGGGCCGGGTCGGGGATGGGCAGGACCGCGACTTGCACCCAGGTGGCGGGAAGTCTGTCCGAGGCCCTAGGCCTCGTTGAAAACACCCAGGAGCTCCCGTTTCTCTGCCTCAGGCAGATTTCGAAGACCGAGAACACTGATCATGTCGGGCCCCGGGGCGCTGTTCAACCTGGTAATGGAGACAATGGCTCCCACCAATTCCGCAATGGTGAAAGGCTCGTTCATTTCCGGGTTCATATCTGGTGGCGGTGTGCCCGAAGATGTTATTTTGGCCGTGTCGTAGCTTGCGGGGCACTCTTGTGGGAAGAGGACAGGGTCGGCCTTGCTCGCAAATTCTTCGTTGGAGGTACCCATCCGGAGGGCCATGTCTTGACCAGCGGTACGTCGTTCAAACATTGGCCATTGATGTGCGCCCTTTGAACAAGGCGCGGTGATCATGCCACTTTTCCCGTGAGAGCTGGAGAGTATAGAGTTTCGCCCTCGCCGAGGCCCGGCTGAAGCGTGCGCAGTAGGCTGGGAGTTTGCCGCCCTCGTGGTTGCGGTATTAGGTGTTAATTTTTGGCTCCAACAGGTTTAGAAAGTGCTGCTGGGGAGCCGGTGCCACGGCCTTTACTCGAAGCGGTCGTGTTGCAGCCTTTTTGGTTCAATATAGGCGCTCGAAAAGCCTTTCGTCCGGAACGCGTCCCACTGGACCATTTTGACGCTACGCGTATTCAGTAAGTAAGTCACTCAGCACCTCCGAGGAATTCTCCGAGTGACCGGACATGCGGCATATTGGTGTCGCATCCACTCTCGCAAGAGCTGAGAAAAGAGAACGAGCAGCAACGTGGGCCTGAGGCAAACTGGGAGGGGGACGGCCGCGATCAATTGGTGAGACCGGGAGCCAAGGCTGGGTGGGGTCATTTGGTATAGAAGTATGCGCGAGGGTTGGGTGGGGCCCACTAACCGTTTCGCAGGGAAGGCTGGTTGTCTCCGTGGGATGCCTACCGCTGTTGTCATTCTCGTCCTGGCCTCCCTCAGGCGCGTTTGAGGTGGACCCGTTTGTGTGAGGACGTCTGTCTTCTTCCTGGTGGCCTTCGTGGAGTAGCGAGCTAGCGGTGGCAAACTGAACGTTTCCGCCCGTCGCATATCAATGTCTCCAAGAAAAGTTCGCTTTTTGTGGGCCACAATTCCCCGCAAAAAAAAGAAAAAGAATTCCCCGGCAAACCTAAAGGGCTCGATATACCGACCAACAGTCATCGCGCTCTCCGTTATTGGAACCACTCATTGGATGACGGTGCGGATCGGCCGTGCATCTCCTGCCTGGGTATTCTGCTATCTCTTTGGTTGCGCCGTATGAATTTCTGATTGTGGCTCCAGTTCAACGATGATCGGTGCCCTCGAGTGTCCATGTCTCCCCGTATCCTGGTGTCCCTGCGTCTCGAGAAAGATCTCCCTCTTCGTCACTGTGGTACAGCTGCACCGCAGCACCGAATGTGGGTGGTGGGCTGGTTGCACACGGAGAGCTCTGCGCTCCGCCTCGGTGGTTCGTGACCTGTGATTTTCTCGCTTCGCACGGCATGGAATGCATTCGCGAAAATAGCATTGCCCATCAAGTGATGTTTTCGCCTTGCGGCGGTTTCGATATTGATATTGATGAGAGCGCGAGCTCCTCCGTGGCGGTCTGCCGGTCGTGATGGCGATCTGTTTTAACTTTGTGTTTTTGTTTTTAGACGTATAAACCCTGTACCACCACAGGCCCAGGGTCACGTGGTCTGGCATATTTGGGCCTTCAAAGAAGACCAAGATTGGTGTTCCTTTTCTCATACGGGTGATGTCCAGGATGGTCCTTCTTACTTCCACCTTAGTTCGAATCGCCTGTAAGGAGTGTTTGCCGGCTATTCTATGCACCGTTCCCACGGAGACGCTTTTTGTCGTAGCTGTGAAGAAGTGTACCGGAATTCGGACCAGGCTGTGAATGAACAGAATCATGTATCTTGTTTGAATTTAGGGAGTGTCAACCACTGGGATGTTTTGTTTTTTTAAAATAATTTAGTCGGTTGTTTGTGACGGTCTTCTCGCTAAAACCGCTAATCATTTCTTTAGATATATTTATTCATTGTGTTGCATCGAATAAGCGACTTCCTAGCGATGGATGAAAAAACACGGTGTAGAGTTGTTTTTTTTTTTCAATCTGGTCTGTCGCAATATAAGTAAAGAGCTCAACCTCTAGCAGCATTCTGGAACATGAGAGTTTTTCGTTTGCTTAAACTGTTCACCCTGCAGTTTGTTTTGACCCGAGTTACCCTTGCTCTTTTTGTCATTTGGTACCTTAGCCAAAATCATTTTAATATAAATCAACAGTTCATCAGCAATAGTCACTATCATTCTAAAACTAAGTGATGCCCGGTTAAGTCAATTTTTTTTCTTTTTTACCGTGATATAAGGTACGCACTCTCGAATGATCACTCTACGTCCGAATGAGCACTAGTTGTCTGGACAATATGCCAGAGTGATAGAGCTTGCTGCTATTTGATTCAAAAGTTACAGACGAATTTTGTTTTAAATTTTGAATGAGACAATGAGGTGCAGCGAACACCGCGAATACGGGAAGGTGAATGGGGTGGTCTACCGGGAACCGAACTTAATTTCTTGTTGAAAATGTTTGCAAATCGCATATATACTTCAGTTAGATACTGGTAAGCATAGTGAATTTATTATCTGAACCGGACCGCTATCGCTACATTCATCCGTATACTAAGCGTTCGACGATGCACACTTTGTATTTAAACTGAAAAATGAAGTACAAAATGTTTTCATAGACACCATGCACTTGACGATTCTACAGCAACCGCAAGATGTTTCATGTATGTATATTATCGTGCATCAAGCTTACGACGGCATGTTCAAATTGATATCACGCTGTGAACTGGTTTGAGAGGCTTATTATTGATCAAAAATATAATCAAATCTTCAACCCGCCAGAAACAGCAGCACATATAATTGATTCGAGTCACACAGCCAAGCAAATAAGAGTACAAGTAAGAGGCCATTATATAATTATTGAGCTCTAAACAAAATCGCACTTACCTTTGTCAAAGCCTGAGATTTGGTTTCGTTATCCATCCATCTTAACTTCAAAAGCCGTTTCTTGAAAGATTCACTAAGCTCTAGAACCAAGCCATTTATCTAAGATTCAAGATAGACGGGAGGTTATTGCTGTGATATTTGAATAGCGAATATTTACATAGTTGAATGAGTTTAAAAAACAGCTAATACTTCAGTA
This sequence comes from Ixodes persulcatus, assembly GCA_013358835.2. Taxonomy (NCBI): domain Eukaryota; kingdom Metazoa; phylum Arthropoda; class Arachnida; order Ixodida; family Ixodidae; genus Ixodes; species Ixodes persulcatus. The sequence goes on along the minus strand of JABSTQ010009871.1, from coordinate 405,033 downwards.
CTATACTTTTTGTTTTAAATAATAGTTCAAAATTAGAGTACTCTAAAAAATATTACAAAGGTAGTTAGCTCTAGTGGACATTCGCGGACACGGTTTTCCGCAATCATGACATTGCTATTTTCGCAGATTATCATAAAGCGTATTGTTGTACACAATCTTTTACCACCTATTTAGGAAACCACGATAAAAACACTCGGTTACACTAGAAGTTTTAGAATATCCTTACTTAAGAAAACACGAAACACAAATGAGCAGGTTCCTTGTTCGTACAGGGTTTATTGGACTGTATAAGAGACAGTTTGTGTGGCAAGTAATTATATCGATGTAGATTTTAATATTCAAAGTTAAAAACCGAGAACAAAATAACTAATATGCTTGAATTTTAATTAATATTGCTCACTGTTCAATGATTTCATTATAATAACAGACACACAATCTGCGATAGAAACTGGGACAATCCATGGTTGGAGCACATCATATGTTGCTCAGAATGTCACTTTGTGAAGTATTAGCTATGACCCGCTTTTGTCAATAAATTAAGAATGCATTGATCATTCAGGAAAACACACTAAGTGCTCGCCGTAGATTTACTTCTGCGCATACCACGCTAAGAGTCAATCACCGAAATCCAAGAATAAATTACGAATAAAAGAATACTTGCTAAGATATTTGATATCTCCACGTTAGTATCGAGAGTGACACCAGCACCGGCTAAAGAATGCGAGTGTCCCTACTCCTTTAAAGATAATACAAACAATCAATACGCTTCGGTCTGCATAAGAAACGTAGCGAATGGCAAAGCTGAAAGATTATTTCGGCTTGCAAATTTAATTTGTAACATGGGTCTCACAATTTCTATGAGACACGTCGTCCCAGTGTCACGTCGAAATTACTATTTTATTTTTCAAACTTAACGTCAGATGGCCACTTTCGTCTCTAGATTACATTCACATTCTCCACGTCCACATTGCGACAAAAGATTTTTTAGAGTGTGCGTGGAACGTGAATGTCTACGATATGCGTATGAAAAGGCGTCATTGCCCTGTAGTGCTGAAATATTGAATTCCGTTTGTACGGTTGCTGGTTGAGCAAGCGTCAATCTATCAGCACAACACACGAGTGCGGCAGTCAAAGCATATTTCTTCTTTGCCTAAATGATACGCAGAAACCCGCCTTTGGGAAACGGCCTTACAAGAGGAGAATGCGGCACCGACAAAACAGGTGGGGTGTTGAGATATAAATTTAGGTTATCACCGGTGTGTAATAGTAAATTAAAGGCACATATTTCTTTGGCCCTCTGACAATGAAGACACTATGCTCATTCAGTTTGGATTTTTTTTATTTATCGAGACAAAAGCAGAATCTGCTCGGATATTATTTTCCGAATCTATTACTGAGAACAGAAAGAGATTGAACACTAGATCGTGAAAGTGTAATATTACACTCCAGGGATTTTATTTTATGCTTACTACGAAGGTTTAATAATTTTCTTTTTGTTTATTTACACTTCCAAAACACGCTCATTATTCTAATTTTGCAAGAAGCAAAGTGCCTGAAGATAACCGCTCTGTAAAGGGATAACCTTTACAGAGCGGTTATCTTGGCAGTCCCATATTAACTAAATAACCGCTAAAGCGACTGGTATGTTGTATTTTTTGGACGCAACTTTAGAAACTGCCCTCCCAAAGTTAAGGAGACATTGTATTTGACAAACATAAGGCCCATTCTTGAGTATGCTTGTGTACTCTGGGACACACAGATACAGTATCTGTGTGACGATCTTGAAAGGGTTCAGAACAAAGCAGCGAGATTCGTGACCGGAAATTATGATTATACTGTAAGGTCGAGTCTCCTAAAAGACTGTCTTGGTTGGCAGCCGCTAAAATGCCGAAGATTCGCTTTATGTTTAAAACTCTTTCATAACATTTATAATAACAAAACGGGCATCAACAGGGGATCGTTTCTTCAGCTGCCTCACTTCATATCACGCAGGGCAGATCATCAGAATAAGGTTCGCGAATATTCGTGCCGCACTAATATCTTTAAACGCTCTTTTTTTCCTCTTACCACTCATCAATGGAACTGTCCACCCGAGTCGCTTGTCATGGTATCATCCAACAATGTGTTTTTTTCCAGACTTATTGAAGAGTGCTTGTACCTTATCTCCTGATATGTCAAATGTATTATTAATTGTATAAAGCTTACTATTCTTCTTGTTCTTTCCACTAGCAAACTTTATGTCACAAACCTAGAGTTCGTTTATTGTTTTTTTCTGGCTGTATACCCCCCCCCCCCCTTTCTGTAATGCCTTTGGGCGCTGAAGGGTATATTGAATAAATAAATAAATAAATAAATAAATAAAACTATTACACCTACTGTTCGTTTACGATTGTTTCTGCACTTTTCTACATTTTAATTTTGGAGCGTCAAATCCAAAGATTACGATATGTGCGGGAATATTTTACAACACGTTTCTTATTGAGGAGAAATTGAATTGTACAGCTCTTCTACTGAATATTCATATTCTATTGATTACAATCCTTACTGGGATTGTTACTATTTTGGAAACGTATATTTGTTCATGATCTGTGCGACAAGTTACGCTCACAAGGTTACGCAATTAAACGCGCGTAGAATGATGTTTAAAGGACAAAACTTACATCCTTTTTTGCTGTTGCGCTGAATTTTTTTTGTACGTACAGCCTTCCGGCGGCATGGTCCATAATGCCATAATATCCGGCGATGTCGTTTACGCAGTGCATCCACTGGGGATGGTCCTTCTTGGCACCGGTGGAGAGGCTGGTCAGAACGAAAGTCATCTCCCGGAACTTTTGCAGGGCGAGGGGAGCGAAGCGCAGTATCACCCGCCACATAAAGTAGTTATACACCGTGGATCTGAAGTAGAATGTCACGCGAAGAAGGGGGTTCAGTGGTTGAGTGTTTCTTGGCACCGCAAACCGGAGAATCTAAAGCCAAAGCTCGCGCTGCAGAACACAAGAATCCTGGTTCAATCCCCGCCCCTTCCTGTTTTGATATAGATAGGATGAGCACCGTACTGGCATGCGCTCCTGTATCACTACTCCGTGATTCACGTTAACCCTTTACGGTATGGTGGTTTCAAAATGATACCACCAAAGAAAAAAACGCGGTCTAAGAGTGCAGCGGATAGAGGTATCATTCTGAAACCACCGCGCCTTGCAGCGCACTCTCCACGTATAAAATCAAAAGAGTAAAGTGTTTTTTTTTTAAAGACCACGTGCGCTCTAGTGTCAAGCGTGCTACTGTCGCAGCGCCCTCGTGTCGCGCGCTCTAACGTCGGCGCTCTAGTGTCGCGCGCTCTAAAGGCGCTCTCCCCCATTTTCATCCCGCGTAATACAGTGGTTTCGCAATTGTACCACCATATTTAAACATCAAAAAGTTAACCAATTGACTGGAAAATGTTTAAAGCCAATGTTTCAGATTTCTTACCGCCATGCATAAAGCTTTAAATTGAAATGGTATTATGAAATTCAACCGAACATCAAAGAATTAAAGACACTAGAGTATCCTGGTACTACACTGGCTAAATTTCTCAGCTGCACCTTCAACCAGTGTCGCCATATTTCAAAGGCAGATCGACCTTACGCTGCCTTAAAATAAACGTCTAATTTTATTTATTTTGACACGCGAAGCTTCGTTATGCAAAGCACTGAGCAAATTCCTACCTATTGCTAATGTGTAATTAGCAACAACAAAACAAAAGGTGTGCAACCCTTTTGAAGTGGCGAGTACACGTGTGTATTAGGACACAACCTAAAAAAGAAATCAAACGACTTGATTTTTATTGATATCTTACTATCTCAAGAAAAGAATCATTGCCACGGGTTTTTTAATCTGTTAACTTCTCCAAACAAAAACAAAAAAAAAACTTTTTACTTGATTTATATTTGTTTCGTAAGATTTGCATGATTTGAATTCTCAGCCTACATTTTTTCGAAGGCAAACGTCTTGCTCTGTTAAACTTGCAACAAAGACGTTCCGGTTCATACACAGAATGTGCAACATGCAAAACAAATGTATTGGCTCAACTATTATTCATGTTCTGGAGAAGCGGAATTAGTTAAAGAAACAAAGGCGTTTCAAAACGCTCCCAGTCATTTACGTATCTTTGGCTCTTTTATTTGTAATTCTTCATTCTGCTAAATCTAAATTATACAGCACTAATTAACAAAAAATATAATAATTACCTGCGTGATTTGCTCAAAAATTTAATTATTTCTTTAATGTAGAATTCGTCGCCGAGGACTACTGGCTCTTCAGGGTGAAGCTTGATACCGACTGCGTCAAATATCTTCTCGAAGAAAAGCTTCCAATCGAGCTACATCAATGATATAACACGTTAGCGTCAGGAATCAAGATAGCTTTTACGCTCAATTTGGCTAACTAACGTGTGATGGTCAATGCTCTTCTGGTTTGTACGAAAAGTAAGACTTCCGCTATTTTTAATATAAGCACAACAAGCAAAATGACAAGTGTGAAGAGACAGGTTTGAGCAAGTGCATATATACTCCGTATTTTTCTTTGTCTTTTTTTTTTATTTTAGCTTTACAGCAAAACAGCAATTATACTAAAGCATTTAAATTACGAGACGTTGATTGTGATGCAATTAGCGTCTGATAAGTGTGTAAGGACATCATTGATCTTGCTAGATGACGAGGATGAATTTCCACACATACAAAAGCTATATTTTAACTTACGATATTATAGTTAGGATAGCTAGATACTATATCGGGCGCAGTCATTAAGGGCTCACGGCGTTCAAGAAATCTTAAATCGTGTCCGAAACTCGACCCCCTCTCCTGCCCCCTTCCCCCTACACAAATGCGGTGACAAGGTTATTTTATGATTATGCCATTGAGGCTAATATAGACACACGCCATCAATGGGTCCTACATGGAGTTGTAACAACATAAATATTGGTAATGCTAACACACTTCACTGCTGCTGGTGCTGTTGTTAATAAACGCTCTTGTTTGAACTCATGCCAGTAAAAGTATCAGACACTATCACTCTAACTTTGGCGTTGTTACCAAGGTGATTCCAAGCATACCCGCACTTCGGTTGTTTTAAGACCTATGTTGGACGCACTGTCTTATTGGGACTTTTCTTAAAAGGTCGCTTTTTTCAGTCACTGTTGTGCAGGTTTGAGCATGTTAGTGCTGTTCTGACTGCGGTGCAACAAACAATGGCTACCCCACTTGTGCAAAGCACAAGTGCGGGAGTTATTGTTCATATGATCTAATGGTGTGCCTCGTACCGATATTTATCGAAGACTGTGCGTAATATGACGCAAGTGTTTTGTCACAAAAAAAAGCTTTGTGTTTGAATAAATACAAAATTTCAAAGAAGAACGCACAACTGTGAACCATAAAGAAGCCAGATGCCCGTCCGCATCCATGACTGATGACAACGTTGAGCGTGCACGTGCAGTGATCTTTTTGCATAGATTAGTTAAGTTGAGTGACGCGTGAAATCGTTTGCACATCGGTCAAACTTTGCCTCTGCAACGTTCCATGATAGGCTTCAAGTTGGCAAGACTTTGATTAAAATAAATTCTACAGAGAGAATGCGAATAAATGTTTATTCACCCTCGTAAATTCATCGCTTCAACGTATCATAAAAGATGAATCACCAGTGTTCTCTCTCGACATTCGCACGTTGCTTTAGGCGGCAAAAAACAAATACCTCAAAATTATAATACATCAGTTTCTATGTCGTTGCATTTAGTTTATGATGATGTTTTTTCTAGACAAAGGTTATTAGTGGAGTTCCTAATGTATCTCAAATTACAGCTTTTGATTAGCATAAAATAAGGTTTGAATAGCGAGCCTTAATCTAAGATTGCATCTGCAATGGGACACTAGTCCTGGCGTTTCACGTCATTATGCATTCTTGCAGGTCCCATTTCCAAATCAAAGACGTTTTCGCGGTCATGTCGTTCTCAAAAAATAATGTTGCCGTAATTCCTATTCCATGTATTCTGGGAGAACACGATACGTGCGAATATTGGAGGGTACAGCTAGCACTCCCAGTGTCCGTCCTAACTTGAGTGTGCACTTCAAGAAGTCGCCAGGCAAGTAAACGGTGAATCTGAACTGACCAAATTTAGCTTTTCTCATTACTTCAAAATCGCCTGGAACTCAGTATTTTGTCACTAGATTATTAAGCTTAATCAGCATCAAATACATAGCCACGTCGTAACTCCACAGTGTTCATCGCGGGAAAAGATAATTTCTGCAGGTCATAATAAAGCAATTATATTATGCACATTATATACGAGACGACTGGCACCGTCACAATCAAGAGGGTGTTTACGACTAACCTCTTCAGACACATTGCAAAGTTGCTTTAGCGTCTTTTTGACGAAATGAATTCCAAGTCCATACTTGTTTTGTGCCTCCCGATGAATCTGCGCGGGAATAAATGTGTAAGCATAAAAGCTTATCAATTTTACTTCGGTACTTGTGTGTAAACAATATTTTATTGATTTTAATTGTTTTAACTATAGACATTGGATTCTTGCAAACTTGAAGTTGACAGAATTCGGTTGAGTGAATAAAAACAGTGGGGCTGTTTCTAGTTGCGGAGTAAGTAACAGTCCGATGAAGTACCAAGAATTATAGAAGATGGTAATCTCTGGATTTCAACAAGATTGCACAGACTAGTGTCATGTTCAGCTTTAAATTTTAATTTAACACTTTAAAGCTCTTTTGTAAATAAGAGCTACTGACTTTTTTCTTGTTAAGACTCATGCGCGTAAAGGATATAGAAGCGGCTTGTTTGTTTTGATATCTTTTTCGATTGTTCAGTTTTACGGTTTTACGCAAACGCAATTTAATAGATTTTTCGCCATTTTTATCAAGTCAAGTTTAGGTGGTTCCAAGAGGCAACGACGTCACCACTAAATTTGCTACTCTTTATTAAGGGATATAAACTAAAACTCTAAACTAAGTTGAATATTTCATTTCACCTTTGTAATGTTGCCCTCGAACCATATAATGTCTTGCAAAATAATGAGTAATTTCCTTGTTTGTTCTTCTCGGGGAGAAAGTTTTGATGCTTGAGCCCATGAGCTCCAAGTAAGCTCTTTGTTCAGGAGTGAGTTTAGTTTTCTCGGACACTCCCATAATGTCTTGTGCAGCGCTTCCAAACTCCGGCCTGCCCAGCTGTGAGCAGGGAGAACAGCAAGAAAATATAATACGAGAAATTAAAAAGCAGTAAAAAGTTATTTTCAATTTTTCGATTTAATCCGTCAAACTAAACAATACTTTACTTTTTTTTAAATTCATAGAAGGTATTAATTCAATTACCTAGAAGGTATTTAATTTACGTTTTGTAAGACCTTAGTATTTTCGTTTTTCTAGGTTTATAATCGCATCAAATATATAATTTTTAAACTTGATATTAAAAAAAAGATAATAAAATACTTGAGTAAGTCAAATATTGCGTTTCTTTCCTTATTTTTATGTATTGATAAAGCATCTAAATATCGTGGCTAAAAAGCTGGTTTATGCGAGCTGGTATATCGGCGGACCTCAGTAAAGCAACACACATACCGGATGAAGACGCTGAAATAACGTCGATGAAGTTTTGAAATACACGTCAAGAAAACGTAGGAAATAAATGTTGTTGCTTTTTTCTGACTTCAGCTGGGGAGTCAAATGTCACCAAACGGTATAATAGCAATAAAAAAAATCTTTATTTTGGGTGCCCAAAAAACAACCACATTGGTTTTCTTAATGGTGCACCGACACAAACGAACAAAATTAGCAAGCAAATTCATAGGCTCTAAACACGCTTACTAAAAAGATAAAACATCTAACACAAACATAATGCTAAGGGGCTAGGATAATATCATTCAGATCGTGACGGTACATAGAAATGGATGCAGATATGTCAAGGTGGGGTGGAGCGAAGGTATTATATAATGGCTTAATCCGTAAGAGAGGTGAGGTATCACATGGCGAGCGAACATAAAAACACACAAGGTGTCTGGTTACTCGAAATGGAATATGGAAGTTCACTTTCGCAACGAGTTGCGCCGAATCAACTACGCCATTTGCAACCTTGTGCAGAAAAATTAAATCTCGAACTGTCCTCCTTTTATAAACTAGTGAAAGTGAAAACATTTTCAATATATATTCATACCTATAATAAAAGCGCAGCTCAAGGTATCTATCATAAACAATCCTGACAACTCTTTTCTGAACGTGGACAAAGCGCCGTAAATTGAGCTAAGTCTACGTCATATACGCTATCATCCCGTTTCTGACGTCATAACGATGGCCAGCAAAAATAAATGAAGCATCACTATAACAAACTTAGGTAAACGTTAAAAAAGCAAGAAAGCAGATAACATGTCGTTTTGATTGTATACCTGAACAAATGTTTTATATTACTGCTCTATATATTGGCTGAAAATAAATAGAAAATGACACTCGAGATAAAGCTCCCAATAACGCTTCGTTCAAAATAGCCCTCTTGTCCGCGGCGAATGACAAGGAACGAGTTTGGAAAAATAATTTTACCTTAAATTTAATAAATAACTTTATAAGTATTTATCTCGAGTGACCCCAGGGCTCGGTTCTGGGACCATTACTTGTTTCTTATATATTATTTATGTAGTTACAAATATACCAGATAAAATCCGCATTTACGCGTATAATTGTAACTTATATAGGGAAATTGTCTCAGTCAGTGACCCGATTTTGCTTCAACGGTGTTTTGGGCGGTTCTGCTCCTGGAGCCATGACTCGCAAATGAAAGTTATTTTTTGCAAAACGTATTTGTGTAATTTACCAAAACATAAACTCTATTGTCATGTGATTATTTCTTTGGATATAAAAATCTTAATCGAATGTTTGAGTACAAGTTCTTGGGCGTCACGTTAACTCCCAATTTAAGCTGGACGAAACATTTTTATATAATTTGCTCTAACTCATTACGGCGCATGGGTACCTCAGGAGCGACACAGCAAAAAAAAAAAAAAAACAATCAGAGAGATTCACGAAGCATTCATCATCAAAACAAGAGGGGCTGATATCTGTATCAGCGAGCCGTCAGTGGCCTTATCAGATAAAGAACTTTTATAAAGAGGGGGGACGCTGGAAGTGACAAGGTTTATTTTAGGTATTTAAGCGTGTGTGTTTTCTAATGAACTTTCTGTTGCGAGTGCGCCCCGTGCTGTCGTCCACTTCTTCACCTGTCCCCATTCCGTTGGCGCTCCTTTCCAGTCATGAACCAACAAGCCCAGCTAAAAATTTTGTTGTAACACTAGGTCCTACTTCTAAACAAACAAAGTTGTTAGCATACAGCGCATTAGCCCAAACACTTCTTCAATACTGTTCTGTCGTTTGGCATTCTCACAGGATATGTGTCCTAAATAAACTGGAAGCCGTCTAGAGACGTGCAATACGTTTCATTTGTTATGAGTATGGTCGTGGTTTTTCCCCGTCACAGGAAAACAAACAACTAAGCCTTCAAGCTGCTCTCGTCTAGGCGAGTCGCAGTCTGCTCAAAAATGTTATATCAGATCGCAAGAAATGATAATTGCATCCCCTTTCCCCGTTACTTGTCATTTAAAAAATCCCGTTCGAGTACAATCTAAAAAACAGAGGGTATCGTCTTACACCTTTTGGTCCCATATTATGTACCCCAAAACTTAAAGGGGCCCTGCAAGGACTTTTTTAGTGGTTTTTAATTTGCACCGAACCTGAGCGCACGGAACGTAGTAACTTAATGAAACTTTTCTTTTCTCCAATTTCGCTTTATATTAGAAGTTATAGGCAAATCAAACTTACAAAAACAAGCATAAAATAACCTCCTTCAGGACGTCCTTGGTCGCTTGAGTGGCCGTGAACTAGAGGAGGGGTAGTGAGCTCAGAGAGCGCTCACGGCTACCGCACTCCGTGTCGATGGCTCGAGAGGGCGCCACTAAAGGATGTTCTGGATAGGCTGTATGAAGCGGGCAGCCAGGGCGGCTCGCATTGCATTTGCTGCGCAATTAAACACTAATTCGGCATGACACTTCATTGGCCACAAGCGACAGCAAATACGGGGTGAAGGTCAGTTCAGAACGGGAGCTACTTTGCGCTGCCACACCGCTAAACCTCTTCGCCGAAGCAGCCGAAGGCCTTCGGAAAGCTCGGAACCGGTTGGATCCTCGACCGCAGCGCCGTTGCGTACATCCGGGAGCCCACTACCTCTTTCTAGTATCCGCCGCCTTTTCCACCGCTTGGTAGCGGGTATATCGACGCGTCATTTCTTGTTTCCGTACTTTGTAAACTGCATTTGTTTCTTTTCTGATCTACAATAATGAAGAAAAACTGCATCCATAATTAACTGAAACGGTTCGCGCCACTTATATTTTGTATTTCGACTAAAAAGAAAGCTTTTAGCGACTCTGACCAGTAGTAAGGCCAGGACCAAAAACGTCATATATCGCGTGCTTCGGCACCGTGGGTCGTCCCCGTAGGTGGAGGAGGTTTCCGCGTCGTCCAGTTAAAATATGACGCACTGATATTTAGTTCCTCTCTCCGTGCCCGCTGTCTTGCCCGATCCCCAAGAGATGTGGAAACGGCAAAAAAGATAGAGGCTTCTATATGCTTGCAGGGCCCCTTTAAAGGGGCACTGACACCCCAAGAGTCGTATCTTTTTTTATTGTCTAAAACGATGCAAGTGGTAGTCATAGACACGCAAAAAAAACCACATCGCGAAAAAAAAAATTTCCCACGCGCGCGCCCGCCTTTTTATTTTTGGCGTTTTTCTAAATCATGAAATTTAGAAGCTTTGTAGGCGACATTTATATAACATTATTAACGTCAATCGCAAAACAGGTTTTTTTAACGCAATTGCGAACGCACTACGGCCCTTCTTTTTGAAATACCAAAAATCGGAGTCCGGTGTGATGTCGCCTTCTGGAATTGTACCCTCCCTCGGAAAACATGCCGCCTGGGCAGGCGGCACCACTCGCACGGAATAAAACCGGTTTTTCTCGGTCTGCCGTAGCCCTTATTCTCCCGCTCCTTTCCTCCTCGCTTCGGGTCGCGGTGGCAACAGCAGGGAGTCGTGAAAGAAAGTCGACTCTCAGGACTCCGCAATATTTGACGTCAACGCACCGGCGCGATCGCGCGACAACTTCGAATTCAGCATTTGGAAATTGTTTTTTTTTTTTTTACTTCACAAATACTGAACTCCCAAGTTTCGAATTTCGAGGGTAATTTCCCAAATATCGTTTTCAGTCGTTTCGGAAATAAAAAAAATATGATTTTAATGTGTGCGTGCTCCTTCAAGCTCGACATACAGCGCACTATAGCAGAACAGACGGCCCCAAATTTTACGAGGGGCTTGATAACGGTGCGATATAACTTATTAAACAACTAAAGTATGTATCAAAGATAACAAAACGAAAAAAAAACAGAGGTTTTTCAGTGAAGCACCCCCAAAAAAAAACTTTTTTTTTGTGGCCAGTAACACGTACATCAGTTTTTTTTTAATAAGTTGTACTCCGCATCTATCAAGCCTCTCGTGCAAGTTCGTACCGTCGGTTAGACGTCAGTGCGCTGTAAGTCGAACTGAAGTTTTGGGGCGTCTTACATAGGACAAAGGATGTAAGAATACACCATTTTTTCTGAGAGTGTAGAAATTGCCATCACCTCAACCTTGCCTCTTACTTCTTTTTCACCGGACTGTTCTAGATATTATTTTTTCCAACTGTATTGAAATTTGGAATAAATTCCCGGGAAGTGTTAGAGAGTTCGAGCAAGGAAACTTTATACGTGAGATTTACAGCATATTGTGAAATATGTTCGATGTTTATCTTCTGCTTTATGCATTTACTCTTAAGTGTTCTAATGCTACTGAAATGGTGCGTTTATACCGTTGTATATCTTGTATGTGCGGAGGCCCCATCGACCTCACTTTCGTATTGAGGCAGATGTTCTTTTGTGTCCCAACCCTGGTATAACCTTGTAAAAGGTTGGAGTATTTCGAAATAAACAAGAACAAAATATTATCCAAAGACTTGCTCGGAATTGTGTCATTTCATTAGAAATTTATTTTTGATTCAAGCATTTTTGCTACGCGATGTTGCAACATAAGTTAAAATATTAAAAAAAAACGTTAAGGTTGCTGAAAACGTCCGTTACCAGCAACAAAACAACTAGATCAAAGAATTAAACGGATCTTGTGAACGCTTCCAGGAAAATTTGAGAAAATATCAGACTCAAGCCCTTACTAAGCAACCAGTGATAGATACACTAAACATGCTACCATGTGACCTATAAATTACGACCTATAACGAAAAGCTACATGCTGGCAATGCGAAGTATATTGGCGTCACTACATAGGGAGCGCTCTGGTCGCGTGGGTTTGCGTCCTTAGATGTTCAGAGGAGGAATCTTGGAACCCCTAAAAACAGTGCGCCGGATGTTGCGACTGGTTAAGTCAATACTACTGTCCGAAAACGTGATAAATAGCGGTATAAATGTGATAACAAAGGCTCTAAAAGACATTTTTGCATCAAATAAAACAAAATAACCGAAACTACGAACACACCTGAACAGAAAAATGCTTTAAATTACGTGACAGCTCAAGGTTGCAGGAAAACCGCAGTTAATTTTTTTTCTAAAATGCTGCAAACTTTTTATAATGTATAGCAGCCTAAAATGTATTGTGTAATATATTTTTATGAAGTTACGAGGGTCACTAGGGTCACGAGGGACGTCACTCAGAACCGCGCGTTGCATTATGCGACGCTTCCCATTATGGCGTCACACGTGACGTCACCTGTGACGTCACGAGGGTCCCGAGTGAAGTCACGAGGGTCACTAGGGTCACGAGGGACTTCACTCAGAACCGCGCGTTGCATTATGCGACGCTTCCCATTATGGCGTCACACGTGACGTCACGTATGACGTCACGAGGGTCACGAGTGACGTCACGACGGTTACTAGGGTCACGAGTGGCGTCACAAGTGACGTCACGAAGGTTACTTGTGACAGTCACGACGAAGGTCACGAACTTCACAGTGAAGGTCACATGAAGGTCACGACCTTCACGATACCTTCACGAGTGATGTCACGACGGTCACGAGTGACATCACGAGGGAGGAGGGACGGAGGGGGAGGAAGAGGGGAGGAGAATGAGAGGAGGAGGAGGGAGGTGGAGGAGGGGGAGAGTGAAGAGGAGGATAGGAGAAGGGAGGAAGAGGAGAGGAGGAGGGGAGGAGGAGAGGGTATGGCAGGAGGAGGAGCATACCCTCCTCTCCGCATAATTCCCTCCTCCTCAAGAGCTGCGCTCTAATTCGGCATTTCAGGGAGTTGTAAACGTCTTTCATTTTAGAGCGCAGCTCTTAGGCGCCCGTTTCCGGCTTGAGCGGCGTCGGCGTCGCGTCGGCGTCGCCGTCGGCGTAACCGCGCGGTGCATGATGGGTAAATTTCCCCGCTAAATTTAGCGGAACATTTTCCCCGCTAAATCTAGCGGAAAAATTTTCCCGCTAAATCTAGCGGAAAATTTTCCCCGCTAAATCTAGCGGAAAAGTTTCCCCGCTAAATCTAGCAGAAAACTTTCCCCGCTAAATTTAGCGGAAAATTTTCCCCTCTAAATCTAGCGGAAAATTTTACCCGCTAAATTTAGCGGAAAATTTTCCCCTTTAGATCTAGCGGAAAATTTTCCACGCTAAATTTAGCGGAAAATTTTACCCGCTAAATTTAGCGGAAAATTTTCCCCGATAAATCTAGCGGAAAATATTCCCCGCTAAATTTAGCGGAAAATTTTCCCCGCTAAATCTAGCGGAAAATTTTCCCCGCTAAATCTAGCAGAAAATTTTTCCCGCTAAATTTAGCGGAAATTTTCCCCGCTAAATCTAGCGGAAAATTTTCCCCGCTAAATTTAGCGGAAAATTTTCTCCGCCCCCCCCCCTTGAGGTCACGTGACCCCCCCCCCCGTGCCTTCCCCTCTTCCTCAAGAACTGCGCTCTAATTCGGCGTTACAGGGAGTTGTAAACGGCTTTCATTTTTTTTTTTTGCTATCTACTCGTCCTATGCTTTGTTTCAGCTTAAGTCCAGACGCAGCCGACGCTACGAGGTACTGGGACCAATCAAGCAACGTCTGAAACGGAAGTCACTGGGCCATCTCTCTCTATGATTGGATCACCGATTATAGAAGACTGTGGATAAACATGACGAACACAGTGATCGGGCGCATTTGACGCAGTCTGATTTGGCTCCATCAGCTCATAGCACCGGCCGCGTCTAAACTTCAGGTGAAAGGAAGTTAGCTCTGATCAGGATTCAAGTAAGGTAAATAGAGTCATTTTGAGGAGTGAGAAAACTTCATATTTTAGCATGCATGTTGAGTATAAAAACAAAGAAAAAAACTATGGGGCGTCTGATGATGTGCTAGATCGTGGTATCCCAGCTGCTTGGTTATGCGCCAGAGCTCTGCGATAAAACGCACCAGTATATAAGGAATTTTTATGTACTGCAGAATAGTATTCCTCGAGTCTGAGTACTCAGAAACTGCACAGCACAAACTTACGGACAATACATTGTTCGTGACGTTCGTTGGATCTTCGAAAACACCTACAATCAACAGCAAATGGAAGCTTATCTCATTGTGAATTTTGGTGTAGAGGTCCTGCCAGCAAGGTACGACGCTTTCATTTCGAAGGCGTGGCCAAATTGGCCAGTACTGACCACCAACGCTCTCCAGAATAGTTTCCAAAGCACGAAACTGAATGGCCTCGTGAATAGCTGCATAAAAGAAAACATTATTTGATTATATCTATCGCTTCACAAAGGATATGGGACTTGTACACTTTTCTTATGCTTTTCGATGTCACTTATCATCAAATCGCCTCAAATCATAGGTCTAAAGTAACAGTTGTTGTCAAAGCAAAACTAGTTGAGATGGTTTTATTAGACGAGACGTCTTATAGTGCCAAATAGATTACAATGAGTTTATTATAGAGAATGGTGGAGTATTAAAAGGATTGTACATGTGTTTTTTCTCGCGTTTCAGGTAATTTAATTCTGGCTAAAATGCTGCTAACCCCAGTTGTAAATATTGGTTTGCTAAACATTTTACAACACGATACTAACACAATGCAGCCATTGTAAGTATGAGAAGGCAAAACTAATTATAATGATGTTTGCTGTTTTGCTACTTGTTAATGGGGTAGTGCAAAGCTATAAAAAGTACCTAGGATTGATGATGAAATTTCTGGTTTGAAGGTCGTATTGGTCAGGTACAAATACAGGCAGCACGCAAGTGAAAGGACTAACTGGACACATGATTGGCAATTCCAGGGGCCTCTGGCGCTAGTGGTACAGTATTTTTATTTAACAAAAAATAATCAGAGCAGGTGTGCTGGTGTACGTTTAACATGATAACAAACCTGAGACTGAGGTAGTCTCAGGTTTACCATAATGTTCTACAAGTATACCGCGTATGAACAAAAAAAAACAAGCAGTGAATACTAAATATGGCGCTTGTTTGGCAGTTTTGGCTCAAAATTGCAACATGAAATTAGAACAACCAGAAGAGAAGTCTAACTGTGGCACTTGCTTGACAATTTAGGAGCGGAGATGCCAGGATACAGCCAAACAACCAATAGTGAGGCCTAACTTCAGGACTTGTTTAGCGAATTAGGGACAAGACATCCAGACTATGTGCAAAAATGTCAATTCTGGCTCTACCTTTGCTTCTTCGGGCTTTTTGAGGCCCTAAATTTGCAGACAAAAGCAGATATTGGCCAAAGAAACTGTGTTACTTGATGATCTTACCAAAATATCATATGGAGTAAAAAAATGCTATATCGAAGCGTGAGCACAATTAATATGTTTTGTTGCCAGGAGCTTTTAAAGCGTTGTCACATCTCATTGCACCATTCAGTTTGGAACAAACAGAACGAAAAATCAACTTAATTAGAAAGCACAATTTCAGTAAAGTCTACCAACTTACAGGTATTGACGCAGTTATGATACGCAACCAAAACTTTATCTGTGGCATTCTGTTTCTCAGTTTTGTACGCTGTATTTTCCAAAATATCTGAAAACAAAAAAAAATACACGCGACTGATAGTGTACGCTCATTGCTGCAATATTTAGTTATTAAATTTCTGGGCCGCAGATTGTATGTTGCTTAAACAGTTAAGATACGACTCTTACACAAAATGGGATATCTGGATAGCCACGGGAGAAAGATGCAATTCTTAATGATTACGTAACCACGTAGCATAACGGACGCAAAACAGCGCCTGCAAAAGTATTACCTCGTCCATTTTAATGAAGTAAACAAAAATACCCGAATAATATTTATGGGGGACATTGTGAAAAGCGCCACAAGACCAAGTTTCCACTTTATCTAAAGGCAACAGCCTTTACGCTGAAGATCGTACAGGCAACTACAGAGATTCGTAATGTAAATGTGTTTTCGGGCGGAGTGTTACTACGATGTTCCTTTAGTCGAAACGAGCTCCAATTGAATGAGCAAAGCAATTGGCACTAAACTTTCCATCATAAGCTGAGTGTAAATAGTTTCGATTAAAGCAAATATATATGCGAAAATCGCAACAAAATAAGGTTCTGGCGTGATTTGTTTTTTGAAGTACAACGTTTCTATTTTGTTCTGTATAATCATGCAATACAATAGCACTTGCACACCCTTTCCATCAGACCGATTGAACGATTTGTTCTTCGATAAATGTAAAAACTTCCTCGATTAAAAGCTCTCAATTCGCTCACAGAGCTTCTTCCCAATGAGTTATATTGATCGATATTTTAAATTATACGATCTTTCTACAATCGGTGACAGCTTAAGAGTAAAGTGGAAGCTCCTCCCACCTCTTTCCACTTTAGCGGAGCGAACTCTGTAGAGGATGCGACCTCCCGACCTCCTCTCCAGCGTTTGCCCAGCTAAAGTGGTAACTGGTGGGTAGAGCTTCCACTTTGCTATTAACCTGTCACCGAACTATACGAGGGGCGTCCCGAAAGTTATCGGCCTCAGTCCAGAAGGAGGTGACAGGGATTTCTGAACCTATGTTACTATTCGACATAGTCCCGTTTTAATGTCCACACACTCCGCAAACTGATGCTCCGGTGCATGGATCCCTCATAAAAAAGGGAAGTTCGGTCCTCCAAAAAGCCGGTCATAGCATCAATGATGTCCTGATCGCCAAAAAAAAAAACGAACACCACTAAATATACTTTTTTTCAAGTAGGGGAAGAGATGGGTGTCTGATGAGGCGAGAGCGGGCGAAGTATGGTGGATGGTTGACGACAAAAAAGCCGCAGGAGTATATGGCAGCCATCGTCACAGCAGCGAGAATTTTTGGGAGGGGGGAGGGGCGCATTGTCCTGATTGAACAGCGGAATCTTCAGCAGCAAACCTCGACATTTGGCCGTGATAGAATCCCGCAGGTGATTATTAAGGGTTACGTAGTAGTTCCCGGTGATGCTGTGCCCTTTGTGAAGGTAATAGCTGAGCAGCACGCCTTCCGAATTCCAAAATAAAGCTTGGCATTCACATTGCCTGCTAATGGAACAGATTTGCCATCTGTGGCGGTAGAGAGGAGGGGGGGGGGGATCCACTGTTTATACAGGGCTTTGCTGTCAGCTCAAAGTGGTTGACCCAAATTTCGTCTGCGTTCACAAATCGGGCACGGAAGCCTGCGGCATCTTATCTGAGCAGCTCTAGATTGTCCCTAGATGTGGTGTAGCGTGTGCCTTTTTGGTCAAACGAGAGAGATCTGGCAGGAACTGTGGCTTTGGAGTTGCCTACGACTTGTGCAATGGCTCGGTGTTTACTTTTCGTTCTGCCATTACGTCATTGTGCACACGGTCGTTGCTTTCTGGCTCGGTCACTTCCGCACGGCTGCAAAGGCAAGGGTCGTCTTCGAGGCTCTCCATTTTTTTATTGAATTTCGCGGCCTACTTTTTTATCGTAATATAGTATTGTACGCCTACGTCGCCACCATTTCTTTATGGATTCCCGCGGGAGTTAGGTTTTTCCGATACAAATGTTCATTCACCAAACTCGTCTTCACTTTCTTCATTTTAGCACGACTGCGCGGATTGCCACCAGTTGGCGGCCGCCGACAAGGAAACCGCATCGTGCGCACGCGCCATTTTTGGCGTCGCGAATCTTAAGTGACCATCTGCTTCGTCTGTGTGCTCGCATTCGTGTGTTAGGCGAAAATGTATGGGACGCCCCGAGTGGTTCTATGACCCGCATTAATATTTTATGACAACAGCATTGAGCGGGCATCCACATTTTCAAATATGCAATGTTTTCTAAGAGCCTGATAATTTAGGCAGTTAGTTGTGCATGAGCAGACAAAATACACAGATAATGATGACAATGATGATTATATTTTCCTCTTTCCTCCTATTAAAAAGGGGACGAACCGCTTTTGGGTAAAATAAACTTTTCTTGCATAGTAGCAGCCTTGATTCAACACCTCTACTGATCTAAGGTTGAAGCTCGGGCTAGTTGGTGCGATATTTTTAAAAGGTTAAAACAGCGCAAACGACGAGGGGCGAGAAGCAGGACACATACACAGCTCTGACTCTCAACTGAATTTCAGAGCGCAGCTCTTAGGCGCCCGTTTCCGGCTTAAGCGGCGTCGCCGTCGCCGTCGGCGTCGGCGTAACTGCGCGGTGCATTATGGGACGTTTCCCATAATGGCGTCGCATGTGACGTTACGTGTGACGTCATGAGGGTCACGAAGATCACGACCTTCAGAAGCCTTTACGAGTGACGTCACGAGGGTCATGAGTGACATCAAGAGGGAGGAGGGAGTGAGGGGAGGAGAAGTGAAGTAGGAGGGGGAGGAGGAGGGTAGAAGGCAGAGGAGGATAATGAGAGGAGGAGGAGATCGGAGGAGGGAGAGAATGGAGGAGGGGAGAAGGAAGAGCGGAGGAGAGTAGAGAAGGAGGGACGAGGAGGAGAGGGTACAGAGGAGAAGGAGGGCCATACCTTCCTCTCCGTACCCTCCCCTCCTCCTGTTCGAGAGCTGCGCTCTAATTCGGCATTACAGGGAATTGTAAACGTCTTTCATTTTTTTTATTCATCGTGACCGCACAAAAGTTCATAAAAACGATAAAACAGTCGTGCATCAACACCAGAAAACCACCATATCGCACGTGCACGTTTTACACTAGTGACGAGTAAGATAATCTATTTCTCTGTTAGATAGGGCAGTAGACTGGCAGCTGACACACTCGGCGCCTAATCTAGATCTCTCCAACACCTCAAATATTTCGCGGGTTAGTTGGTCGTAATGGCGTTTCACGATTTCACATTGGTTGAAATCTGAATGACAGCCACAGCCGCGGCAATGAATGCCAAGATGGCCAGATACCGCCGCGATCAAATTACAGGCGTGTTTCCTTAACTCGCCGCTGCCTCAATCAAAGATTAAGGAAACACGCCTATAATGCGACCTTGGCGGTATGTGGCCAATTGGCATTCATTGTCGCGATTGTGCCTCTCATTCAGATTTCCAGCAATGTAAAATCGTGAAACGCCATTTCGACCAACTAACCCGCAAAATAATCAAGGAGTTGGAGATATCTAGATTAGGCGCCGAGTGTGTCAGCTGCCCGTCTACTGCCTTATCTAACAGAGAAATATATTATCTTACTCGTCACTAGTGTAAAATGTGCGCGTGCGATACGGTGGTTTTGTGGAGTTGATGCATAACTGTTTTATCATTTTTATGGTCTTGACCGAGCAAATATTTATTATGCGGTCACGATGAATAAAAACTTAGTTGAGAGTCAGCGCTGTGTATGTCTCCTTCTGCTTCTCGTCCCTGGTCATTTGCGCTGTTTTAACCTTTTAAAAATGTCTACTTCTCAGCGGCGAAGCAGCTGCCATAGTTAAAACAGAAATGGTGGCCTTAGGATATTTACAATACCCAAATTTTCTTTTTTTTTTCAGTCTACCTGAGGCGAACATTTACATCCGGAATGTTTTAGCAGTAAAAAAAAGACCCCTTTCAAAGCTAAGATGAGCAGCGCACGGTGACAAACCCGGCCTGTATGATAGGTCCATTGTCGTTCAGCAATTCGATGAGCTCTACGGCTCGATTACTGCATCTCTACCGTCATTCAGACGAAGAACAAGAAATGGACAACACCCGCATTGAACTAGAGTATTTTTGCCTTCACACCGCCAGTACGCGGTCTTTATTAAATGTTCAGTGCGCACCCTGTGTTTCTCCAGGACAACGATCCGGTCTACAGATCTCCATCTGGAGTTCCATACTCCAGTCTAGACTCCCGCAGACTGGTGACCGCTTTCTTTCGGGGGACACGCCTTGTAGTCAAGATGTAGGTCGCCATTTGAGATCAACAGGGGGTTTATATTCATCCGCTATTCTTCATTTGGGTGGTGACGAATGTTCTTTTGTTTGGCACACTAATTCTTCATTTTAATAAACAAACTTTGGGCGCAATTTGTTGTAACTTACGTACAACAACGCGAAGTGATTTGCGAAAACATACTTTGGGGACTCCCTGCCATATCCTGTAATTTAACGCTCGTTCACGTAAAATTTCCGCTGTAGCATGAAATAATCAACTATGAAATATGAGGGTATTCTGGAACAATCATCGCACAACAAACTGTAAGACAATCGGAAATGTGGTGGGCTGTATCATAATTGTCTCAAACACTCCCACATCACGTACCTTTCAAATCAATCAACACTTGGTCATGAATATTATTCAGGTTACTCGTGACCGTCTCGTCATCAGGAATCGGTTTGTTAAAAATCCAGTTATTGCACACATATCCATAAAAATCAGTGCATGGATCAATGTCATCATTTAGAAGTTTCCTTATAAGTTTGGCTGTAATAAAACAGATATATAGAAACATATTAGAAAGAAGACACTTAAAACTGCTTACGCGTGGGAATGCGAACGCATTCCTACACGTAGCGCATTCCTTTAAGCAACGCGTCACGTGTTCCTTTTTCACACGGCGCTCCGGTGGCGACATCACGCTCCCCCACTGCGCAAGCGCGGCGCACCCGCCGGCTCCACGGCTTTCGTGACGATGCATCTGCGTTGCTGTGCTTTTCTTTGTGTTTTATGTCTGAGGCGCGTCCACTTTCACCTCGAGCGGCCCCTCCGACTTTCGTGACGAAGCATCTGATATGACGCGTCGCAGTCAATGGGACTTTAGATGCATTTTTGCTCAGCCAATGTGAAAATGGGAATTTATGTGTCGTTTTTCGGTGCTATAGACAACAGCTACAGACACCGCCTGCTTCGCTGCATAAGGGAGTTAATGTCTTCGCATGAAAAATATCGTTTTTAACTATTCGTTAAGGATTCACCTGAATAAAGACTTCATATGCTTTGATCTTGCGAATGCTTACCATTAAATTGCAAAAAAAAAAAAGTAGCCTTTGCCCAGAGATCATAACTACAGAGGAATAACTGAATACAAAAAAACAGCTTTCGGTATGTCCCAAGAAATTTCCAAATTATATCGTGCGCGTCCACATTTGGGTAAATTAAAATTACCAACCTTCTACACGGAATTGAAAAACATACTTAAAAAAATAAACAATATAATTTAATCGTCTATCGAATTTGTAATATGAATTGTCTGAAAATATTAAGATGCGAATATTACAGTTACAACGTCATAAGACATATTGCATGGAACTCTAAATATGCATGCATTTACAATACACCAAAATATATCTCATTAAAACAATATAATTATCTTGCCCCTATAATATTATCTGATTGAATTTAAA
Source organism: Ixodes persulcatus (assembly GCA_013358835.2). NCBI lineage: Eukaryota > Metazoa > Arthropoda > Arachnida > Ixodida > Ixodidae > Ixodes > Ixodes persulcatus. The sequence continues at coordinate 383,216 of JABSTQ010009871.1, read as the reverse complement.
CTTAATTTTTATATGGTGTTAATAAATGATGTTTTTTATGTAAATAAAGAGAGCATGCGAAGGTTCCTCTTACGTAGCGCTTTCATAAAACATTATATTTTATGCGTACTTCCAAGTCAAACAGAATAAACATCATTGCCCTTTAGTTCATCTTCGAAATTTTGACGTATATAAAAACCTTAGGTTTTTATTTGGTGTTCATCTATTGATTGTACATTTCTCGCGTCAATCCTCTTTACGCGTGTACACTTCAGGACATAGTTACCCCAAGCTTATATTCAATATCTTTTCTCTTTTTTTTTGCCTTTCAGTAATACAGATTATCTGCTGTAATAAACTTTTAGCGTTACATTTGGTGTCCTAAATGAGCTCTTTTTACCACACTTCTAGTCGCGATGACAGAATTTCTATTCTAAGATAAAAAAACACAAACGTGCACATAGGTTCTTCGTGCTGACTGCGCAGTGGAGTTTACCTCAAATACCAATGACAGACGCACCAACCGTTTTGTTAGCTTATATAAACTTAATAGCTTATATAAACCTAACAGGTTACATGTGATTAATTGCAGAAAAAACGTAATCTGTTGGCTCTTCTGTTTTATAATATCATTAGGGGTGTGCGAATATTCGAAATTTCGAACACGAATCGAATATTTTCCTTATTCGAAACGTATTCGATTCGAAAATTGCATATTCGGAAGTTCCCGGATATTCGTCCCAAGCCGAATATTCGGGGAAAACGGCGAATATTCGCACAAACTACGAATATTCGAGCAAGTAACGAATAATCTGCTTGCCACGCATTCCCATATGAATATGTTTATTCACTGAGAAAAGCGTATGATCCGCGCGTTGTCGGTCTGCTCCGTTTCTATCTGTCCGATGGCAGCAAGACAGGATCAGTTTCGGTTTCTTTTTCACCAAGACCTTTGTTGTGTGGCGCTTATATAGAAATATGTGATGCAATTGCACGTTCTATAACTGGATGCAATAAAATGAACCTCAAAAGTGAGATATAAATATAAAATATATCGTGAAAGTGTTATCTAATATAAATGTTTGAAAATTAAAAAAGAAAGGAAAAAGCTAGGGTTGAGCAGAACATTGCATCGCCATCGGAAACAACTCCTGCCACCCGTGCCTGCCACTCCCGCTCAGTCAAAATTAGAGATATCGCGAACCTGCCCAGTTTCGAGTTCGACTAAGTTCGACCTTTTCGACCTCTCAACGTGATGTTCGACAAAGGTTCAACTGAAGTTCTACTTTTGTGCGCATGCGTTAATATTAAAAAAAAAAAGAAAAACTAATTGACTCAACTGGCGGAGGAAAAGTGCAATATTTATTGGGTTTATTGGCATCACAGGTTCACATTAATAACTAATGAAAGCGTTAAAGGCGCATATTTTTTCTTTTATATGGAGTAAACATTGGTTACCATTTTATAAAAAAAATAAAATAAACTACTTTTTATATTATTTGTTTCCCAAAATTCGAAATATTCGTGTAGGAGCCGGGCAACACTGTCCACAAGTGAAACTTCTTCGAACTTGAGGGAAATTTCGCAGGTTTCCCGATTTAAGGGTCTTTCTACTGCCGGAAAGGTTGTCACGGCGCGTAGGAAGCGCTTACTTTCTGAACAGTTGAACAGTTAATTTTCCGACACGATAATTGTAATGAGTGCAATACTAGAAGCATCTTTGGCCTGCTGCAGCCCAGTAAAATGCAGTTCCATTGATTTATTTTGAAAAGGCAATAAAACCTGCTGTTACCTCTTGTTTTGTAATTTTTCATTACAAGACACATATTCGATATTCGATTCGATATTCGAAGCCCGTTTTTTGTCTTATTCGTATTCGATTCGTATTCGAAAATTTCAATATTCGCACACCCCTAAATATCATATATCTGCCTTTTGTAGGTTCTTGACACTGAGAGCTTCAAAAACATTTTTGTTTCATTTCTGGCCAGGCGATTTGATATGGTGTCAGAAGACTACCCAATGAAAGTTTAGCTACAGCGTCACAAATATATTTAATAAAGTAAAAAAAAACGCCACTGCTCGAAATTGAAGCAGAAACTGGACTAGGGATGAACAAGAAATGTAGAGTAGAGAGTTGCCGGAAATAGCGTGGCTACAGCCGACCACGTTTTTTTTTTTTGTTTTTGTTTTTGTTTTTCTGATTGTGCGAAGCGGCCGAAAAATGGGCACGTCGCACGTCGCACAAAAAACACAAAAGTCAAGCATTTTGTGCTTGACTTTTGCGCGTGTTTCACACCCAGGAGAAGGCGACGACTCGGTGACGTGTTTGTGCGAATCAGCTTGGTGGTCGGGCGTGTTGCGCGGAATAAATGCTAATTCTTTTGATCGGTAAAGCTAGGACAGATTCGCTGGTACTTCGAACAACAGTTCTGAAGTAGAGGCCCCACACCCGTCGTCCACCGCCACCGCTTAGTCCGCATCGTTCGGCCGTCCAGCCCGTGACTCCCGCAGCGACACGACGCCATGTTGAGAATTACGCAGAGAATGCACAGATTGCTTTCGGTACTCTGCAGAACTTTTTAATTCCAAAGCATTAACTGTCCCATGGAGCGAACCGACGTCATCAATTTTTAAAGCCGCGCCAAACGGCACCATACCCTGTTCCATTGGAGCGAGGCGTCGATTGGCTAGCGCGCGTCATAGCTTCAAGGAATGAGGTTCCCATTGGCTGCCGCGCGGCTTAGTTCCAAGGAATGAGGTTCCCATTGGCTCCCGCGCTGCGTAGTTCCAAGAAACTCCACCAGAGAGCCCTCTCCATGGCGGCGTTGCGGCCCGGCCGCCGATAAAAGAAACCGGCTGGTCGCGGAACCTTCAGAGCCGGATGGGCAGACTCCGAAGACGGAGCGCGGCCGAGCAGGGCGCGGCAACTTCACCAGAGCGCGCGCTCTGCCGTGGGAAGGCGCAAGCGGATCAGGATTCAAAGCGTCTCAGGCGGCAAGAGGATCGACGAGGCCCTTCGACAATGCGAGGCGAAAGCAATATGTCACACGCGGCATGCTTTCGCATTCACAACTCCCAAGAAGTGCTTAGGTGTTCCGGACTTTTTTTTTTCAGTCAATATATTTCCAGCTTTTTTAGAAGCCAGAAAAAAATGGCTATCATATTTTGTTTCTATTTCAATATTGAGTGTGTGCCTCCGACGACCCAAGACTTTGATTATACTTGGTGTGTGTGTCTAAACCACGGGTGGCCAGGCTAGCACCGGCCTAAGAGCCCTAAACAAAACCATTAAAATTCCAAGAGCCGCCTGGAAGAGAAAAGGCAGCAAAACAGGGGGGGGGGGGGGGGGGGGCAAACTTTTGTCCTGAGCAAGAAATGAAACTTGAAAGCTTTAGACATACCCGAGTCAAAAGCAGTCCAACACTGCGCAAGTTAGCAGTAGCGCAAGATCGACTGCCAAAAGCAACCGGCATTTCAATTTAAAACGCGTTCCGTCTCTTTTTTGGGAAGTGCTCGTGTGACCGGAAGGAAAAGGGGGGGGGGGGATGTTTATCTGGGAGCCACGAGCCGCACTTTAACACGCAAACGACCGTATGCGGCTCGTGAGCCGCAGTCTGGCCACCGCTGGTCTAAACCGTAGAAAACGGCACGTGACCACAGAAAAGAGAGTGGGCACGACTCGAACAGGCCAGTTCTCGATCGGCGGTTTTCGGGCGAAAAGACAGCGAATTTCGAGCGACAAATTGTGTTCTGGGTACTTGGGCTTCAATGTGAAATCTACTAATAAAATCGTTGGCGAGCGTAATTACGCAGTCAGTGTTCCTTGAAGAGCCTTTATTCATTTTTCATATACACGTTTTTTGTGCGTGACCACTAATACTGGAGCATAGAAAATACAAAAAAAAATTATTTTGCGGGACTATGTTAACATTTCTTTATTAAAACTACCCAACCTCTATGCGTATTGTCTAATTAGATCCCCAAATGCGAGGAGTTCAGAAATAAGAAAGGTCTAATCCGCGTCCGCTACGGCCATGTGTATAAGACACCGCATAGGGCATGCTCGTAACTTTTCTACTCTACTTTCTCGCCAACAATAAGCGCCAGAAGGCTGACCTTTTTCACCTTGCTGAATAAAAAATAACTAATTAGCTAGATTCGTTCTACGGCTGACTTCACTAAAGTTTTTCGATTTGGCTTTTTACTCGGCGAGGAGGATGTTGGGAGAAACAACGTAGTTCTCTCCATTCCCCACATCGTTTTTTTTTGTGTGTTTTTTTTTTAGGGGGAGAGGGGTGAATGTAGAACTTTTTTTATATATTTGGCTTTAATATTTGGAACGTTGCCACATTTCCTTTTGTCTTACTTTATAGATTTTTAAAAATATTTGAGTAGATCACGTTCGTAGCATCAACATGCAGAGTCATGTGCGCTTTTGCTGAAGGGGAGTAGGAGTAGAGGTCGGGCCAGGGTGAAAAACCTACCTCTGGTTTGGCAAGCAGTTGTATTGCATATATTTTGATTTGCTGTTTTATTAACTTGAATATCTGCAAAAGCAAGCCAAAATTGGCACTTAGGTATGAGATAGTATTAGGTTAAAAAGCCTAATAATAGATATAAAAAATACGCCACAACACTTTACATACTGTGTAATGCATCGACTTCCACCTTTATGCCTTTAAATATTTGTATTTTCTTAATTGACAAAAAGTACGAACCTTTTGACTTAAGAGTACCTCAACAGAAAAAACCAAAATGCAAACACAGCAAAGTAATTTAGTACATCACAAAAGCACCCTTACATATTCCTTTTTATTTTATATCCGCACTTAGATTTCTTACTATTTAGCGAGGTGGTCACCTAAATATAAGCTTTCTGACTACAGAACGTGTATTTTACTTGGGAATAGAGAAGCACAACAGGAATCGCCATTGCAGTAGTGCCTCTGAAAGGAGTACAGAAACATTAAATAGGGTTTCGTTTCCCTTCATCTTAAAGGGCTTCGCCGGTATCATATTATCATATTTCGTTCTTTAAAGCTCATTTCGAAATACTAAGCTAGCAATCCCAAACGTCCCTTTTACTGATGCGCATGTCATACCTTGAAAATTAGACGGTATTCACCACGGAATTTAAATTTATATGTACACATACGAGCCACATTTAGTATAAGCATATCGAAAGGGGGAGAGATTGGGAGATGATGGTAAAAAAACTCTACCTTTGGTTTCACAATCAGTTGTATTGTAAATATTTTGATCTGTTGTTCCATTAGTTTGGGTGTCTGTAAAAGCAAATCAGCAAATTGTTACTTAGGCAATCGATATCTTTGTCATTGTGTCATAGACTCTAAACAATAAACATTAAATGCATCAAAAACAGTCAACTCAATCTTTCCCAGGGTTGCGCGATTTTTATATGTCGATTTCTACGCATTTATATATTTGTTTCCATATGTCTTCGCCGCATCACGTAGAGAATCGTAAGTCCTGAAACCAGAACCTCGAAACAAAATATCGCAGAAATACAATTATAAATCTGTCATTTAACCTGAAAAAAAAAACATTCTGCGTGTCATTTTTTTTATATTTTAACGTTGGATACGTTCTTGAACTCGGCCCCCTTCCTTGCCCTACAGTGCAACGACAGAGTACATTGGACACTCGCCATTAACGTAAAATGTGCAATTAAATATGGCAGACTTCGCCAACTGTTGCATTTATTGTTTTATCTCCTTACTAACTTCTAGTTTATGCGCAAGATATACGAACGAAATGAAAACTTGGTTATGCTGTTTTATTATTGTGTGTATTTAAGTTTGTATCTCAGTGAGCTGGTCAACTAAATAATATTTTTGCAGCTACAAAAGGCGTATTTTAATTGGAAGTTAGGAAATCCTCTCCGTCACCCAAACAGAAAATATTAAACAGGATAACGTTTTGTTTTCTTGTTTTTTTTGTATTTTTGTCTTAAAGGGCCACGCTGGTATCTTATCTCCATCTTTACAGCACGACACCAACTGTGAGCCATCAATTGCAAGCGTCCTTTCGACTGATGTAAGCGTGCTTGAACTTTGTAAGCGGATAATATTCAACAGTGACTCCGTAACCAAAGGAAAACGTTCAAGCCGCATTTACAATGGACTTATCTAAAGTACGTAAATGACAGTCTAATAAGTAAATCTAGATAATAAGAAAGAAATGCATGTTCTTGACGGTTTATTAACAAAAACTCCGCGGGGACTGCTACACTTTCGTAAAAAAAAACTACTAATGCATATTTGCGCTAGTCCACGCAGCTATAAAATGATGTTTATACACGTTTCCAAGAAAGCCTCCTGTGCGCTGCCATTTTGAATGATGCTGGCGCCACATAAAGAGGTGGGCTAGGAGCACACCCTTCATGCGCGCGAGGACAAAATGGCGACGTCTGCTGCATCGCCGATGGGCAGCGTTAGCGACGAACATACTGTTTTGGAACGAAAGGTAATGTACTCATAAACAATCGTAGCTTCACATATTGTAGGAGGGGGCATGTTTAAGGGCTCGAGCTGGGCTTCATAACGATCGCAGCCTCTCTTCCAGCACGTTGTGGAAGCCAGCACTGCCTCGAGCGTAGCCATCGTTAATGCAATGGCCATGCGGCTCCTGACGTCCTTCCAGTTTGCATTCTTTGGGAGCGTTTATGTTTTCGTTTTGTTTTTAACTGGGATGAAAATATCTATGCAGCACGTAATAAAAACGTTTCCAAGAACAAGAAAGGTTCATTCTGTCTTTTGATTCTTGTATTCTTTAAAATATATGCTTCTCTTTCGAAAGATACGCTTGGCAGCATTATACCACAAGCAGCGAACTTCCTGGCTGGAAAGTAGGTCCGCCTCACCTCGGCGCGCGGTTCGAGGTTAAACCGGGATTCCACTTGCGAAGGTGTATATGTACCCAATTTCAAGCAAGGAAAGTTGAATGAAGAAAGGATTTGCTCCGCATTATACCTTAGTGTTCAAAGGGTAGGATTACACTTCACAAATTAGCGCACCTTATAATTTAAACTTCAGTGATCTCTAGGTGCAGGTGTTTTGTCCAGTGAAGAATGTGACAGTTTAGCGAGACTTGTTCCTGGGCTTGTTGGTTCATAGTACTCAGTGGACTTGTGTGCGCACGCAAACACAGACGACGAACATGAAGGAGTGGACAAAAACAAGTGACAGTGTTTGCCTGCAATTAATATTCTTAACAGAATGTTCAACTCAAATTTCCACGTGACTTTTCATTAGCGTTTGAGGCGGCGACAAAGGCTGAGGAGTTACTTCAAACTAATACATACCTGCGTAGTTTGAAGACAAGAGGACAACTAGGAATTTTTTGACTGGTATCAAAAGTTGAGTATTCCTAACATATAACGACGACTTGAAATATGAGTCATAAGGACCTGCTAAGGCGCTGCAATGTTGTCAGCTTGATTGGAGCTTCCAAATAAGAAAGCTTGACCACCAGTAAGTGAATTTTAATTTTCAGATTGTTTGCGCACAGGCTATCAAAAGTGGCTCTTAAAAGTGTTCCCTGTTTCCTTAAGCATATACGATGCGGACACTTGAGGAATTTTTTTAACAATTTCCAAGCTATGGAATAATATATCTATTACAGTAAAATTTAACTTATTCATAGTTCGGGAAATGCACAGAGGACCCAAATAATGTTGACTACCTTTGGAGCAGGCTGTCTAATAATGAAGCAGTCCGGTTGAAGTTTACTTTTTTCAAACTAAATTCAACGGCGCGCCGTAGTGCACTCAGTTGCGTATTCAGTTTCGCAGATACTACAATCATTATTACTCCGAAGTATTGCTTTCAAATAATCGTTGTCCTGCTCTATGGGTACAGACCTACCCAGCATGACTCGTTATTCCTAGACATTTCAAATTTTGAAATATTTATGCATCGCTAATTGTAGTGTTTTGTATAACCTACAGTAAATTGTTTGTTTGGTTCGACGCTGTAGATATAAACCAACAAATTAACAATAAAAAATGACCGCATCTCCACGTGGTGAATGATGTTGATTGGGGCCAAGCTCTGGTGGTGCTGATGATACTGATTTTATTGTTCATAGGTAGTGCGGATGGTGCTGATTTTTTTTTTATTTCTCACAGGTAGTGCTGAGTTCCGGGTTCCGTTTCGACTTCATTATTACTTCTTTATGGTCGGTGAAATGCAGAGCCATGCATGCAAAGTTTAACGCGATTATATACGGATTTGACCTGCAGCGCCCTCTCCTGTATAGACGTTGAGCGGCTACATGCAACGTTTCATCCATGACATCCCCAGCTCTTGAGTTACTACCACATCTCAGAGCCCCTTACTCGTCCCGCAGTCGTGGCCGAGTGGTTAAGGCGATGGACTAGAAATCCATTGGGGTCTTTCCGCACAGATTCGAATCCTGTCGACTGCGCAAACATTTTTTTCTTTTTTTGTGAGCACGGATGGACGGACGGACGGACAAGGCTAGACCCTAAGGAGCTTTGCCCCTAAAAAGAATGCTGATATACTCGCGACTGAAAGAACTTTTACTGAACAGAGCAGACCCCTATGTTATTCCACGACCGCCCTTTTCTGAACAGACAATCAAGTTGACGTTGGTCAGTAAACAAGATGAGTCATACCCCTGTCAGTGGTTACAAGTGGTTACAAGAAGGTCTGAAGGTGCCTCTGAGGACAGGGCTGTAAAAGTAGTGTTGGATGTGGTCACTCAGCATTCTGGGGGAGTAAGGTTTACCCATAAACTATAGGATGGGGCACACCTCCAATTTTTAAACCTTACACTAGATTTTGGAAAAAGTTACGTGTGTTGCCTTTATCAACCACGCTCTAAGAAGTGTTTACTCTCTTATGTTTCCACCCACTCTAAACTTGTAAAAAGGAGCATTGCGTCCTCTTGCCACCAGACCACATTGGAAAGGTCCTGCTACCATTCAATGTCATTTAGTTCTAGGATGCAGGTACCGCGGCTGACATATGCTGGCTTCTCAGCGTCAGTTATTCTGGCAGTGACGCAGACGTTGTCAAAAAAGATTAAGGGAAAGTTAAGTCAGAAAAAAGAGAGACCCACAACGAGACCCCAGGGGCTCCCTTACATTCATAAAATCTCAAACACAATTCGAAAGGGTAGCTGGGCGGTTTGACGTCCCCGTTGTTTTTTCGGCACCTCGAAAGTTGGCGCAGCTCTGCCCCAGGACTGCGGAAAAGGCTGGGGGCAAGAGCCAATGTGCCGTAAAGCACAGGAAAAAGTTTGTTTATTGTGTGGTCGGTGTGGTAAACAAGATCCCACTAAACTGACCGATGTACAGGGTGTCACAAAGAATATTTACACGGTCTTTTTTACCGCTAAAATAAACTAGGCATCGCCGAACAATCATTCTCCGCCCAAAGGTTGAGCCAGAGGTCACAACCAGATGCCAAAGTTTCAGCCCGATCCGATAACTTAATCAAAAGTTATAAGTGATTTTCTGAAAATTTCAATGGGAAAATGGAGCCCATTTTTGCCCGTTTTCGGTTCCTGGTGCCACAGAGCCCCGTGTGTTCGAAAACTCTGTCGGCCGCCATTTTCCCATTGAAATTTTCAGAAATTCAGGATAAATTTTGATTAAGTTATCGGATCGGGCAGAAACTTTGGCATCTGGTTGTGACCTCTAGGGCTACCTTAGGGCGGAGAATGAGCGTTCGGCGATGCCTAGTTTATTTTTGCGGTAAAAAAGACCGTGTAAATTCTCTCTTGTGACACCCTGTATTAATGACAGGGCACGTGAACATGACTGGTCACTCCGGTCGACCGCTGGGGGTCACTTGCCTCTGCATTGTGCTGCCTGTAAATGCCAGCCCAAATTCAACAACATCATCATCATCGGGAGGGGCACAGATAAAATTACCAGAGAATCATTGGAAGCGTATGCAATAGCAAAAGAGGGGCAAGATGCATCCGTCAGCCAAACATTGGTTTTTCTTCGAAAAAAAAGATGGTTATCTTGATACGTGCTGAAGCGAGTGGTTTACTTCGTTAGTGTTTTTTCAATAAATGTTTAGTTGTGAGTCCAGCGCTTGTGTTGCTCCCATCTTCACTCCGTCCTTGCCTATTTTCGCGCGCTGTTTATTTCCGTTTACCATGAACCAACTCGCCTACATCCCGACACTAATGTTTTGCTATTCGTTAAACTGAACCCGATCAACCCAAATATACTAGAGCTGGGATTTTAAATTACATTACTTGAGGCAGACCCATGGATGCGAGAAGTTAGGGCGGTCTTTGAAATCAGTACACGTGAAGGACACGGAGGACGGCTCTCAGTTATAGGCGTAATGCGGAGTGCCAACTTCGAAATATGTCGCCGGATTACAGTGCAATCATTCGTTGTCTTTTAGTAGACGCATTTTCTCAAAATCAAAGTATTTTATTAATAAGCAAATTATCGATCTTAACTTAATATTCAGCCTGATTATTATACTGCACAATCTTAATTAGCATAATCATTTTTTTAAGTCATGAAAACTTGAAATTTAAATAAATTTGTGAAACTATATTAATAGGTTATATGGAGGTCAGTCATACAGCCAGGGGACAGAACATAGGTGTTAATCGTCACGATACTTAAGATAACTACCTACGTTTTGCTATCTAAATTTATTTGTAAAACTAGCCATAGCATTTTAACGAAATGCTCGCTGAGCGTCATTGAAAACCACTAAGCTCGTATTCATTTCAAGATCCAAGGTTGAAAAACTGCGATTCCCCGCCGAACGCCACAAATTTCCGCCGTCATGAGTTGAGTTAAGATATATGTACGTGCAACTTAGATTATATTCATGCAATCTTATCAAGACATACACGTTTCAAGAGCCAAAAAGCATAGTTACTGGCTCCCGCAAACAAATCGTGCATGAACTACTTCGCGCAGCGCGTGAGCAATGCCCAATCTTCCTTTTTTCGTGACGTGACAACAAGTGTAGATAGGTATATTTTAGAAAACTTTGGGGTGCGTGAGAAGCGCGGTGCAGCACTAAATGTCCTACTCGTGCAACGGGCGTAAAGCTGGTGGTGCGAGAAGGCCAACGAAGAGAGGGGGAAAACCCGCGCAAGCTCGTTTTCGCACCAATAGCTTGGCGCATGTTGCACGTGTGGTTACTTTAGCGCACCACAGCGCTAAAGTTGCTACAATGTGAACAATATTTCAAATTCGATTAATTATTTATTTACTTGGAAGCCTGCACATTCTCGGAAAATTATGCGAAACACCGTGCGGCAGCCGAGGTGTTAAAACCTCTAAATACATCATTGGAACTCCACTTAAAAACATCAGGATACTGATTGTTGTCACAGTGAAAGAGAGACCGAGATCTAATTTGCCTCAGTAAAGATGGCGTTCGCGGCCTGTTCGCCTGCTAACGCCAGGGAATGACGCATAACAATAATAATAAGAAGAAGAAGAAAACGAAGAAGAAGACGAAGAATTTTATTTCAAATGAACAAATCGAGTGTGAAGTCAGACCTGCCTAAGGCCCATCTGCTACAAAGCGCGTTGTAGCATCCGCTACAACGCGCCATTCGCAGACGAGAATAAAACAAAACAAACAACATCATATGTCCTCACCCTACAATCCGAAAAAAATATTTTATTGACTGCTTCAAAACGAGCGCCGCAGCGAATTGATATCAGACACAAGTTGAAATTGTCGTGATCCGTTATTTCACGCTGGAAGCCATTGACGACCCGCGCTTCTTTGGAAAATGTCAAGCTAACCTGCTGCCGTACAAAAGGCAACATCTACCGGTGGATGAAAGAGTACAAAGGACAGGCACATCAAACCCCACTAGACATCTCGTCCCATTTCTACGTTGGTAAGACGTTCGCACCAAAATATTGTCCGATTAAGAAGTAGTCGGAAAAGGTCTAAATTGTCTTATTGGTTGATTGTGCGTCAGGTGTGTCGCCATGTGCAATCAGTAGAAGAGAATTCACTCGGTCTCTCCTTGACCATGATTGGATACCTCCTCCACCTATTCCGACCAACATTAAAATTTAGAAAAAGAGTCGTTCATAATTGTGTTTTTTTTCCGTCTTCTCGGGTCTTAATTGGGCACAAGAATTATTAATTGTGGACACCGTCCAAAAACGCCGGTGCTCCGACGTCATAGCAAAATGGGATATTAGAGAAAGGGCAGAGTTATGACTGACGCGACGCTTAACGCTACATCCAGACTGCAGAGGCAACTTACATAAATATCAAGTGTGTCGTATCTACCACAACGGCTGTATTTGACGTTCGCAGTCGTTTCAGTCTCGGCGATCGCTACGAGGGTTGAGGTTTTTACGACAGCCCCATAAAAACGCAAGGCGCAGAATTTACGTAGCTAGAGAATCGCACTGTCCCATGACTGTAAAATTCGCATGGAAAACCTCTAGGAGCCAAAATCCGTTCACTTTGCACTCCAGCCTCCAAACATTTGTTGGCCGGTCGGCAGCAACCGTTGCTTTGGGCTGGCTGGGAGGCCGGAGGCCGGAAGTCTCGTGATCGGAAGAAGCAAAAGAAAAACCTGGTGCGCATTGGCCGAGACGTAATGCTCGTATCGGTAACATACGTAAGATGTTGCCGACAACTTAGCACTCTCACCCCCCGAACGTTGCGTCAGTTGTGTGCGCTGCCATGTTTCTGCGCGAAGTCTGAACGAAACGCTTGATACGCTTAAGTCTGCGTGTGTTATAAAATAACGGCGCTTGGCGACTATAGTGCAAATATAGTTTAAAAAGACGGTCAATTATGCTCACCTTTGTTTAATGCTGGGGCAGCGCCGACAATTTCTGACATAATGATCAGCGACGTCCATATCCAAAAAACACATGTTAGAGTAACCATGTGGCATTTCGATTGTCCGCCGCGAAGTTCCCTAAACCGTCTGAAGAAACGAACGAATCACTCTCAGCAACTGAACGACTTGGCGGCGAACTTTGCACGCTCGAAATATCACGTACACCGTCTGACATTAAGCCGGAAACGAGAAAGCATTTTTCTTTCGCTGGCCTCGACTGCACCTCGTAATATCAACAGACAAGAAATGTGACGTCACGATGCGCATGACGACATCTCAAAGGTTACTTGTAAGAAGCAGGTGGTCATTTGATCTTTGTTAGTTTGAGAAAGATGTGGTTTCTATTACGCAGAAAACGTGGCATGTAAAACATATTCTAAATGGTTTTTATCCGGGCTTTCTTTTTTCTTTTCTGACTTTCCAAACTCTTTTTAAACCGTTAAAACTACACTAATGAGGTCTTTTCAGCTGAGTTATACAGCCAGGGGGACATAATATAAGAGCCTAATCGTTACAATAAGTCGGCTAATTAACTAAAATGTCTTCATTAATTTATTATTCGGTGAAGACAAACATGTCGTTACAATCTGACATTTCCTGTGCGCCACTTAAAACCACTAGGTCAGTAAATATTATGAGTTTATTAAGATATTGAGGTGGGCTAGTGGGTTTAACATATCGTAATTATAAGTCGCAAGAGACTTCAAACTGAAATTATAGAGCGCAAGTCCCTTGCGCTTTATGATTTCAAAATATTATGAATACTTTAAGCGCGTGGGAAGCGTGCTACTGAACAAAAGTCGCCGCTCAGGCAACAGGCGCAAGGCTAAGCCGTTCCAAACCGCGCACGCGCGTGTTTTCCGTGTTTTTTTTTTTTTTTGCGGTTTTTTTTTTGCGTTTTTGTTTTGCTAGCTTTCTGATGAGGCACGAGTGAACATTTTAGTGCACTACAGCGCTTCCCGGGCGCTAAACGTACTTCTAAAGCTGGCTGATTTGGTAGTTTACGATGACGCTCTTGTTTATTTATACAAACTTGTTTGTATAAATAAACATGACCATGTTAATTTATACAAACTCAAACTTACTTTACACATTCTAGTTGATTATCTGAGTTATCCTGACAAAGTTGCCTTACTACTGTGTCCCCCTAATTGTACAACTCACCGGCACAAAGCGAATTAGTATAGCTTTCGCGGCATTCGAAACAGACACCTAAAGCTTGAAAAACCTGTATAGCTGCAGAGGCCAAATATTAAAGAACAAATAAAAAAATAAACGTTTCGAGTCAATCAGAATAATGTTGTACCGACGAGAATGCGGACTTTGCCACTAAGTTATGAAAGGGCCTCGTTAATAGCTTCGGTTCTCTCTGTTAGGCTAAATTTCGCTAAGGCACAATCGAACCAATGGATATGTAAGCTTCGATTATGAGAGCATCCACGATTTACTGGCTTCAGTAAACAATCTTGACCCAACCGGGTTTAATAAAAATTAGGCCTGGCTTTTACATCGACATCTTTAATTCGCGACAGCCGAAGTAATTCGATTATTCGAAAACATTTTCCTACCGCGGAACTTTCCTAAAGAAAATAATTCGCATTAGTTCATCGAGTGGCACAAAAAAGCACGCTAGATCAAGTTTATTCTCGATACCACTCGCAGCACTACGCTTCTTATATTCGCGAAATGACACTTTAGGAAAACTGTGGTGAACATCAGCGGAATATCTGAATTACTTACGCTTTCCTCAAAGGCTACCATAGTTCCCTCGTTCAATGGACTTGTCTCCGGCAACGAGGCTACCACCGATGTTTCGCCGGTGCAGCTGTAGACGTCCGCGCCAGGTCGATCATTGTGTTGAACGGACAGTGCCGCTTCCATCAAAGCGCGGAGGAAAAACGGCTGCGCTGCACGCTGGCTTTTGGTGATAAGATTCTAGAACAATGGTTCTCAAACTGTGATTCGCGCACACGTACGGGACCGCGTTGACGTTGATGGGGTTCCGCACTGATTTTAACATGGCTCTACACGAGACATGTAAGACTAAGAAGGGGATTTTAATCGTCTATAATAGAGTACCCGCGAGTCACAGTGAGATCGCTCTTGCTTGTTTCTTGTTGTGAAAGTGTTTTAGTGCGACATTTCTAGTGCGATGTATTGCAAATTACATGTGCGTTGTAATTTTTATATACCACTACAAGACCTCTTTGTCTGGGCTCGTCCGCATGATGCCAAACACATTAAGCGTGATTTTTCCACCATTATTGAGGAGTTCCACATTCTCTGATTCACTGTGACGTCAGTTCCCCAATGTGTTCGTTTCTCGCCTGCAAGTGGCCCTAGACAATTAGGTGACTGCACAATCTATGGGAAGAGCTGAATTCTCAAAGATGAGAATTAAAGAGATTCGCGTTGTTCACATTATACACCGAACAGCAAACTGCATACGTCTTTTTACACCCTCAAGGGTGTAAACAAAATTCATTCGACAACCTACGCACATCCTAACCTCTCTAAGCCCCATTTTATAATAGATATTTTGATAAAGGGTGTACAAACAATGCGTAAGAATGCGGCGCTACAGTCTGGGAAGCAAGAACTTACCCCCCGCTCGAAACAGCTTTCATAGTGGCGGCTTTAACAAATGCGTCGAATTACTTCGTCTTTAGCAATACTTTTTACTACAAGATGCAGTCAAGAAACCTTATTTTTCGAGCGAGCTATTGGAGTAAAAAGCAGCATACTTATAACCTGAACAAATACTAAGGTGGTAACCTGCGACTTGACTGAAGTTCAATTGTTCGCGGATTCATAACGCGGAAGTCCCGTCAACAGGTGGTTGTTCCACTTTCGTGCTATACTTCGTTTAAGCTTAAATCCAGACGCAGTCAACGCTACGATGTAATTGGACCAATCAGGGAGCGTCAAAAGCGCAAGTCACTAGGCCTTTTTTTCTTTATTATGATTGGTTTTAACGATGATAAACACGTACAAAAACACGATGAACACATCGGTGGTGTGCTTTTCACGCTGTTTGATAGATCCCTTTAGCTCGTGGCCTCGGCTGTGTCTGGACTTAAGGGGAAAAAACACACATCCCCCCCCCCCCCCCAAAAAAAAAAATGGCCAGGAGATTTATTATGGTGTTAGAAGACTGCCCAATCAATGTTTTGCAAACAGCACCACGTATATTTTTAATCAAGTAAAAAAACGCAACTGCTCGAAACCAAAACTGAAACTGGACTGGGGAGAAAGAAGGATTATAAAGGAGGGAGTCACCGGAAGTCACGTGGCTTTGCCACTTTTTGTTTCTTTCAAGCAACGGATATGCAGGTTTTTAAAAACCACGAAAAATGGGTATCATATATATATATATATATATATATATATATATATATATATATATATATCTTTTTTTTATATTAGATGTGTGCCTTCGATAACCCACGACTTTCATTATATTTGGCGGCTGTGTCTAGACCATAAAGAACGGAACAAAACCACGGAGAAGAGCGTGACCGCAACTCAAAATGGTTAGTTCTCGATCGGCGGATTTCGGGTGGAAAGGAAACAAAATTCGAGCCGTTAATTGTGTTCTGGGTAGCTGGACTGTCATCTGACAGTACGAATAAAAGCCTTGGTGACAATAAAATACCCTCTCAGTCTCCCTTTAGGGTGAAAGAATATATAGCTTCGTGGAGTCTGCGTATGTCCTTTACATATACGTACAAGCTGTAGCACTTATTACATGCAAACCCAATCTGCACGTAAAAATCGCGGGGATATGTTGTTTTTTTTTTTTAATGATCTTTTATATTTTTCTCTTTCACGCGAAAGCATAGCGACAAAACGTAGTCGCAGGAAAGGTAAGACAGACGCAGACGACGTTGCGAGCAGACGACATTGCAAAGGAGCAGACGACGCTCAGATAGGGGGTCGCCGTCAGCCAATCAGGGCTCGGCGTTCTGAAGAAGCGGACGAACTTGCCCTTCGCATAGCAACTGTACATGCTCCGTACGGAGCAGAGAATCGCAACGGTCTCAAATGTACGCCTCAAAGTATGGCGGGAAGCGACCGTCGCCCATGCAGGAGACGCGACGGGTACGACGACATGCGCCGCGCATACGCCTCGAGAGATGAGAAGGCGTCCGCTTGTGCTCTCTGCTGCGTCGGTGTTCTAAACATGGCAGGTGTTATAAATTTGATTCTTTCGCAAATGTAAGCTATAAAATATGTTTCGGTCCGAATCGACGTTTTCCCGGCACGTCCGCCGGCGGTGACCTTTATCCCGGAAAACGCGCGAGATTGCGCTGAGTCGTCATCTCCATGTTTACTGTCGTTTTAAAATAGCGCTCGCCTTATAAAAATAACGCGATCACTCGTGTATTAGTACCGCACACAGTGTACGAAGGTTCAGAAAGCTTTCTCCTCGTCAGAGTTCAGTGCAAAGTCTGACTCACAAATACACGTTTTCTTACGTGACGTTGCCTTACGAAAGCTTATTTCTAAATACACCACAAGGCACCGGAACATATGTTATTCAAATTAAGCGAGGCTACCATTTCAAGGAGGTATTCTAGCACTCGTCATTCGAGAAACAAATGTTTCGGTTACTTATGCCTACTGTAAGAAAACGTAAGAAAACCGTGCTGTCTTAACCAGTTTTAAGCTCTGCATACCACGAACGCAGAGAGGAAACTATGTTGCGTCCCAAAACCCTACGCTCCGCAAAGATTTTAGTGATGTTGGTCATATTTGGCGCATTGACCCATACTCTGTAAACAAGGATTTCGCGCTGAAAGTAGAAGGAAGGGCGAAGTAACGGTAAAAACACAGGCAAGCTGGGGAATAGCTTTCTTTGCAAGCTCGAGACGAGGAAGGATGAACAATGGACAGAACACACAAGGTCTCAACAAACAAGGTATCATCAAAAACCTCGTGTGTTGTGTACGTTTTTTTATCGTTTTTTGTTTTAAGTTTGTAATAGGAAAAGGAAGGCTACACAGGCTCCGCTATTTACCTTGTTACTCTATTAGAGCCATGCCATTTCGCTTTGAAGCGAATCAAAAAACTTCGTCAGTGCCACCCGACTAAGTTTATAGTAATTATACCATTATTTAATTATACTTCAAGTATATGGTGGGGAGAGGGAAAACTATTCGCATTAGGCGGCCTGATGAGCTATCGGCTTCTATGCATTTTCAGCAGCAGCGCAACAGGGAAGTTCAAGCTAAGTGCAGATACTTAACTAACCACACAGCACCTCTCAAAAAGACAAAAAATAGAACAGGCCACTTTATTGAGTTTTGCTCTACTCAAAGAAATATGCAACTGCCGACAACGCACACCACGCCTGCTCCGGCCACGCTTTCGGCAGCGTGCCCCAAGTGGGTCTTTTATATTGATGGAGGCTGTACGTTCATCCGATAAGGTTAGTGGGCTTGCGTACTTGTAAACTCAGCGGGACGTAACACCACGTGACATGACAATTGCTTCAGGAGCCCACACGACTCATAGCAGCCAAAACCACTAGACGGGGTATCTCCACGTATCTCATTGGTCGTCGAAACTCAGTTCGCATTTCTGATAGCTACTCTGACGAGTTTATTTCAAGTTCTGGTGTATCCCAGGGATCCATCCTGGGACCACTTTTATTCCTTTTGTTCATAAATGATCTTGCTTCCTGTATTACAGATGCAAAAATTCTTTTGTTTGCCGATGATGTTAAGCTTTTTATAAGTGTGAGGTCATTATCTGATTGCTCCCGTCTCCAGGCTGACATAGAACGTGTTTCTCAATGGTGCGCCAAAAACCGCTTGTCACTTAACCCCAAGAAAACTAAATCAAATGTGTTATCCAGAAAGCGTGACATACTTTATTTTTTATATAATTTGGGAGGGGCCCCGATTCCTCGGGTTCCTTTTATCAAAGATCTTGGTGTATTCATCGATAGTTCACTATACTTTAATAATCACGTGTCTATAACCGTTAATGCAGCACTGAGAGTGTTGGGAATGATTTCACGGTTGTGTCGCCAGTTTTCTACGCCCCGTTGTTTACTGCACTTGTTTAAGACATTAGTGAGGTCAAGATTAGAATTTGGCTCAATCATTTGGAATTCATTAACGTTATCTCAGGCTCTTTCATTAGAAAATATACAAAAACGAATGATTAGAATTGTGTATGACCGTTATATTGGAAGGAAATATTTTTACCATTATGAAACGTTACTTGTTCGATTTGCGTTGCACAAGCTTGCTGTGCGGAGGCAATACAGAGATTTTATATTTCTTCACAAAGTTGTACACGGAGAAGTGAATTCAATTGATCTGTTGCATTTCATAGACTTTCATGTTCCGTCAAGGGTCAGTAGGAATGTGCTAACCTTTTACCCATCTTGTATGTCATCTGTGTCTCCTTTATCGAGAATCCAATTAGCATTTAATAAGACACATCTTGACATTTTTCTTTGTTCACACCAGTTTGTGTTTTATGTGCGAAAGTGGATGTCTTTGAATTACCTATTGTAAGGCTGGTTCTGTATAGTCTTTCAGTTTCTGTTATCTGTTTATATTTTAATTGTGACATGTATTTTAATGTTTGATATAGTGCTGTGTTTTAATTTTCTTTGTGTGCACCACATCATAGACTGTAAAGTTGTTTGTGGGCACGTAAAATAAAGATTTATTATTATATTATTATTATCAGTCTACATTTTTAAAGCAAGGGGATATAAAGATTTATCGATTGAAAAACAGTTTTGCATGATCGTGGCATTTTACAGTCCAGCGATGTGCAAGCTATTATCATAACACCTGAACTGGGCACCGGACATTTCATCGAACACTTTTTCATGAAACATTGTTTTAAAGAACGTCGTATCATCGAGCGCCATTTCATAGAACGCCGAACATAAAACTGAGCAATAGAAATGCTTAATCCAGGAAATAGTTTTAGTTTAACACCGAATGTAGAGCAGTGTCGTATTAATGATTATATTTGATATACTTTCCTTTCCTCCGTAGTAGGTATGTAATATTACAAAAATATATTTTCCCCACTACGCCTTCCATATTTTTTTCTTTTCTCATTGTAACTGATTACTTGTGCTGCTAATGTGGTAAATAAAAAAAAAGAATACAATGATTTCAATCTCTTTGTTAAGCCAGTGATCCTCGGGTGCAGTGCCTACGGTACATTCCTTCGAGGACTTATCTCGCCCTTTAAGAGACGTATTCTGCTTCAAGAACGAATACATCCTAAAAGCAGTGACCTGTCTTCATGTCGCGTGAAATAGAAAAAATAACACGTGTCTCTCTCCTTTGCTCATTTTTTTTTGTAATCGGCAGAACCGTGGACCTGCCGGCATTTCGACATATGACTTAAAAAGGAATATACTCTCGAAGGATTGAATTAACGCAGAAGTAAATACACTAATAAAAAATAAATATGGCGCAGCGGAGAACAGTCGTATTTCTCTTTAGAAAGTGCCTCTCATTGTTTATCAAAGAGGGAGATAAAAAGAGAGAGTAGCGTGTGTTGGAGAACGGCCGCTTATCCAGCAATCTCGCACACCCCACTCAAATTTTATTTTGTTGATACCTTTCATATTTCAGTAACAAAAAATTCAATAAAAAACGTCATGAGAGTAGTAATTATATTTCTGTTGAGTCCGCATCAGCAACAAAACAATTCAAAATCGAAAGTAAAACATATAAAGAAAACTATAACACTACAAAATTCGGTAAAGCTAAATTTATAAAACGGCGTCAAGCGATTCGATGAAACAGCGTTCGATGTTTTTTTTCCACTTATTCGATGAAACGACGTTCAATAAAACGGTGTTTGATGAAACGGCGTTGGATGAGAGGTCCGGTACCACACCTGCGCTGGCACTGCGTTACTAAATCCTACGATGATTCTTAATGGCTCTAAAAAATACCAGCCACTGCTCAGAAAAATTGAAGAGCGTTTTTAAGCTGTAAGGCAGTCTAAATGAAACACAGTTCTGACACACCTGAATTTTAGTACTAAAATGTATCAGCAAAATCACAAAACAGGTGTAAAAATATTTTTTGTCTGCAAGACGAAAGCTTGTTTTATGAAAAAAAAACATTCACACATGCTTCTTTCTTACTAAACGTTGTCCAAACAACGTTCGACTAAGCTCGATTTGCCGAGAAACGAGCTCTGCCTGCGAACCAAGCTTCGTCCTTTCGGATTTTACACATCACTGCTTCAGCGCTTTATAATTTCAAGATAATACCAGACCAACGATCAGCAGACGCTTCAAGCTTACTTGCCAGACACACCTTGTTACAAAATCCGCAAAAACATTTTGTTCGATAATCAATGGCATCCATCCGATGTAAATGCGTTAGCATTTCTATCGGATTCAATTCAATGACAGCGTGGCGTCGGCTGTCTTTCGTCGTCGCTCTTTGTACGGTCATCCATATCACACGTGGAAAAAACCACATCCATCTCCGGCGCTGTAACTGAGCTGGGCCGCACTCCAAAGCGGCGCGGTGCCTGCTCGTCTCTGGCTCCGCGCCAGCTGTTCGACGCTCGTATTTGTCCGAAGCGCTGACGTCAGCACGAGTCACTCTCCCCCTCTCTTCCCGCCGCCGTGAGGAGACTTGTAGTCACTGACATTCTAAAAAACGCCGCTGCATGGCCTATCATGTTCGCGCTCCTTGCTTTTTCATATTCTTCTTCGGCGTGATTATCGGCAAGTGAAGCGATCTTTTTGGCAGTGAAGCGATAATGCGATGATCTGGGGAGTTATATGTCCGACAAATGTTTCGTTTCTCCTAAAAAGAAACGGAAGTGACGATATCGCGTCTGATTGGTTAGAGGCTGAAATGATGAAAGTTCCTTCTTTCGTCATTTGAGCCCCTAGCCAACCAGACGCGATATCGTCACTTCCGTCACTTCCGTTTTTTTTTAGGAGAAGAAACAAAACATTTGTCGAACATAGCCCCCCTGGACTCGCCACACCCTGCATTTCTTAAACTTTCAGAGATTATAGTTTTAATCAGATATCTGACAGGGACTCACGAGCTTAACTATTTAGGTCAGTGGTAAAACCTCGTAGATCAGCTCCTCGTGCATATCTTGGAGGGGGCTGCTTTGGGTTTTTGTTGTCGCAGTTGTTATCTCGAGGTAAGGCTGGGAGAGGGTGCATGCATTTCCAAACAACTGTGTTCCTTTGCACAGTGTAGGGCAGATCGTATTGAAATGCAGTGTTTTTCCCATTGTACCTCCGTCAAACCAAAGCATAAACGCTTCCGGCAACTTCTTCACTTTTCTTCACTTTTATTCTCTCCTGGACCTAATGATTTGATTAGTTATAAACCTTCATTTTAAAATCAATCAACCTTTGTATTGTGTACGTTTACAATTTTCTCGATCACGCATAAATAGTTTGTTTTTCTGGTCAGTACAGTGGGCACTAAGAAAGATTAGCCCAAGCAATCGGCTGCCAGAACGGAGAAATCGTCGCAAGCGGCGCATACGTTGTTGCGTGCACACCGAGATCGAGAGTGGTCGGGCCGTTTTCACGTAACAATAAAAATACTTTAGTAGACAGTTATCGTTTTCAAATAATTGGTTTGCCAACATTTGTACCGCCGTTGATGATCATTGCCAGTTTAGCATATCAAAACATTTAGTGTAATATTAAATTTAAAAAAATATACATATCGTTGTTCTTAACCAGCAAAATCAAAAATGTGCACAGTCATGGATGGTTCGCGAAAACCTGAGGCAAATCAGCGGCATTTTAAAAGCATGCTTTGGGTAGAGCTTATGTCTGTCAACTTCCCAGTATTGTAAAGACGGTAGCAATCTCTATCCCACCCTGCTGGCGTGGCTGCAGCGCCGCGTGTTGCATTTTCACCTACCCGGAAATCGCTCATTTGGGCTAATTTTTTGTGGTGCGACAGCACGTTCCTACATTTCTATTTGAATAGAAGTCGTTTTTTTCTTACGTCATCTTGCCTGGCTCTTTGATCCTCAAGAGTCAGACAGTTAAGTGCATAAATCTAGAAAACAGAGGAACACACACGGAGACTAGTAGAAGTTGACGGGACGAGCGCTGAATGATATTTAGCGCTCGTCCCGTCAACAATTTTTTTTCTTTGTGTTATTGCACTTTTGTTCTCAACTTATAAATGTCGTGTTGTAAAATTAATGAAATGTTGTGGAGAAATTCGCCAGATAAACTTAGTGTAGTGCCGTAGACAAGCTCAGCAGTAGAGACCCCAATGTCCCCTTTGAGCGTGGAACGAATTCCTAGTAGAACAGTGGGTAGCGCTTCAGTCCAGAAATGAACTTGTGAGCACGCAGTGATGATTTCAGTTGTCTATAAAATCGGTTAACCATTCCATTTGCGGTCGGATGATATGGCGTTATGCGAAGGCGTTTGATGCCAAGGAGTCGCTTCAGTTCAGCAAAAAGGTGCGACTCGAACTGTCGGCCTTGGTCCGTAGTGACTATTGACGGTACTCCAAAACGGGAAATCCACCCTGTGACGAAAGCTTGGGCAACTGTTGCAGCTCTCATGCCAGGGATCGGGACTGCCTCCCGCCATCGTTTAAAACGATCCACGTATGTTGAGAGGTATGTGAAGCCGTTTGAATGAGGTAATGAACCAACCAAATCTAAGTGAACATGCTCAAAATGTCCCGTAACTGGTGGAAAGTTCGCGAATGGTGTTATGGTATGACGATTAACCTTTAATTTTCGACAAGTTGTACGTGATCTTGACCACTTTCGGACATATGTGCTCATTTTTGGCCCGACAAAGCGGGTGTTGATAAGTTTCTGCGTAGCTCGTATTCCGGGATGGGACAGACCGTCTAGGGCATCGAAGATTTTCTTGCGAAAGGCAGGTGGAATGTAGGCTCCCGTTGAAAAATCACACAAGAGTGAAATATTTGTGTACATTATGTTTTTTTTTGTCTTTTTTTTAGGTGCAGAGATGTGTTTTGGTACCAAGTGTCCAGGCGTTGATGTTTTGCAATAGCCGAAAAATCAATATGTTCGACGCCCGGTAGCTTCATAGCAGCAATATCCACGCGTGATACCGGATCAGCAACCACGTTGGGCTTTCCTTTGATGTGTCGGATGTCGGTTGTGAATTCGCTGATGAATGCCAACTGTCTTTGTTTGCTGCGTGTACAAGTATTGCCGTTCGATTTTATGGCAAATGTCAGTGGCTTGCGATCCATGAGAATAAAAAATGTGCGACCTTCAACGAAATAACGGAAACGTTTGACGGTGAGTTACGTGGCAAGAAGTTCACGCCCAAATGCGCTATAGTGGATTTCTGTCGCAGTTAATTTTTTTGAGAAGAAGGCGTCAGGTTTTCAATGTCCACGGATGTATTGTTGTAGTACTGCCCCGACGACTGTACTAGAAGCATCTACCATAATACTGGTTGGTGCTTCAGGGTTAGGAAACACTAGCAATGTGGCGTTGGCAATTGCAGTCTTAATGGTGTTGAATGAGGCTAAGGCTTAATCGTACCACGATAATGGAGGTTTAGAATCTCTTGGGCCGACCAATAGATGATTCAGCGGTTGGACGATTTCAGCGCAACCAGGAATAAAACGGCGGTAAAAAATTACCAGTCCCAGGAACTCTCTCAGTTGACGTTTGCTGGACGGTGTTGGATAGTCACGAATAGCTTTCACTTTGTTCTCGAGTGGTCGAAGCCCCTGATTGCCAATATGGTGGCCTAAAAACTCTAGAGTTGGAACTCCGAATTCACTTTGCGATATTAATAACAACGCCTTGTTCGTCTAAAAGTTTGAATACTTGATATTGGTGTCGTTCAGGTTCCTCGTTGGATGCGCTGTCCACTAGAATATCATCAAGATAAGCGATGCAGAAGTCGAGTCATCTGAGAACTTGGTCAATAAACCGTTCAAAGGCCTGGGCAGCAGTACGTAACCCAAACGGCATCTGAACGAATTCGAAGAGGCCCAATGAAGTTACAATTGCTGTTTTTTAGAATATCGTCAGGTTCGATGGGTTGATGGTATGCTCTGACAAGATCAATTTTTGAAAATGAGGGCACACCATAAAGATTTACAGATAAGTTTTGGAGATTAGAAATCGGGTACCGGTCAGGAATTGTCTTGTTGTTGAGGGCACGATAATCTCCCTATGGTCTCCAGTCACCACATATCTTTGGTACTACGTGTAACGGAGATGCAGAGTTCCTAAAGAAAGGTCTATCAGGCCCAAGTCCATCGTGTGCTAAAATTCTTGATGTGATGTTAGACGACGGACGTGATGTTAGGTAGACGACGGGCGTGGACAGGCTCGGGAGGTCCGGTGGTTGTGATGAAGTGTTGCACATCGTGTTTGACTGGTCGCTTTGTTTTGCATGGTTGTGTCAGGCTGGGAACGTTTCCAATGATGGGATCGTAGTTTTTGTCTTCAGACGGAACACTGTAGGAGTTAGCAGTGATGGATTAGACACGACACCGAGCATGCCAATTTGAGTGGTGGCGTCTAACAGTGTATGGTGCATTATGTCCACCAGAACACCGAAATGAATTAGGAAATCGGGTCCAATGATGGGATATTAAACATTTGCAATTATAAAGACCCATCGGAGCGTACGTCGTAGTCCGAAATCTACAGTTACTGATTTCTCACCGAAGGTGATGATAGCAGTTCCATTGGCTGCTTGCAGAGCGTTAGTAGTTTTTGTGGCCTTGTGATGTAGCAGGAATAGCACT
Organism: Ixodes persulcatus; assembly: GCA_013358835.2. NCBI lineage: Eukaryota > Metazoa > Arthropoda > Arachnida > Ixodida > Ixodidae > Ixodes > Ixodes persulcatus. Next base: position 357,624 of record JABSTQ010009871.1, on the reverse strand, counting down.
AACTTCTGCGCCTGTATCAATTAAAAATCAGACATGTGTTTGGCGATCAGAAACGAAGAAGAGCGTGGGGCGGCCGGAAGGCGAGCCAACTGAACTGGCCGCCGTCAGTGGTTGGTCCGGGCGTTTACCTGAAAAGAGCAAGAGCTGAAAAGGCTGCTACCATCGCAAGTTACCAAACTTGCGATGGTACCAGGCTATCTGACAGTTCGCAGACGATTCTCGTCGGCTGCCACGAGAAAAATTCCTACGAGGCGATCGGCTGCCTCGTCGAGTCGAGAAGTTATCTGTGTGATGTCGGTTTCTGCTGCGACGGCTTGGGGAGTGTGGCAATCGCAGAGTTATCTCAACCAAATGAGTAAAATGGCGTACTTCTTCTCGAAGTGGCTGAACTTCTGACGTCTGAGTGCTGACTGGAACTAGTGCAGTAGTGGCCATAGAAGGTAAAGTAATATCCAAAATTACGTCCACGAGCTAGGCTAAGCAGTCCAAAGAAATATCACTGGACATCGCCAAAATCATGCACGCGTTACTCGGGATTCGCTGCAGAAAAAGCTCTAGCAGTATGGTGTCGTCGAAGGAACGAAGGAACCTGCCCAATCTCCGAGAAGTTGCCGCATTGATCTTAGCAATGGAGATGGCCTGCGTCCCCCATCTCTTCAGTTGTAAGAAGTTGTTGAAGACGTCGTTGCTCTGATGCCGTCGTGCGCTATATGAGTTCTTCTTTGACCCTGTCGTCTGGGTGAGTGGCGGGGGGGGGGGGGGGGGGGGAGGTTCATCGGCAGCTTGCATGGCTTGTGTCACGACTTGATGAGACTCCATTTCATCTATACCACAATTTAATCGTGGAGACGGCAGTGAGCGTTTTAGTCATTTCAACCCGTGTCTGCTCGTGATCATAATTGTTTTAGGCGCACAAGGAGGAAGTTTTCTTCTTCTTCCGCAGCCACTACAGCACCAACTCACCTGCATTGCCACCTTAGCAGAGTTAAGTTGACTACCAAAGTTCGCAGCTCATGAAAGGGGCCTTGGGCAAGGCACGGCAATTAAACATCAATTACGGCTTCTGCCTCCTCAGGAAAAAAAAAAACATTCTACCAACCTGCATCACGCAGGCTATAGTGACTTATTTCGTTTCTAGAGTCAGATAGTTCTTGGTTAATGCGTTTCGTCTAGACTTGTACGTAGTTCAACTACTGTACTCAAGTTACTGTAGTTTAACTACTTTTCTGAGTAGTTTAGTAACTTTCAATTAGATTTTTATTTCGGTAATTAGTAGTTTACTTTAAATACATTTTCCAAGTAAATTCTACTCAAATTACTAAATATTTTTTTGAATTTTAGTGATTGTTTTGCTGGTCAGCAAACATTCCTGCACAAAAATAGATAAGGCATTGGAAGATCAGCTGATATTTGCAAAGAGGGGGAAGCGTGTGGCGTAGGTAGGGGTGGGGGTGGTTTCGAGAGTGCAAAACCCTCTAGCGTTTTCACGATCCTGCCTCTGCAACAACACTACTACGAGGCGCGGGGAGCGAAGAGACACGACGCAAATGAGGCCTGCTGAATGCGGGGTTAGCGCCAAAGACGAGCACTTTTTTGTGTCCGAAACTCAAGGAGACTTGACGTGTTTAAAGAAGGGTTTTGTCCCCGCTTCTCTCTAACATAGGAACTCTCGCCCACTACAGGAGGTGTATACACTGCATCCTCACTCAAAGGAATCAACAAAATGCAGCACCCGCTCTGAAGCAAGTCGGGTGCTCCCGTAGTTTGTGCTCTACTTGAAGGATCGCGTGATAAAGGGCAACGCGAAGGTGACCTCTTTGCGTTGCCTTTCCTTTCAAAACTCAGCATATGCAGACCTTCCAAGATTCGAAGATCATTCGAGAAGCTTCATAATTCCCCAAACGTTTTTACAAAAGAAAATTGAATTGGGATGTATTATAAGAACATGGTACTTCAAGTACTACTTCAAGTGGGATTAGAAAACTTGTACTTGAGTTGAAGGACATTCTCGTAACATGTGCTTTACTGAAGCACTTTTTCTGGTAATTTCTGAAGAAATTAAAATTCCAGATTTCAAAGTACATTCTCCAAATTTAGAAACAAAAAATGGCGTATCGTCATGTGAAAACACGCTATCGTCTTTCCAGACGCCATCTGGTGATTTTTCTGAGTGAAGCTGAGGAACTATTTAGCACAATAAACTTATAAGGCACTTATTTCTATGGGTCTTATAGCCGCCATGGCTATAAGACCGATACAATTAAGTGCCTTATAAGTTTATTGTGTTAAATAGTTCGTCAGCGAGAGTAAAAAAACTACTCTGTGGCGGCTTGACTTCATCCAATATTTGCCGCCATTTCCGAAAAAAAAAACTGATGCCCCTCCAATTACCCCTGGAGCAATGCATACCAGTTAAAATAAATTAAAAAAGGGTATGAAAAGGCGTCATGAAAGATTGTGTTAAAAAATATTTGTACTTCACTTTAGAAGTATGTTTTGTTTATAGTACTTTAGTTTACGTACATTGCACTTGGTGTACTTACTATAATTGAAGTACATAACCTCTGATTGACTCTGGACTTTACTTGAGGTACTTTTTCGATCTACTTTACGCAGCACTGTTAACAAGCAAACACTGTCTGACAAACCAAGCTCAGGCAGTGCTAATCCTCAAATTAGAAATGATACGTCCGGAGTACATCATTGACGAGAAAGAAAAAAAAAAACAGAACAATTTATTACACATAAGCAGAACCAGCTTTTAAATCATTCCTGTGAAAACACAAGCCGCAATATAAGTGACTCGCAGAATTTCGCTAAGGCATGAAGACGCTTATGTGCCTTCTTGGTACTATAAAATAAAATAAAAGTAACATAAAAAGTAATTAGGTACTTTGTTACGGTAGTTGGTAATTTACTCAGTTACCTTCCATTTCAGTGACTTCTACTCTACTCAAACTACTTTTGAGGCCAGTATTCAGTAACTTAACTTAGTTACTTTTTTTGAGTGACTTCCGCATGTCTGGTTTCGTCTAATCATCTACAATCAGTGTGCTTATGAAATTCACAGCGCGTCAAAATTTTCTTCAATAAGGCACTACCAGTGCTTTGTGCACGGTACCCCCAAAACGTCAATTATCGCAACTGCCTTTACAATTAACATTTCTTAAGCGTTTAATCGATAAATAAAATTATGTCTATACTGTGACTACGCTGCCGGTGTAAAACCAGTAAGCAACAAAGAAGTGACTCGTGCTACGGCAAAAAAAAAAAAAAAAAAAAGTGTTTAATTGCAAGATACATCGTGGAAGGCTGGCTCAAGCAGGTTGAACATCGTCTCAATCCGTTCTTCACACGAAGACACGAGTTGGTATGACACAAAGGATATTTGCTGTGGAGAATGAGGGCGAAAGTACCTCCAGCCTTGCGTGACGGTATATTGTACGAACTCCATGATTGGTATCCAGGGATGGTACGAATGATAGAGGTGGCCAGCAGCCAGAGATTGATGCAGCCATCGAATAGTGTGTCAAAGTGTGTGACGCCTGCCAGCAGCAAAGGAGTGTTTCAGGACCAGCTCCTCTTCACACCTGGTTGTGGCCCCCCGTCCCTGGCAGAGCCTGCACCTCGACTTTGCAGGGCCGTTCCTGGGACATAACTTTCTCATCAGTGTCCTCTCTCATAATAAATAGCCCGAAGTGTTTGTGATGGCCACACCAGAGCAGAAGCCACCATTGGCAAGTTGAAAGAGTTGTTTAGCCGTCTTGGTGTACCTGGGGGGTAGTCGCCGACAATGGTCAGCAATTTCTTTCTGACCAGTTTTAAACGTTTTTGAAAGAAAACGGAGTGCGTTATCTGGAGACCACACCTGTCTCCAGATAACGTCAGTTTTACGTTGTCTCCGGGAAGTTCTTTCAACGTGGAGCACGAGAAGTCCCAACAATGTCCCGAGCAACAGCTTGACGTCATCGACATTATTCGATGTCAGTTCTACGTTTTTTCGGGAGGTTCTTCAAACATTGAGCGCGAGACGTCCCGACAATGTCTGAGCAACACCTTGAAGTCATTGGCATTAAAAGACGTTAGTTTTACATTTTCTCTGGTAAGTTCTTTGAACATGGAGCACGAGACGTGCCAACAACGTCCTGAGCAACACCTTGACGTCATCGACATTATTCGAGGTCAGTTCTATACGTTTTTTTTTTTTTGGGGGGGGGAGGATCTTTGAACGTTGAGCGCGAGACGTCCTAATAATGTCTGACCAACACCTTGATCACCCTGAACAAGCGCCTTATGTAGCCCAAGGTCCTGTTATATCATTTTTTTTTAATTTCTCGTCAATGTCAGCATTTTTGATACTGTGCATGCGATCCACCTTTGAACCTGGCTCCGCTGCAGAAATCTCTTACAATATTATCATTCTCATGATTGTTGTTTTAGCAGGAATTGCTTAAAAAGCCGAGAATTCACATAAACAAAAACCAGGTTTTAGCTCGGAGTCAGCGGGGCTGTTCATAGCATTTTGAGCGTTTCTAACCTAATATCAGCGTCTTTGAAGCTGTAAGCGAATGATAATAATGTAAGAGATTTCTGCAGCTCAGCCAGGTTGAAGGGTGGACAGCATGCACAGTATTGTCACGAATGACGAGGTGACGAAACAAAGGAATAACTGAGTAAGCTGAATGTTTAATGGGGCGAACTTGTGCCCGAAAATAAAAGGAAAAAGAAAGATAACAACAGAGCGTCGCGGGCGTCGAAAGCGGCGAAGCAGCAGGATCGAACGCTGAGGCGAAACTGACTCCGGCTGGCCACGCGGAGCCCCTTTTGTACACGCGTGGGCTTCTGGAACAGTCGGCGTAGAAGGTTCGGCGTGTAGAACATTCTAAACTCGAATCAGCAACACGGTTCTCGAATTTACCAGAACATTACATTAGAGTCAACAAAAATGCGTACCCGCTGACCAGGAATCGAACTCTGGCTTTCTGCGTGAAAGGCACGCGCGATAACCGTTAGGCCACGAGCGCGCAGCCTACTTAGTCAGCTACGCTCACGGCATTATTCCCCCCTTTAAAAAAGTGCATCGTCCCGATGCAGCACAAAACAAGAACACAAATACACAACAAAAGGGTAGCAGAGTCGCGAGCCACAGTTCACAGTTCACAGTTCACTCTTTGATGAGAGTCCAAAGTTCTATCGTTCGTAATACGGCTTGAGCCGAACGACGTGCACTACCTCGGGTCGTGGCTGGCGTCTTGCAGATGGGCGCGTTCCGTCGGGTAGAACTTCGTAGTTCAAATCGCCGAGGCGTTGGATGATTTTGTAGGGTCCGAAATAGCGTTTGAGAAGCTTCTCGCTGAGCCCGTGGCGCCGTATTGGTGTCCACACCCATGCCCGGTCTCCGGGTTGAAAGTGGACGTCCCGGCGACGAAGGTTATAGCGGCGTGCGTCGACTCGCTGTTGGTCATGAATCTTGATTCTTGCCAGTTGGCGAGCTTCTTCCGCGCGTTGCGAGATCAGTTGAGCATCGTCGTTGCCATCGTCGGCCGGCACGTGAGGCAGCATGACGTCGAGCATTGTGGTAACCGTCCGGCCGTGTACCAGATGGAACGGTGTCATTCCCGTGGTTTCTTGCACCGCTGTGTTGTACGCAAACGTGACGTACGGCAACACCTCGTCCCATGTCTTGTGCTCTACGTCGACGTACATGGAGATCAAGCCGGCGATCGTCTTGTTGAGCCGCTCTGTTAGCCCGTTGGTCTGTGGATAATAAGCGGTTGTTCGTCGATGGCTGGTATGACTGAGCCGAAAAACTTCTTGAGTCAGCTGTGCCATGAAGGATGACCCGCGATCTGTGATCAGCACTTCAGGTGCGCCGTGTCGAAGGAGAATAGACTCGACAAAAAACTTGGCGACTTCTACCGCTGTTCCCGATGGCAGGGCTTTCGTCTCGGCGTATCGTGTAAGATAATCGGTCGCGACAATAATCCACCGGTTTCCTTGCATCAATGTTGGGAACGGCCCAAGTAAATCCATTCCGACCTGCTGGAAGGGCGTAGTCGGGGCAGGTATCGGCTGCAGGAGTCCCGCTGGCTTCGTCGGATGCCTCTTACGCCGTTGGCACTCATGGCACGACCGTGTGTACAGGTGGACTGTTTTCCGGAGTCTCGGCCAGTAGTACTTGTCACGAATCCGGGCGAGCGTCCTGCTGTAGCCAAGGTGTCCAGCCGTCGGGTCGTCATGGCATGCTTGAAAGATTTCTTCTCGCAAACTGGCCTGAACAACCAGCAGCCAGGCAGGGTTGCTCGTTCCGAAGTTCTTCTTAAAGAGCACGTCTCGCCGCAGAACGAAGCTTGGCAAGTCTCGGGCCAAGACTCGCGGAACTGAACTTCCTTGACCTTCAAGGTGGTCAATCACGGCGCGAAGTTCGGGGTCGTTTCGTTGAAGCGCTCCCATGTCGGTATCTGTAATTGCTCCGAGAAAACGGGCGTCATCGTCGTCGTCGGTGCTGTCGAGAGGAGATTCGACTGGGGCCCTAGACAAACAATCGGCGTCATTATGCTTGCGGCCAGACTTGTGCACAATGGTCACGTCGAATTCTTGCAGTCGAAGGCTCCAGCGAGCGAGGCGTCCTGACGGGTCCTTGAGGTTGGCGAGCCAACAGAGAGCGTGGTGGTCCGTGACAACGCGGAACAGGATCCCGTACAGGTATGGGCGGAACTTGGTTAACGCCCAGACGACAGCAAGACATTCCTTGTCGGTTGTTGAGTAATTTTTCTCTGCCTTGGACAGTGCCCGGCTTGCGTAGGCGATCACCCTCTCTGCTCCGTCTTGTCTTTGGACGAGCACCGCACCTAGCCCGGCCGTTGCTGGCGTCTGTGTGAACTTCCGTTTCCGCTGATGGATCGAAGTGTCCAAGGATAGGGGTGACTGGAGTCTTTCCTTCAGTTCGTTGAACGCTTGCTTCTTGCTCCTCCCCCCACTGGAAGTTCACGTCGTCCTTCGTCAGATGCGTGAGCGGTGCAGAAATCTTGGCAAAATCGCGAACGAAACGTCTGTAGTATGCGCACAGCCGAAGAAATCTTCGTACGGCTTTCTTGTCTGATGGCTTCGGAAATTCGGCGACAGCGGATGTCTTTGCAGGGTCAGGACTTACACTTTGAGCACTCACGACATGGCCCAGGAATTTGAGCTCGCCGTAAGCGAACCGACATTTTGACGGCTTTAGTGTCAGTCCGGCATTCTGGATAGCCTGTAGCACGGCTCGCAAACGTCTCAGGTGCTCGTCGAAGTCGCTGGCGAATACCACGACGTCGTCGAGATAGACGAGACAACTTTGCCATTTCAAGCCGGAAAGAACGGTGTCCATTACGCGCTGGAACATCGCCGGTGCTGTGCATAGTCCGAACGGCATCACTTTAAATTCGTACAGCCCGTCCGGCGTGACGAAGGCAGTCTTTTCACGATCTCGTTCGTCGACCTCGATCTGCCAGTACCCACTCTTGAGGTCCATCGACGACAAGTATCGGGCGTGGCGCAGCCGGTCCAGGGTGTCGTCGATGCGTGGCAGCGGGTAGACGTCCTTTTTAGTTACGGCGTTCAGTAGGCGATAATCCACGCAAAACCGAAGAGTCCCGTCTTTCTTTTTCACCAGGACTACCGTTAAAACCCACGGGCTGTTTGAGGGCTGGACAATGTCGTCATCGAGCATTTCTTGGACCTGCTTCTGGATGACTTCTCTCTCTTTCACAGAGACACGGTACGGCGACCGATGAACAGGAAGCGCGTTGTCTTCAGTGACAATTCCCATGTTTCGCAACGGTCGTTTGGCGCACCTTTGACGACGTGGAGAAGCACTCATTGAACACGGCGAGAAGGTCACTGAGCTGTCGTCGTTGTGGGGTAGGCAGGGTTGGGTCGATGTCAAACTGCGAAGGCGGCGTTGTTTTGGGTGGCCACGAAGAGAGGTCTTCTGATATTCCGGCAATTGCGGCTGAGTCCGGGAGTTCTTCGGCGCGACCCACGGCGGTGCCTTTCGTAAGGTGCTGGGCCTCCTGTCGGACGTTTGTTACGAGTGCGACAGTGTGTCCGTCTTGGAGCTCCGCGACGCCTCTTGCGATGCCGATCCCTTTTCCTAGAAGCAACTGGAGGCTTCCTTCGAGCAAAACGTCGCCGCAGAAAGTCTCATCGACCCCGACGGGTACGAAAACACTTGACCGTGGCGGTAGGTTCACGTGGTTTGCGAGGACTCGTACCGCGGATGACGTCGCTTTGGGTTCCTCCGGTGGTGGAGCAGGTTTTCGTAGCGTCAGCCGGTTTGCTCCGAGGTCGATGACGGCGCCATATTCGCAGAGAAAGTCCATTCCGAGGGTAACGTCCCTCAAACAGTCTTGCAGAACGACGAACTTGACCGGGCACGTCTCACCGTGGATCTCGACGCGAGCAGTGCATCTTCCGACCGGTGTGATGAGGTGCCCCCCGGCGGTTCGTATTTGAGGTCCATCCCACGGCGTCGTGACTTTTCGAAGGCGGCGGGAGAGTCTCCCACTCAAGGCTGAGTAGTCTGCTCCGGTGTCCACGAGTGCTGATGCGTCGTGGCCGTCGATGACGACGTTTAGGTTATTGGACACTGTTGAAGGGGCGTCGTTTCGGTCTCTGGTAGTGTTCGAGTGGGGGCCCTCCGACGTTCGTAGAGTATCTTGGCGTCGATCGTCTTCGGCAACTCCACCTCCAGGGGTTGCCGCGCCTAGTTTCCCCGGCGAGGAGCGAGGGGTGACAGGCTTTCACGTCGGGGTCGGTGCATCGGCGATGCTGGACGTCGTGGCGACGGCGACCGGAACTCTCGGCGGGACGCAGGCTCGGGGGACTGAGGTCGTCGCAGGCACTCGTCGATCTCCCGAAGGCGTTCACCATAACGGGGGCGTGAGTCATTCGGGTGGAACCCGCGCAGACCGAGTCGTCGGTATTTGCATTGGCGGTAAGTGTGGTTTGCTTCCACGCAGTGGAAACACAGAGGGCGTCGGTCAGGCGTTCGCCACACGTCAGTCTTCCGGGGTGCGCGGGGCTCCTGGCAGGCGTACTGGACCTGGATGTTGTGGCGGCGGTCGTGCTGCGGCGCAGGAGACTGACTTCGGGGCGGCGCGGCATAGGCTTGAGGGGGAGGCGGTGGCTGTCGGGCCACTGCGGCGTAGGTCAGGGTGGGCTCCTCGGGTGCTGCTACGCTGGCAGGATCCTCTGGTTGAATTGCCCGGTGAACTTCTTCGCGTACCACTTCGGCTATCGACAGCGAAGCCGGCTGGGTGGCAGCAGGCAGCAGCTTCCTGAGCTCTTCCCGGACGATGTCGCGGACAATTGCACGAAGATTGTCAGCGCTGGTGCCGCCCTCGTTGAATCGGGAAGATGTCAGCGTCAAAGCAGCAGGCGTGCCGGCGAGTCGGTTGTAGTGACTGGCTCGGATTGACAGGCCCGCTCGATGTTAGTTGCCTCGGCAGCGAATTCATCGACAGTAGTTGGTGGGTTGCGAACAAGGCCACCGAAGATGTCACTCCTCACTCCTCTCATCAGGACGCGCAGCTTCTTCTCCTCGGTAGACTGAGGGTCGGTGCGGCTGCTCAGGCGGAAGGCGTCTTCAACGAAGCTGGTGACCGTTTCGTTGGGCCCTTGAGTTCGTACTTGCAGGAGGTCTTCCGCTCGCTGTCGTCGTGTCTGGTTCGTGAATGTCTCCTTCAGGCCGGCGATGCAGGTGTCCCACGACGTAAGCGACGCCTCGTGGTTCTCGAATCACTGCCTCGCGGTACCCTCCAAAGAGATGTAGAGGTTTTGAAGGCGCTGCTCAGTGGTCCATCCATTATGGCGTGCTACACGTTCATAGTGCAGAAGCCAGTCCTCCACGTCTTCGTGGGTCTCGCCATGGAAGGTCGTCGGGGTTCGCTGGGCAACGAGCAGGTAGATGACGGCGGCGGCGGTCGGGGTCTGCGATTGCTGGTCGTCCATCGTCGGCCTCGTTGGCTGCTTGGTCCTGGGCGGCAGCAGTCCAAATTACGGGTGTAGGCCTTGGGTGCGACGACTGAACCGGATCTCGGTAGTGCCTTCGTTGGTTCTTCGTGGACTTGGCGTCGGACTTGCACTGCGGGCCCTCGGAGGGGTACGCTGCAGGGGCATACGGTACCCCGCACCTCCACCAAAATGTCACAAATGACGAGGTGACGAAACAAAGGAATAACTGAGTAAACTGAATGTTTAATGGGGCGAACTTGTGCCCAAAAATAAAAGGAAAAAGAAAGATAACAACAGAGCGCCGCAGGCGTCGAAAGCGGCGAAGCAGCAGGATCGAACGCTGAGGCGAAACTGACTCCGGCTGGCCACGCGGAGCCCCTTTTGTACACGCGTGGGCTTCTGGAACAGTCGGCGTAGAAGGTTCGGCGTGTAGAACATTCTAAACTCGAATCAGCAACACGATTCTCGAATTTACCACAACATTGCATTAGAGTCAACAAAAATGCGTACCCGAAACCAGGAATCAAACTCTGGCTTTCTGCGTGAAAGGCACGCGTATCAAGGAGTATCAAAAACGCTGACTTTGACGAGAAATCTTGAAAGTGATAGGACAGATCCGTGGGCACTATAGTACGCTTGTTTAGGGTGACTCGGAATTACACCCAAAACTGTGTGACCATGGAAGTGGTCGAAATTACCGATCACTAGAGAGCTGAAGGAACACCGTTCCCATGATTCCTGGAGTGCTAGCCGCTTGTGGGATTTAGCAAATGGTCTATTCCCTCCGAATATACATGCTTTCGCGAACATACCTTCGAGCAACGAAGCCAGATCCCGTTGACTCCATTGTTCCACGGTGACCGAGATCAAGACCGTTATTAGTTGACATCCAGTTCAGTTTAGACGTATGCTCGACGTTTTCTGGTCATTAAATGGGACATTATGTCACCGTTGATATAACGTTATCACTTGACTTCCCGTCCGATTCAGACGTGCACTCATTTTAAGGTCGTTAAAAGGGACGTTATGTCGACGTAAAATCTACCCTTTTTTCCAGACATTAGCTTTCTATATTACGTCGAAGGGACCTGACGTTAGGCTTTTGACGTTTTTTCGACATGTGGTTCCTGACTTCATCGACGTTCTTTCGACGTCTTTTCAAAGTGTCTTGTGCTGCATTGAGAATGGCCGTTTAATTTAATTTCTTTATCGCTATTTTTAAGCGAGAATGAGAATTATGAGAATTTCTAAAGGGCCTCCCTTAACATGGGTATTTCGACGAATGATGATAACTCTTTGTTGTATTGCACAGTTATGTACTTTCATAAATAGACTCTCAGTGGCGCCTCCAAGTGAAAGATAATAGATTTGACATTGTTAAACAGCTATTTTAAGATATTACATTCGTAAAAAAAAACCGTACTTGAAGAAACAAAGCAAAAAAGGCGAGCGAGCTCAAAGGCTAGAACGATTTATGAGAAAAGCCTGACACTGCGGAAAACAAAATATCTTTAAACCTTTAGCTTTCAAGCTTTGTAATTTTTATAGACACCTTTATCAACCTGGAAACTATGAAAAAATATTCTAAATTCTCCAAACAGGAAACTAGACAGAACATAAATTTAAATAGAGCAAATTCTCAAACTTGGAGCGATGAGGCCGACGGACCTGGGTCATTCCATGTGAAACTGTCCCTGACGTTGCGCTCGACCACCTTCGATTTCTAAAGAAAAAATCATGGCCTTTTGCCGCAATGTCCGTAGCCATGCCCTTAAATATTTTTGACGAAAAAAGTTTTTTGATGACGTGAGCCCGGTTTTAACTTTTAAAAACAGCGTGAACCTACGCATCACTCAATAATTGATGAAACATCAGCTTTTTAATGAAACACCCAACAATATTTTTTCGTAACTTTGCACGGCTTTTGACTTACAGTGTCGTTGGGCTTGTGCAGTTTTGTTTAATATAAATATTTTTTTTAACTAAAAGTTTTCAAAATTTAGCATTTTTGTTAATTTATCGAAAAATATCGAATTGCTCCCGGGACTTAATAGATGTTTTACCCGCTGCCCTGCAGCTATATAACCTATAAAATATGTCTAAAACCGCTCAATTAAATATCTTGCCGTCAACAAAAATCCTGAAGTTGCAAAAAAGTGCGTTTTGACGCATAAATAGCCGTTTATTTCACCTTGAGGTGGTTCAAGTAAAACTACAAAGTATGGTGGGTTTAGAAGAACAATCGATAGTCTTTCGATTCTGAAAGTTTAATCAAATTAATCTTTGTTCAGAGCCAAAAAACATTTTTTGAAGTTGATCTCTCGCACTCCAACCCGGCGTCGCTTCTTAACGCCTCTTCGCCGCACAGCACGCCACCTGCGACGATAGCTGACATGATTAGGTTCACCGAACCTAATCATGTCATCGATCCGTTATGATTAGGATCACCGAACCGTTATTTTTAGCCGAACCGGAACTGAAACGAACCGAAATCTTCGCCGCCATCTTCGAACTGAACCGGAACTGAACCGGGAAAAAATATAACGGTAAGCGTTTCAAAACGGTTCACGGTAATCTTTTCTATTCTTTTATTTCGAAATGAATGTTTGAGAAGCAAAAATCGGCAGCTGTATTTCTATGTAGTGATCAATTTGTCATACAACGAATTGCAATGTATGAAAAATTGTGGGTGGTCGTGTCGCTTTTGTATTGGCACTACAATTAATCGTGTGTCACGTGGTCACGCGACGTCATACTCTCTGGGCAAATCGGCCATGATTGAACGGTGCCTTTGTGTGTATTTTCTGAGTATTTTTTGTAAAGGGGAATATGCTTGTGTTTTGTATATTGTACAATTAATTAACTTGAGCTATGTTTTCTGGTTTTTCCTTGAATGTTGTAGGGCAGTGCTCTTTTTTTTTGTCTACGCTTAAATATTGTATGCCAGAATTTTTTGTAATGGTGCCTTGAACGATGTATGCAAGTGACGTTTTGCTATAGTGTCTGCTTATTTTCTTTAGTTTCATATAGCTCATTGTCGACTGTTCAATCTCTTTTTTTTTTTGTTGTTGTTTAGTGTTCTCAGAGTATTTCCTCTTTTCCGTGCTCGCTGCTTGTAGCTGCTGAAGTTATGGGGGCTTAGGACTAGTCAAGCTGTATTAACAGCTTTTTTCCAAAGCCCCCACCAACACTGTACCTTTTTGTTGGAAAATAAACCTATTATTATTATTATTATAAGACATGCTGTCAAATAATGTCACGTCACGTGGCCCCGTGGCGTAGTCGCGTGACTCACCGTGTCAAGTCGACTCAAATTCAGAACGTCAATGTAGTCCGTTGCAACTTAAAGGAGTCATGAAACGCTTTTCCAACTTTTTCCTGTTTAGCTTTCCTCCTCAACTCACAAATCGCGCATTCTACCAAACAGTTCCAGAAGACGGAAAGGGGGAGTCACCTCTTGCTCGGACTCTCGTTTCTCTAATCCGGATACAGCCATTCTCCCCCTAGAAGATTAGCCGTCGCTCAAAATTCAGACAAAAGTTGCTTTCCCACCCCGTTCACCCCAAAGCTGACAGTGCTGTGGAAGCTACGTGCTCGTTGGGCCAGCCATACTTTTGCCACGTGATCACGCTCTCTCGCGCATACCCACGCGCAGAGAATGAGGTCAGGTGATGTAAGGGAGGCGGCGGATTGGTCCGGCAAGCGCGTAGTTTCCACCACAATGTCAGCTTAGGGGTGAACGGATTAAGTGAGCTCCGGTGTCGTGTGACGTTCGTTTGGGCCCGGTGACGCGCTGCGGGGTCCCGATGACGCGCTGCGGGGTCCGCGGATGTATCACAGAGAAAAGGCAGCGAGCTTACGAAGGGAAGGAGGTACGAAATAGTCCGCTGTGGTTCTCCAATTTTCATACCGAAAGTCAGGCTTTTGACTTTCTACTTTTTTTTCTTTTGGCCCACTGAACGATGTGCTATTAGTAAAATACTAATATAAATTGATTCATTGCAGTCCAAAATTCGTTTCATGGGCCCTTTAAAGGAGTCATGAAACGCTTTTCCAACTTTTTCCTGTTTAGCTTTCCTCCTCAACTCACAAATCGCGCATTCTACCAAACAGTTCAAGAAGACGAAAAGGGGGAGTCACCTCTTGCTCGGACTCTCGTTTCTCTAATCCGGACACATCTATTCTCCCCCTAGAAGATTAGCCGTCGCTCAAAATTCAGACAAAGGTTGCTTTCCCCACCCCGTTCACCCCGAAGCTGACAGTGCTGTGGAAGCTACGTGCTCGTTGGGGCAGCCACACTTTTGCCACGTGATCACGCTCTCTCGCGCATACCCACGCGCAGGGAATGAGGTGAGGTGATAAAAGGGGAGCGGCTGATTGGTCCGGCAAGCGCGTAGCTTCCACCACAATGTCAGCTTAGGGGTGAACGAATTAAGTCAGCTCCGGTGTCGTGTGACGTTCGTTTGGGCACGGTGACGCGCTGCGGGGTCCCGATGACGCGCTGCGGGGTCCGCGGATGTGTCACAGAGAAAAGGCAGCGAGCTTATGAAGGGAAGGAGGTACGAAATAGTCCGCTGTGGTTTTCCAATTTTCGTACCGAAAGTCAGGCTTTTGGCTTCCTACCTTTTTTCTTTTGGCCCACTGAACGATGTGCTATTAGTAAAATACAAATATAAATTGATTCATTGCAGTCCAAAATTCGTTTCATGGGCCCTTTAAGAAGTTAGGACGAGAGAAAGGAAGACCCGGGGGGAGGAAGCAGGCAGAACGCTAGAAAGAGGAGGAGGTTTCCCCCTCACCGTTTTGTCTGCCTCTTCCTCCCCGGCCTTTTTTCCCCTCGCCCTATCTTTTCTAGTTGCAACAGAATATAGATATATTAGCGTTGTTGACCCCGTGACGTCACATTCCATCACGACTTCTCACCGCGAGTCAAGTGACACACCGTGACGTACTCGATTGTCGTGAGCCCGAGTCGAAGTGCTCGGGTTCTTGACAATCAGCATCGCCAAACATTCGTGTTGGCTCGTGTTCAATCAAAGATAAGAATAGCCGAACTCTAACAATGTCTAAAGCACAACCCATGCTTTAGTCTTTGCCAACCCCAGCGCATGACTATGATGAACACTGGCGGTACACAATTGGCGCCAGATGACATCGCCGCTTGTTTTAATAGCGAGTTGACGAGGAAAAAGCTGTTTCTTTCCTTTATTTTTTCTGCGTCTGCCAGTGAGCGGAGAGGAAAACTAATGTGTGTTTTTGCAAGCTATCGACGTCAGGGATTACCTCTTAGTGGTATTTAATAAAAGTACGAAAATTGTTGCATGAACCATTTTACATGTACACATCATTGAGGCCCCCAAACATGTTTTTGTTGTTGCTGAACTGCCTGAGAACGTCCCCGAGAATAGAAGCACTGAAAGGACTAAATATGGCTTATTAATCTGAAGATAAATTGAAATACAAGTGTGTACGGCAGGGATACCCAAAAAGGAAGACTCTAGTTGCCTTTGAGGGACAGCCGAACGTCGGCAACCGCTCAAATTATCTCAGTTTTGTTTAAACTTCAAAGTTTTTGGGTGGAAAATAAAAGAAATGGAGAATTACGGCTAACAAATGACACAAATATAATTGTAGAATTGACACCCCCAAACGGAGGAGGGAGTCTCTCAGATATAACAAGTGTTCTCTGGAGGAGCATCGTCAAATGAAAATGAAAAGGGAGGGGGGGGGGGGAGGGGGAATTTCAAAACATACTGTGTTGTAAAGGTTCCTCTGCTCCGCATCTTCAGCACGGAGCAGACAGCGTGATCCTGCAAACCTACTTTGTTTGCAAAATTACTCCTGCCAGAATGCGCGTTTTCGGGGTGCCAGATGCTTGCGCCATTCCTTACGGCGCTGCACCAAGCAAGAATAATTTTTGTTTCTGAATACATGTGTTGCACTCAGCGCGAACCTTCTGCAGAGTGCATTTTGTATAACACGGAATTTGATTTTCTCAGCAAAAAGAAATCTCTGACCACTAGGATATAGTGCGATTATGTCAAATGCAAACCATGTTAAACCGTTCAGTTTTCTGTTAAAATGTAATGTTCTCGACACAACACTTCGTTTAACTTTAAGTGTGAGCGTAGCAGAAGCTAAAAGAGTGAGCTCCTGGCTTTCAGCGTCCAAGCACGCGCGCTCCTGCAGTGCAAGTGGTCAGGACCACATGCTAGCGCTTGTAGCATTTGGCTGCATCTGGACTTGAAGGGGCCATGCAAAGCGTTTTTGGCCATTTTTTTTTATTTGCATTGCTTTCGCTCGAATTAGTGACTGGGACTCTAGCAACACATCAAACATAAAATAAACAAGAAATTTGGCGTATTTTGAACATAATAGGATAAAGAGGTTCAGACTTTTGAGCACATTTTCTTTTGTTGATGACGTCCTTCGTCTGAACCACTAGAGAACCGAAACGACAAGAGCATGCAACAACCATGCGCAATCTTCCTAAGTGTTTGAAATTAGCATCCAGTTATGAAGATGTCAGCGCCCCACCAATTTACGGGTGTTTCAAGCAAACATTTGAGTGAAAGTCACGTGCTTGAAAGGATCAGACCCCTTGCGCCTATTCAGCCAGTCCTACCTCTAGAATTCTATGTCGTTATTATCCGACGTTCTAGACCAATGTCGTCACTGAATGCTCTTGTTTGACACTTATAGGCACGCCCTTCAAAGCCGCATTTGGATTCTCTTCGTCCCTTTGCAATGCCCTTTTAAGCTGAAACGAAGTATAGCAAAAGGGGATATCCAAATTGTATAGTTGTCCAGTATATATAGCAGTCTCGCGATGATATGCGGCAGCCTAATACAATGTTAAACGTGCATGATTGATAAAGCACAGAGTTGTAAAATTAGGCCCCGAAACAAGTGCACCTAAAACCAGATAAAACTTTAGCCTCCCAAGACAGTAATCTGCGAAGTTTCGAGCTCGTGCAATTCGATGTCCTAATGTGACTTAAATTGAAAATATATTGTCTGTTCGTCGCGATATTTATGTGTAATTAGGAACATCATTGCACGCATCTCTACTAATAAGGACCATAACCAACCAAGTCCTGAACAGTAAGGAGTCAGACAATTCAAAAACGATCTGTTTTTTTTTTTTCATCATGGGCGATTATTTGCACGTTGAGAGCAGCAGCTTCTTTTCTATCTACGGTGTGTCGTTTGCTTCACTCACTTTTTCTTCTTCCAGTGCCCTAATCCATTGACACACGCCGATGGTTAAGTGGCTGTCGACCTATTAAGCCCGACCTATTGAAACGTCGGGCCACTAAATGTTTATAGGACTTGGTTTGTGAAGGTCTGTATTTCTCAAATATTTTACCCAACCAGACGCAGTTCCGTCAAACGTGTTTACGTTTAAAACATTCATATTTATATATTTCTTTTTGCAGTTATGCGTCGTGTATGGGATCATTTAGTAGAATATATTTTTATCATCTCTCTTTCTGCGGATTTCTCTTATTTGCCTTTAGATCTGTAACGTGAGCACACAGTCCTTTTTGGCCCACCCTGCGAACCGCGGTGTTTCACACTGCCAATCAACGAACATAAACACACGTTTCCGCAGACTCAACGATGGCGTATTTTTGAGTATCGTCCTCCCGTTTCGGTCTCAAGCGGTTGTGTGAACTTTATACAGTCATATTTATTGATGACAATAACAAATATTTTATTACTGCCTGAAGACCTGACAACTAAAGAAATGGCCGATTACCCTAAATTCAATTCAATTTTTATTTCCAAATCAAGTAATACAAAATAAAGAGCTGGCCCACAAAAGCAGCATTCTGCTTGTATGTGGGGCCAGGCGACCAGATAGAATACATGTTGTTACAAAAAAAAACAAAAAGAAAACACTCCGCAGCACAAAAAGAAGAAAAAAAATTGAACACAAAGTTAGCAACACAAATCAATACAAAAAGGAACACCTTAGAGCATTAAAAATAGGTGCTTATAGCCAAGTCTACTCACGCAACCATCAAATAAAAGTACAAAATATCTCCAACGGTCAGGCTACGATCTACAGCTCAGATGCTTGACACCAATTCCTTAGTTTTCTTTTTAGTACCCTAGTGGATTCTATATTCATAAGGGACTCTGGGAGTTCGTTAAATAAGGAAGGAATGTAATGATTTCTATTTTTCTTTCCATACAGTGTGTATATTTTCGGAATGACGTATCTTTCAGTATGTCTCAAATCTCTATTTTTATTTACGGCAGTTTTGTAGGAATTACTGAAATAATTATTTGTTATTGCTACGTACGTAAAAAAGCTTTTAAAAAACAGGATGCCCAGCTCTTTAGCTTTCTCTTGAGTTTCCAATGCTTGATATGAAGTTCCATATGATATGTTGTTTACCATGTGTTTTAGTATCCTATCTATCGCTCTTGTTTTGTTTTCTGAACAATGACCGTACCGTAAAGACATACATCATTACTAAATGAACCCCCAAATTATCTGAAATATGCTCCGCAAATCTTTTTCGGGGTTTTTATCCTCTAGAGGCACGTATAAGTGATTTTGGAGAAAATTAAACAATCTTTTTTTATTTTGAAGCTGGTTTAAATAACATGTGTTCCTGACGCATATTTAACTTCTCAAACATATAGAAGTCTGCTGCTTCTTTTATTTGATGAGCAACAATTGTATGCGTCTGTGGGCTGGATGAAAACAAAGTACACAGTGGCGCGTGGCGGAACTATGACGATTTCGCTCGCAGACCGTCAGAAAGTGACCAGTTAAGTAACTCTAATGTCGAGCAGACTATGAAATACTACTTTGTTCTGTTTAACAACAAATCATCAATAGCAAGGGTTATGCTTCTTTACAAATTGAATTGACCGGCATCTAGTCAAGAACAAACTTCAAACGCCAAGCTATGTCGAAAATGTTCACTTCAATGCGCTCTATTTTAGGCCAGATCCAATCTGAGTACAAAGGTCATTCTTTTCTGTATGATTATTCGTCTGCATCACGGTGCTGAGTGTAAACAATATTGGTCAGGAAAGCAAGCTTTGGGATTGCCGCTCAGTGTTCCTATAAAAGGTAGACTGAATGATTTGTCCTAAAACTTTCCTGACATTTTGAAAATATAATTGCTTTTAGCTCAGCTGCATCGTCATCATATATATATTGCGAAATATATTTTATCAACTAGATTTCAGAATATATATGGCGAGGACGGGCCCATGTTATGATCGTATGCACTATAATTAATTTAATAGTACAAGAGCACAGCAGGATTCGACTTTTAATATTGTGACGCAAAGTTGCAGCAATCACGCGTGTTTCAAGCGACCCACCAGACTGATAACCTTTAGATTCATGTAAACTATATGCGACTGAGGTAAAAAAAAAGATGTTGAGTCATATATGTTAATTTAGCTTTTCATTTACTGTTTAATTGAAATTAAATAACGCAATTTATTTTTGGCACCTGAAAACAAAAGTGGATTCTACGAATGATAAAAAGCTCTATAGTTACTCGTTTCACTCTTGAAATAGTGCCTATTGACAAAGGAACGCAGAAAATATATTCTCAGTTTTGCGGTTCAAACCCTTTCGAACCGGTTCGAACCGTTATTTTTTGCTCCCCGGAACTGAACCGGAGCTGAACCGAAAGCCGTGAACCCGAACCGGAACCGAATCGATAAAACTTTCGATTCGACACTCTGCGTCGAGCCCGGCAAAGCGTGTGACGGTGTCACGGTGTGCGCAAGCCGGTAGACAGCAAGACCTCGAGTTGTCGGGTACATCTTGGTGGGAAGGGGCTTTTTCCTACCCTTTTTGCTTCAGTGGCTTTTCCTATTTCGACCGTTTTGCGTGGCGGTGTCCTCCTGTGGTCTTCCACTGTCTTGATATCAGCAAATGCTTAGCGCTGCCAGGTCAGAGCATCCACTAGTAAGCTAGCTGTTTCTTACGTACACATCGCAATCACTCTCTCTTGTCGACGTCAGGACAGATGTAAACAGCAACATAAAAGCCCCGTGAACGGGCAATCTCAACTACTATCGCTCTCAAACGAGGTTGTCAAAGATAACACTAAGGTCACCAATGTGCTGGACTTCGCTCACGCTGATGATAAATCAATCTTAGACAAGCTTGATATACAGTTTGATGAGTTTCTCTTACTTTTATCTGATTCCTGATCTGATGTTAACGAATTGTGGCTTAGGCTTAAGAACATTGTGAACCATTGTATTAAAATGTATGTGTCAGTACGAATAATAAAGCGAAGCCGTAACAATCCATGGATCTCACGTGACTCCATTTATTTTAAACGTCGAATAAGACGTATAAAAGCGAAATGTAAAACCCATATAAATCAGTACCTAAAAGACATCGTTAAACATCTTTCCGACAAGTTAAAAGAACAAATGAGGGCAGATAAACACAAGTTTTTTAACATCTCTCTTCCCAACTTTATAAAATCGTCGCCTAGAAAGTTTTGGAATCATATCTTACCAAGCACTACAAACAAAATTGAGTTTCTAATTGATGGCGTTCTTGAAACAGACTCCAGAACAAATAGCTGATCATTTCAACACTCAGTTTAAATCTCTGTTCACAGGTGATCACGGCATTGTGACCCCTTTTACCAAGTTTGACCACTTACCAGCCCTTGAGAATGTGCGTGTGACTGAACAGGGAATTTTTAACTTACTCTTAAACATAGACCCACGGAAGTCTAGTGGGCCAAATGGCTTGCCAAGCGAGTTTCTAAAACGATATGCAGAGCTTGTGTCGAAATATCTAGTCATTACATTCAACAGGTAACTAAATGAAGCCGACGTACCGATTGATTGGAGGATGGCCAGAGTTAAAGCGCTACATAAAACCGGAGACAAAGAGTTGATTACTAATTATAGACCTATCTCTTTAACTTGTTCTGTCTGTAAATTACTTGAACATATTATTAATAAACACGTTTTTTTTTTATTTCTTGATACACATAACGTACTGTCAAGCAGCCAACATGGCTTCAGACGAGGATTTTCCACGATGGCTCAATTGCTTCAGACAGTTCATGACCTTACCTCCGCCCTGAACAAGAAAAGTCAGGTAGATATCATCTTTATCGATTTCGCGAAAGCGTTCGATAAAGTATCGCATGCAAAGCTCCTAAAAAAACTGAATAACTAGTTAAAGAATAATCAAGTTATTGGTTGGATCCAAGCTTACCTAAGAAACCGCTACCAATATGTAGAATTTAATAATGAGGGTTCTTCCCTACTTTCAGTGGACTCTGGCGTCCCCCAGGATCGTTACTTGCGCCTTTGTTGTTCTTGCTATTTATCAACGATATTCCCGATGAGATTTCTGTCGAAATACCTTTTTATGCCGACGATTATGTGATGTATAACGAAGTCAAGAGTGTTGATGAACAAATGAAGCTTAATGATGATTTGAACAGAGATTTTGAAATGGTGTGACACATGGCAAATGCGCATAAATTATGATAAAAGTGTTTGTATGTCCGCCACTAATAAAAAGAAGCCACTTTCATTCTGCTATCACATGAACGAACATATCCTAAGAGAGGTTACTGAATTCAAAGATATGGGTCTCTGGATCAGTTCCGATCTTAGATGGGATAAACGGATTATTTAATTTCCTCTAACGCCCTCCGTAGATTAATTTTTCTCCGACGAACAATAAAATCAGCAACGTCAGATACTCGACTTCTGGCGTACAAGACTCTTATCCGACCGACCATAGAATATGCAAATATTATTTGGGACCCATTTACACAGATAGGAATCAATCACGTACAACGAATACACAATAAAGCTGTCAGATTCGTTTTTAACGCCTATAAGAATGCGTCTATTTCCGAGCTTAGCAAACAGCTTGGGTTTGTCCCCGTTCAAGAAGGAAACCGTGTATGCAGACTTCGTTTTTTTTATTTCAATTAATTAAGGGACAGTATAAAATTAACGTTGACGAACACATCACTTTCTCGACTGGTTACGCCACCCGAGGAAGAGCCCCACTTACCATTACACCTTACCAACCCGCGGATCAATGGGCTTCCTTACTAAATAGGCTTCCTTACGAAATGATTAACCAAGACTCTGTAAGTGCATTTGTTTCCGCTTTGTGTTCTGAATGAGTAACTCTTTGGTGCTTTATCGCTTCGTTTCATGTTACTTTCCACCCTGCTACGATCCCTAATAAGGATCAGCAGTATTTGTAAATAAATAAATAAATAAAAGATGTAGTGGTAACGAATGCGTGCCGTTGGAGGCTCACGCCTCGTTTGTGTTTAAAACGGCTTTTAAGGGCAAATTATTGCGTCGCTGAATAATTCCGCTTTTCTCCACAGTATGCGTGACAGCTAGATTTCGCGGCGATATTATCGCCTTTCCCTTTCAGGAGAAGTCCACGTCAGCTGATTCCGCCGGCATTAGGCGCCGCGTTTCGAGCCGCCCTCGGGTACAAAGGGCACAAAGAACACAACGGGCCTGCTATGGCTACGCGCTGGCGGCACCTCCGATTATTACACGATACCCGCCGTTTCTTCCCTTGACGCCGGAAAGACGGACAAGGGGAAGTGGCAGCAAACTCCGTTCTTCCTTTGGACCTAATCATGTCAGCTATCGTCGCTGGTGGCTTGCTGTGCGGCGAAGAGGCGTTAAGAAGCGACGCCGGGTTGTGGTGCGAGAGTTCAAATTCAAAAATTCTTTTCTCGCTTTAAACAAAAAGCACTTTGATTAAACTTTCAGAATCAAAAGGCAATCGATTATTTTTTTAAACCCACCATACTTTGTATTTTTACTTGGACCATCTCAGGGTGAAATAAACGGCTGTTTATCCGTAAAAGGGCACTTTTGTGCAACTTCAGGATTTTTGTATACTACGAGATATATGATTGAACGGTTTTACACATTTTTTATAGATTATATACCTGCAGGGTAGCCGGTAAAACGTTCTATTAAGTCCCGGAAGCAATTAGATATTTTTATTGAATAACCAAAATGTTAAAATGTTTAAAATTGTTTTTTTTTAATATTTAAATTCGCCAAAACTGCACTAGCCACACCACATTGGAAGTCGAAAGCCGTGCAAGTTTAAGAAAAAAATATTGTTGGGTGTTTAATTAAAAAGTCGATTTTTCATCAATTATTGATTGATGCCTAGTTTCACGCTGTTTTTAAAAGTTAAAACCGCGCTCGCGTGATCAAAAAAATTTTTTCGTCGAAAATATTTGAGGGCATGGCCACGGACACTGCGGCAAAAGGCCATGAATTCTTTCTTCTTTTTTTTTTATAGAAACCGAAGGTGGTCGAGCGCAACGTCTGGGACGTTTGACATGGAATGACCGTTCTTTCTTTGAACCTAATCGTGTCAGCTATCGTCGCAGGGGGCGTGCTGTGCGGCGAAGAGGCGTTAGGAAGCGACGCCGGTTGTGGTGCGAGAGTTCAACTTCAAAAATTGTTTTCTCGTTTTAAACAAAACATTACTTTGATTAAAATTTCAAAATCAAAAGACTATCGATTGTACGTCCAAACCAACCATATTTTGTATTTATACTTGGACTAATTCAGGGTGAAATAAACGGATGTTTATGCGTCAAAACACACTTTTTTGCAACTTCAGGATTTTTGTTTACTGCAAGATATTTAATTGAGCGGTTTTAAACATTTTTTATAGATTATATACCTGCAGGGCAGACGGTAAAAAGTTATATTAAGTCCCGGGAGCAAGTAGATATTTTTTGAATAAATAACAAAAAATAATAAAATTAAAAAAAAATTTTTTTGAAAGCCGTGCAAATTTAAGAAAAAATATTGTTGAGTGTTTTATGTAAAAAGCTGATTTTTCATCAATTATTGAGTGATGCCTAGTTTCACGCTGTTTTTAAAAGCTAAAACCGCGCTCATGTCATCAAAAACCTTTTTTCGTCAAAAATATTTTTCGGCCTGGCTACGGTCATAGCGACAAAAGGCCATGATTTTTTTTTTTTTTTTGATTTTTTTAAATTCGAGGTGGTCGAGCGCACCACCGTCTGGGACGTTTCACATGGAATGACCCACCTGAAAAGAAAGGATACACTTCGCAACCAAGAGGGCATCAAAAATGCCACGCGTGATAATTACTACGTAATTAAATGTGGAGCGTTTATAGTTCCTGCTAAAAGTTTGTCGTTATATATGGAAATTTAATGTGTTACTCCTTAGATGCTAAGTTCCCGGAATATAAATAAAAATAGGACATTTTGGTTGTGCAGTCTATTTTCAGTAGACCATTCGATGGAACGGCGTTCGGTGAATACGCGTGCATTGAAATGCCCGCAAGATTCAAGGTTTGGCCTCCCCCATGGCAAATAGAAAATCTACGCCGCTGGGCAGGGTCACCGTGATCGCAGACGGCCCGCCACGACTAATTAAAAAAAGCTGAAGGCAACTGAAACAGTGTGCTGGAAGTAAGATATGCTTTTCAGGGTGCTATCGCACCTTATGCTTGCTGACAGAGCGGCTGTAAGGTGTGTGAATAGGGGTGTGAATCCTAATCGTGGTACCACGAATCGCACTACAAGTTAGATACGCCCTTCCAGTATGCTATCCTACCCTACGCTTGTAGCCAGAGTGGCCGCAAGGTCTGTGGATGGCGGTAGCAATCCTGTTTATGCTTTGAAATGGAGCACTGCCAGTAAAATCTTGTGGTCCACGGTGCTACCACACAGTACATTCATGTGAACAGCTACCGAGGTCATGTTTGTGCTTCGAGACAGCAGTACCAAGTGAAATTTTATGCTGTGTCGCATGGCAGCCATTTTTTTATCAAACATATTTTCGACCTCATCACTCGGTGCTCTGCCCTTTGGGTGCTCTGCAGGAAAGAAGATGAACAACTGATTAACTCCCTATATTCTGGATGGCGTTATGGTATCAGTGGGGGAAGCGAAAGAGGGGAAGGAACGACCTCCGGTGGTCGACGTCAGTCAAGCGCACAACCTCTTGTAGGGAGCGGTGCGTGTATTTAGTGTGTGCATCGTTCTTCGGGGTAACCCAGTCCTGAAGGTTGCAGAAGCATGGATCGAGGTGCTCGGTCCTTTTAGGATGCCATCCGAGAAGAAGTGTTGCTTGGTTGGACTGACGTCTGCAAAGCACGTAGTACAAGTTTCCTGTGTATCCCCGGCTTTTCCTCCTCGTCTCTCGGCGCTCACTCGAGTAGGTGGCCTCTCTGCCGCTTGCAGTTACGCCATCTGGCGAGTACATCCTCCTTAAGTGCAGCTCCGGTGCGGGTTTTGTGTATCAGTACTTAGCCCCCCTTGACAGACCCTTAGGGACTGTTGCGAGGTTGTGAAGTGTCTGCTCTCTCGCGCTGTCACTTGAGTCACTGTCTGTAGTTTCGCGGTCACGGGAACCGCATCTTTCCACACTGCTACTGCCTTCCGGAAGGCGTCCCAGCCGACGACCTAAGTCGAACGTGTCCGCGAGGCTCTACTGCCTATCGGGAGCCTCAGCCAGATAGGGTTGGGCTCGGATCCCATAGGGTCCGGTACACCCCGCACTTCGGTCACCAGGCTAGAGTCTGCCCAGGTCATGTTCAGGATAGTGTCCCGCTGATCCTTGTGTAGCCCGTGACACTTCGGGTAGGTGAGGTCCTTTGTCAGTGTCAAGCACGCCATCTCTGCTGCCTCCTGGAGCCGTTCGCCGTGGGGTATCTCCTTTCAGATGGTGCACGTTGAAATCCCTTGCCAGGAGCCATTAAAACCCGTAGACCAAGAGTTTTTTTTTTTTTTATGTGCTAGACGAAGCTTCTTTCTGCATAACAAACCTTCCCACCACTTAGAGTGAACATCCACAACAACGAGAAACATTACTGCGCCCTTGGCATGGACCGGCCAGCATGCCTTCTTACTCAAATAATAAAGCTTTTCATTTGCCCTTAGTCCGATTTCATGCATTGATGTTGACAGAGGTAAACTAAAATGGCATCTGATGTCTCTGCTGTATATATGGGCAATTTAACCAGTGCAGGGCGACCGGAATCTTTTTTGTGAAGAGTTAATATCTAGACGGGTAATTCACAACGCAGTGGAACACAAACAGCAGACTTAAACGACTTCGAAAAGACTCGAAAATTGCTATGAAGTAACGAAGCACAAAACCACGCCAACGACATTAGACTCGGGAGGTGAGGCATGTACAAGGACAAGTATCCGATTTTACAGCATATGAGTGGTCCTTAAAAATACAGTTTTGTGTTCTGGGTTTGACCCTTTTGGCGTTGGTATCAAGGATCGTTGAGGATATCAATATCAGACAGATCACTCTCGAAATAAGTGTTGTCTTCATTGAGCGCAATGACGATGGCTTGGAGGCACTGCCAGTAAAATCCTGTGGTCCACGGTGCTACCACACAGTACATTCATGCGAACGGCTACCGCGGTCATGTTTGTGCTGCGAGACGGGAGTACCAAGTGAAAGTTTATGTTGTGTCGCATGGCAGCCATTTTTTATAAAACATATTTTCGACCTCATCACTCGGTGCTCTGCCCTTTGGGTGCTCTGCAGGAAAGAAGATGAACAACTGATTGATTAACTCCCTCTATTCTGGATGGCGTTATGGTATCAGTGGGGAAAGCGAAATCGGGGAAGGAACGTGTTCACCTCCGGTGGTCGACGTCAGTCAAGCGCACAGCCTCTTGTAGGGAGAGGTGCGTGCATTTAGTGCGTACATCGTTTTTCGAGGTAACCCAGTCCTGAAGGTTGCAGAAGCATGGATCGAGGTGCTCGGTCCTTTAGGTTGCCATCCGAGAAGACGTGTTGCTTGGTTGGACTGACGTCAGCAAAGCACGTAGTACAGGTTTCCTGTGCTCCCCGGCTTTTCCTCCTCGTCTCTCGGCGCTCAATCGAGTAGGTGGCCTCTCTGCCGCTTGCAGTTACGCTATCTCGCGAGAACGTCCTCTTTAAGTGCAGCTCCGGTGCGGGTTTTGTGTATCAGTACTTGGCCCCCCTGGACAGACCCTTAGGGACTGTTGCGAGGTTGTGAAGTGTCTGCTCTCTCGCGCTGTCGCTTGAGTCACTGTCTGTAGTTTCGCGGTCACGGGAACCGCATCTTTCCACACTGCTACTGCCTTCCGGAAGGCGTCCCAGCCGACGACCTAAGTCGAACGTGTCCGCGAGGCTCTACTGCCTATCGGGAGCCTCAGCCAGATAGGGTTGGGGTCGGATCCCATAGGGTCCAGTACACCCCGCACTTCGGTCACCAGGCTCGAGTCTGCCCAGGTCATGTTCAGGATAGTGTCCCGCTGATCCTCGTGTAGCCCGTGACACTTCGGGTAGGTGAGGTCCTTTGTCAATGTCAAGCACGCCATCTCAGCTGCCTCCTGGAGCCGTTCGCCGTGAGGTATCCCCTTTCAGGTGGGGCACGTTGAAATCCCTTGCCAGGAGCCATTAAAACCCGTAGACCAAGAGTCTGTTTTTTTGTTTGTTTTTTATGTGCTAGACGAAGCTTCCTTCTGCATAACAAACCTGCCCACCACTTAGAGTGAACATCCACAACAACGAGAAACATTACTCCACCCTTGGCATGGACCGGCCAGCATGCCTTCTTACTCAAATAATAAAGCTTTTCATTTGCCCTTAGTCCGATTTCCTATTGGTGTTGACAGAGGTAAGCTAAAATGGCATCTGATGTCTCTGCTGTATAGATGGGCAATTTAACCAGTGCAGGGCGACCGAAAACTTTTTTGTGAAGAGTTAATATCTAGACGGGTAATTCAGAACGCAGTGCAACACAAACAGCAGACTTAAACAACTTCAAAAAGACTTGAAAATTGCTATGAAGTAACGAAGCACAGAACCACGCCAACGACATTAGACTCGGGAGGTGAGGCATGTACAAGGACAAGTATCCGATTTTACAGCATATGAGTGGTCCTTAAAAATACAGTTTTGTGTTCTGGGTTTGACCCTTCTGGCGTTGGTATCATGGATCGTTGAGAATATCAATATCAGACAGATCACTCTTGAAATAAGTGTTGTCTTCATTGAGCGCAATAACGATGGGCTCGATGTGGGAACTTCTGGCACCGCCTCGTTTAAGGTTTTCCTTCACTTCAACAATATGCCTCACAATGTTGCTTCAGTTATCAGCAGTGACCATCTCAGCTTCTTCGTTGAAGAGTTTCTTAACGTCACCGATCTTGAAGGTTGTTGTCCGGGCTGCAACGCCGTTCTTTATTTGTGCCCAAATGAGTTTAATCGGATTGAACTTACATTGGTGGGGTGTAAGCCTGACCACTGTGCAACCAGCCCCCTCCGAAGTATTGCCCACAAGGTACTTTACATGCTGTAACTTGACCGACGAAACAATGTTGAGGAGCTGCTTCTTCACCAGTCTTGGTGTTCCAGGCAATTTCCTTCGACGTGAGCCACTCCTGGATTACCTCCTTCCGGGAATTCGTCATCGCTACTGCATCTGACTGCCGAGAATCGTACGAAGCATTGTCCATTACGACGACACTTCTCGTCGGCGGTTTTTAAAGAACACCTGCGAACCACTTTTGGCAACCGGGTGCCATCCATTCCCCCTTGGTAGTCGCCGGTTTTTTTTTGCCGTGAAAAACGTCGAGGCACCGAACGACAAAGCCGTCCTCGCTGCCTATATGTGCGTGATGATGAGGCGTTGGTCCTTCCCCGACGGCTGCTTCAGGCCCGTCATTGAGACCTCGCATGAAAGCGTTGCGGGACGAGGTCGAGGTGCTGTCTACCCACGCGATCAAGACTGTGTGCCTTATGTCACCCACCTTTCGTTCAGGTAAAACATTTTGCGACCCCCTTGCCTGTGACAAGCAATGCACCGCAAGTACGTCTGCTGCCACGTGACGATGATATCGTGTTCAATAATGTGCGAGTTTCGACCCCTCCTCTCTTCACTGAAGCCGATGTCACGGAGAAGACGACGAACAGTCCACCTCTTCAGTGAAGAGAGTTCAGAGTTTCCGTGGAGCTCGGCCGTTATATTGCCGCGCGCGAAGGCCGAGAAAGCAACGCTCGGTCAAGGACGTCAAGAAGATTCGTGTATATTCTTAATCAAAACGTGAAGTTTTATCATTTCGTACTACTTGTTCTTGAGTGTGCCTGGTAATTCTCACCCTAACGTGCGACGCTCAAACCTTCTGAGCCGAATATTAGTGAATGCCGACTCACACTATAGATAACGAGCTGCGCGTGATCTTATCCAGTCAGTCTCCCAATCGCTTGCTGTTACGTCGCCTACTCGCCGCCCGCTTTTCTTCTGCCTCGCCACAGGTTCTTTATTTTGTTTGGCACAAGTTCGCCCAAATAAACTTTCAGCTTGAAACGGGATTTTCGCCCCTTCTGCTCTTGTCAGTTCGTGACATTTCTGGTGGAGAAGCGGGGTACCGCAGCCCATGAAGCGTACCCTCCGAGGCATCGCAGCGCAAGCCCAGTACTCGGCCAAAAAAGACCTGTCCGTGGAGACTACCCGAGACCCAAGGAAGCCGCCGCACTAAAGATCAACCCCCGGCATTTGGACTTCTACCGGACCCCCAGAGGAAGAAGTAGACGAAACAAACTATGGCCTTCCGGGGCCTGCAAACTGAGACTCCCGCCGCTGCCTCCCCCTTTGTTTACCTGCCCAGTCGCCCCTCCTACGCCGACGCCATATCATAGCGAGATTCACGAGGTCGTCGAGGACTGGATCCAACACTACGTGTGCGTGACACGCCAAAACGGATGGACTGCTGCGCAGTACCTGTAGAACCTCTACTTTTCGCTGGAAGGTACTGCAAGGCACTTTTTCGAGAACCACGAGGCTTCTCTTACGAGGTGGGACATCTGCGTAGCAGAGTTGAAACGGATCTTTACTCGCCAACACCGACGGCAGCGAGCGGAGGATCTGCTTAAAACAGGAATTTAGACCTCCAACAAAAGTGTGATCAGCTTCGTTGAAGATGTGCTACGATTAAGTGCACACGCCGACCCGCAAGTCATCCAAGATAAAAAGTTGCGCTTTCTCATGAAAGGCGTAGAGCTGCGAAACCTTCGGCGGACTTGTTCGCCACCCCCCCCCCCCCCCCCCCCCGGCGACCGTCGAAGAATTTGGGACCCGGGCAACCAACATCGAGCGAGCGCTGTCGGCCAGAGCTGGTTATTATCAAAGACTCGCCGGTGTATTGACTGTTTCCGCCTCCTATACATCTTGCGTTGACGTCGACAGTGTCGGTATTGAAAACCTGCGCCAGGTCATCCGTGATGTCGTCCGGGACGAGCTTAAGAAGATACTGCCAGCTCCCAACTGACCTGCTTCACTCTCGATCGCCGAAGTAGTTCGAAAAGTGGCACAGCGTGCTCTTCAGACGGACGCTCTTGCCGACGTGCCAGCTCCCGAGAAACCGAAGTTTACGGCGTGATGCCGCGCTATTGTGCGACATCACGCTGCACATTAGCCATTGTGCAGTAGTGAATTGGGGCCGTATTCAGCGAGACGTCGTCCCACAGGGTTCATACCACGACAAACTTCCAACCCTGTGAATCGTTCTCGGTGTTCGTCATTTCCCACTTGGCACAGTCAAAAAGTACTCGGGTGTTTTAATCATGGTCAGTGACACACCAAAAAAGAGAACGAGTTGGAGAGGACGAGGCAGTCAGAAGACTGGAGTGGAGAGGAGAAACCTCCTCTCGAGTCCAGCCTTTCCATTTGTTTCCTCTTCTCCAGCACGCGTGCTCTGTTCTTGACCTGTCACTGACTCTAAGCGAGATTGCATTAGGTTGACAGCCCCAAGCGGCAAAGCTCGTACCTTGGTCGTACCGAGCACCATGACATTACGACTGCGTAGAATATTCTAAGACGCTTTGTGCTCCTCGATCGCCAAGTTTGAGGCGTCCGTCAGAGTCGGCATTTAAACAAAAAATATAGCCATTTGCTCAAAATGCAATCACGCGATTATCAGTTACTAGTATTATAGATCCTATTTGACACATTTCAGAATGTTTCGTGCTTATTTTAATTTATTTTCATGTACCCATTTAATGTTATCCTTAGTTTCAGCTCGTGTCATGAAGAAGTTTGGCAACGAAAATTTCACGACCGTGAGGGCACTCCTCCTGAAGAAGTTGAATAACGCGGCACAGAAGAAAAATAAAATTGCAACGCTAACTGGGATTTTTTTTTTTTCGTTATCGAATTGTTTTTTTGGGGTGGCCGGGGGGAGAGCTCACGAATAAAGAATATATCCCTGCATCAGCTGTTACTTTCTCGTAATTCTTCTATAATTTTCCGAATGTGAAACTCGCGTGTGATGGTGAAGACAAATATTAAGATAAAAATTAAACTGGCCATGAACTCGATCGTAGAAAACAGACCGCATACAAACAGCGGTCATTCAATTTTCGGCAAGGTTCCATGTAGAAACTTCTGTCGCTGCTCGCAATGTGACATGTTTCACCTTAATATTTCAATAGCCTATTTATGTTTACGGAAATGTTAAGTTTTCGCACGCTTACAAACCACGATTATTATATTCAAAGCACAATTTGTTTTATATAACATGAAAACCTGTTGTTTAAGAGGTTATGTTTGGTGTACATCAAAATCACGCTGAAATGCTGCGTTTATCGACGACAAGTAAGCTGCCTTTAGCATTGACAAGTATGCTTCAGATCGGCCAATTTAACAATGAGTTATTACAGAGGAAATATGCGTGCTAACGTTGCCCGAAGTGTACTCGAAGTACGCTGATTTTCGCTAAGGGTTGGCAAGCCACGTGCATCTTATTATCGCTCCACAGCCAATGAAACTGCGCCGTTATCCGATAGGAACGTTGAATAACCGAGCACAAAGCAAGACGTACGAATTAACATAATAGTTTACGCCCAGCGTTTTTCAATACGTCAAAGACCCTATTCTTTTTTCTTACTTTTTTTTATTTATTGGATGATTACGTCTTTTTGTTTTTGTCGAAGTTTTAAATTTTTTTTTTCTGTTGTCTTGAGTGTTTATTTTCCGCCCTTCCGTGTTTCCTGGCTAATACCACGCAATTTCTAGATTAATAAAAAATAAAACGCTGGAAGTAATAAAGTCTTTCAGGGCGTTTGTGACATCTATGAAAGGCTACACGACATATGGCGTGCCGCAGGCGTAGACACGCCTAAGATTGCTTTGTTTTTCTCGAACAATAAGGCCACTATTGAATAATAAAAAAAAAACGTTTTGCGTGACCGGGGTATGTAATCACATGTGGCATGTAAGCTATCACTTTCTGTCATGAACGCATTCTAGAGAATAAAAGCGGAAAATAAAAATACGGGGGACAAATAGAAAGACGACATATACCCCAAAGTCGTCCTTCTACGTCGTCCTTAAAGGGGTCATGAAAAGAAAATTTATCGACCTCATCTTAATTTTATTATATTCATTAAAGCTTAAAGATGTTGCCTTTTTAGTTTTGCGGCCACATATTGCGCCTGAAGTTTACAAACCGCGTTAAAAATTCATGTTTTGGAGATTCTGAAACGACCAAACGACACTGTGTGGGAACCAGAGGCAACAAAACGTCACCATAAGTTATATATAAAGTGAAACAACTATTCAACTCTATTTCATGTTCAAACAATAAATTGTAAATTATAAAAACAAATAATTATTTATAGACGCTCTTATATTACGTACGCGGTACTGCATCATATGATTGCGATTCAGTTTCGGCTCCAAATAGATCCGGGTCTTCTGCCGCTTGGTAACCACAGCAACGTTAGCTCTGTCGGCCGCTCGGTTGCTTGTCGTTTAGCTGCTCCTCATTGTCTGTTCTTGAAAAGTTTAGGTTGTGGTTAGGGTTTATCGTCACTCACGGGTGTTCTGTGCGCGTGTCAGCGCCCGCCATGGCGGGCGCTGACACGGTGGGCATGCATGCCAGCCGTGTGCGTTGCGAGACACTGCTAGACGTACAGTACCGAGACGATATACTGTTTTATACCCTGCCGCGCGAGCCACATCGTGGGGTCCTGTGGCTTCGAGCCATTGGACGCGATGGTCCAGACTATATTGGCGCACGCGTCGGTCACGTCCGTTCCGACCACATTTTTGCGAGGGTCTACAAGATGATTATTCAAGGGCGGCAAAGCCTCAGCCTGGATTTTTGAAAGAGGCTACTGTTTGATGTTACAGGCAAGATTTAGTTCAACTTCAAAGTGTCTGTGTTGATAGTCGTGAATAACACAGAACATTTCTAGTAGCTTCCTGTCGTAACGACATGTTTATTTCCTCCCCTTTGGTGTCTCTTATGAAAGCTCAACAGCACAGTGTCTGCAAATTCTCACTGACCCATCTTGTTTCATTACCAGCACGATGGGCATTGCCCATAAAGAACGTGCAACTGGCAACAGGTGTTCCAGGAACAACCCCAATCTCGGCTGAAATGCTCTTTTTTGTGTGTCTAGATATCTTTCCTTAAACAATCTTGGCCTTGCATGTTCCCGAAAGTGGCTCCTTTCAGGCCAGTCTTCTGGTTATTGCCATACATGGCTCTTACAGCATGTGCAGTCTTCACCAAGTTTATATGAAACACAACTATGTCTTTTCTCATGGTAGAACTATCCTGATGGCAGCCGAGGAAAGGTTTCGTGACGTTGCACTCAACAGGCCATCCAAAACTGCTACGTAAATAAGCCAAACTTTCTTCATGATAGTGTTGCCATAAGAAAACACACAATTCGCGCGTTCTGTATAAGTTTGAGGAGCACTGTATCTGTCAGTATAAGACATACTTCATTTACATTACTGCTAGTGTGTGCAGCCACATAGAGCACCCCTACATTCCATGGAGCCACATACTGCACCCCTACATCCCAATGCTGCTCATTATTCTACAGATAAGATGTAGAGCGAAATATCTTAGTGATGTTCATCACCCTATACTTTGTTTACCTTGTTTTTGCTAGCCCGGAAATGAACCCTTAGTCACTTTCACTGTGTTTTTTATGTTTAGGTAACTGCTGAAGGTGATTTTACTAGTCAGAATAGTAAGTAAAGTATTGTAAATAACAAACAGCCCTTAGCGCAATTTTGTAACGCAAAAGATATGTCCTCATAAACAGCAAACTTTTAAAAAAAATGTGTTCAACTTCTGATTTTATTGTGTACGACGTTCAGCTTTGTGCGAAATTAAAACTGTGCACCTACTTCGATTGTTGGGACTCCATCGTACCGATTTCTACTAAGACAAATAGTCTGTGTTCTCAAGTGGCTAATAAACACATGTTTGTACGCAATTGATTATGCATTTGTTAATTACTGATAGATACATATATATTTACTTCGGCTCAGGAGAGCCGCGGCGCCGCAGAAAAGAAAGTAGCCCATACCATGAATGCCAGTGGCGCCGTGTCCAACGATGTGAAGATCGTATTGTCCAGATGAATTTAAAGAATGGTGATGATGGTTTAAATGGAACTTGTGAACGAGGGTGAAGGGCTGATGTTGCGGTTGAAGATGGTGAAAAGCTTTAGGCCTAGCAGCGGTCTTCGCGGCTGTGAAAGCGCACATGAAGGCTCCCTAGTCTTCATGAGGCCGTCATGGGCTGCTCACTTTTAACAGGCCGTTCTCGAGCGTCTGGCGAGTGCTCCCTGCTTGCCCGGCTTTCAGACGCGCCGCTCAAATTTATGGTGACGTAGGGAGTCTAGCGCCCACGTGGTGGGGCTCCAGGCCGGGTTTGGTGCCGATGTTGCTCGGGCGGCGGTCTTCGCGAAAACGGAATCTGAAGTCTCCCAGCTTGCGGTCGAGCTTGTAACCGAGCAGCCGGAGCTCCTAGTTGATCGAAGACATGGCGCGTGCCGTTGGCCCGGCTGGCACTCTGAAGATGTAAAAAAAAAAAAACGTCTTTCGCTCAGCTGGCTTTTTCTTCTGTTGTCGTTGGGCTTGTACAACGAAGTAGAGAACCCGCACAAGCCGCAACTTCGCTGTCGGTGTCGTCGTCGCCGCTACTCCCGTTGTCGGACGACGAACGTCTCCCGTTTGACGTAACGGGGTGTCAGCGTACGATTCGAACCCCAGCCGCTCAAATACAAAAAACAAGACCGGTGGTAATCTCATACGTCCAAAGGTCGTCCCACATCCTCAAGAGAGTTTTCGCACACTTTGACGTACCTGTGGTGTTCTTTGTCCCGTCTAAATTGTCTAGCCTGTGCTCAAGAGTAAAGAATATAAAAGGAAAAAACAGAGGCATGTACTGAGAAACACGCAGCGCAGTACATTGATTGTGCAACGGCAGTTGTCTACGAAATAGCCATGACTGGCGGTAGAGTGTACGTTGGGCAAACGGGGAAGTGTATAAACGACTCTCGCCATTCATTGTGATAGGTGCCCCTCTGCGCCCAATCTTGAAGATACGAAAATTGTAGGAAAATTTTAAAAATATAACTGGGAGAAAGTTAGTTGAGGCCTACTGCATAACAGTGAAGGGCGAGGATAGCAGCGTAAATGCACCGTCTGTGCACTAACCGAGAAACAGTTTGGTTTTTTTGTGTGTGTGTCGGGAGCCTGATGTATAAATAGTGAGCGTGTTTTCAATAAACGTTCAGTTGTAAGTATCGCTGGGTCCTGTTGCTTATTTCTTGTGCACATGCATTTTTAAGGCGCTTACTTACTTAGACTTACCTAGAAGCCGACTGCGCTGTAAGAGGTGAGCTCAGGGACGTCGGCCATCTTACAGTCATCTGAGCAAAATATCAGACGTCAAATGTCGACCGGGCCGCGTTTATTAACTCGATTTGACTCTAGGGTAAGAGTTTTGTACCTTGGCGTTCTAAAACCTACCTGCGTCTAGCGTTTTTTAATGTGTGTTGTCAGGTGACATGACCCGCCGAAGTAACTCGGATTCATTTGGGTACAATTAGCACTTAGTGCAGACTTGTTTTTTGGGTCTGTAGACACTGCACTCGAATTCGCCACCGTCGATGTACACCAGACGGGGAACCCTGAGTCCGTGAAAAGTGATGATGGCTGAGGTCGTACTACCCATCATTCGAGCGTTCAGGACTATGTAGTTGCTGTTCCGTGCGTTGAGTTCTTCAGTGAGCCACTCGGACGAGGGCCGAGATGTGAGGCCCGAGATGACCCCCTTACAGGAGTCGTCCGGCATGGCGGCGTAAGGTTTTACTCGGAACTGCTTTTCTCCGAGTGCGATGAAGGAGATATTGCAAAGCCGCTCCAACGTGTCGACACTTGGAGTGCTCACAACGGCCAAGTTCTGGTCTTTACGGAGCCTCGTCTTGATTTCCGCAGTCTCGACAGGAGTGAGCTTCGCCGCCAACTTGATGGCTCGGTAGACTTGATCGGGGCCCCAGGCTCCGAGGTTCAGACCATCCAGGGGACGGACGACCACTTTGTAATCCTCAATCGGTAGCGGTGGGAGCTGCCGCTTCTGCGGTTTCGACGTCTGGCGGGTTTTCGCGCCTGTTGGCGTCTTGCCGGAGGGTGGTTGTTCGTCGTTCCGTCTAGATTCTTCTAGAGTCTTCCGGTAGGCCTGGTTTTGAAGCCTTTGTTGTTTCCGGCTAACTATCTTGATCCAGGGCGGAAAGTTTGTCTCCTCCGCTGATTGCGACTCGTCATTGCCGGGGGTATTGTTGGTATGGACTTCGCCCTGCACCTCGTCCATATCCTCGAGTTCGGGCATGGTGTTTCCATCAGTCTCTTGATTTCCGGTTGCCTGTCCAGTCGGTTCCATGCTTGGGTAGCCCGGGGAGTGGGGGAGGGACCCCCGGACGCCCAATCGACGGGGCAGAGCGCCGCCGGCGCGCCGGTGAAGTAGGCCTCGCTAGGTCTAGCTACTTTTCCCCGCGTTCGGGTGGTTTTGGTCAAAACTGGTGAAAATTTGGCTCGCCCAGTCAAAGGTTGCTTCCCGGGGGTCCGCAGCGGTGAGGACATTCGGAGGAAGTAGTTTTTGCCCGGTCCTCCGGGTATCTGCAAACCGGCACTTTGTCCAGTGCAGGCACCGCTATCACTTTGATAATGAAATGATAGGCGGGCGGGAGCTCGGCGAAGCACGTCTATCTCCCTCGAGCTGCCGGAGCGAAAAAAAACTCTATGCAGAAAGTCACAAAATTTCACCAAGCACACATTCAACAGGCGCTACTCGAAAAAACTTCTTGTTAAAGAAAACAAATGTTGATGGACAATAAGTACAGTGGCTCTGTACAATAAGTACAGAGACATCCGGATCACGCGAACGGCATCTTATCTTATAAACGCTCTAACATTACGAGTAGCCGACTAACTGCTCCATCACGTACCGCTCAATGGATCAGTTCGAGAAAGTGAGGCCTCTCGCCCAAGGCACAAATCGCTGCTGGACTGGGGATAACTCAGCAATTTTGCCTGCGCAACAATTTGCGGTTTTCGCTTCATTTAGAAGAAATGTCAAATGCTTACTTATTGAATCATCCCATCTCTGACTGTTTCAACAGTGACCTAAACATATGCATCCTCATGCAAAAGTTTGGCGGTAAGCATAGATTAGCCGTCCGGCAAAATTACTGCGGTGTCCCCGGTCCAGCAAGAGGCCTCTCCGGCTCGGGCTGTTCCTTTGAGCGCTACGAGGTCGCAAGAAGGCGCCAGATAATATTTACGCGTTCGCATTGAGCTGCCAATTTTCTACGTTTGCGCAGGATATCTTTGGTGTTGGACCCTCCAAAAACCACCTAGATGTCCGTGAGATCACCAATGACTCGCTGTCTTCATTTGGAAGCTCCATGAACCTGAAAATGGACGAAATCAACGCAACAAGCCGGCCACGCCGCCAGACCAGCTAAGCCTACCGCCGCGACCGACACGCGCCGCCATTGCAGCTTAGGCAGGAACACGCCACCGAACCCGAAGACGGCTAGAACATCTCGACCTGACCAGGAAGTACATCACATCATCAACAGCGCGCACAAACGCCACCGGGTTCGCGGAACGGTCGCAGCCACGCCGACCATGAAAGCCAGGCGCACAACTGGCGGTCGGCTTTTATAAGGACAACGCACAATTCTCCCCCAGTGGACACCCAGCTCAGCCGATAATTACCAAGCGGATTAGAGCTGCTGCGATCCCACCTGAGAAAACCTTACGAGGGGAATGAGCTGAGCTAGTTCGTTATTCAATTCTGATGGAACCAGCTGAACATAGGTTGACTAAATACCGTCATAAGAGAATTCTAATAAAGCTGCAGGAGGCTCACATCCCTATGATAATCCCGTCAAGAAATCAATTAAGTTCCTTGACTCGTCTTTCATATTTCATGCAGGACATGTTTCTTAGAAATACCACGCGCGATCGGGAAAAATATTTCTCTCTTCTCAATCAAAAAATTAAAAAATATCAAGCAAGAAGTGGCCATCACAGCCCCCTTCTTTAGCAAGCCTAAGAAAGACCTGTCTAAATAGAGTCAAACATAAATCTAAAAGACAAATTTCTAGGCTTCAGGTTCAAATATCTTGGCTTCACGCGAATGTCCACGTTCAAATTTCTAGGCTACAAGAATCCAGAGTGTCCAAGGCAATTACTGAACTCTATATGAGAAAATATCTGCCGCACCGTCAAGAGGACAAATTGTTGTAATGAACACAAAACAAAAATAAATCAAAGAAACCCTTCTCTGTGGTCTCATAAATTCAAGGGGTTACCCATACATTACAAGAGATCGCGAGCCCGCAAAACATGCAAGCTGTGTGTTTGGCACCCAATAAGGCATATTCAATGTGCTGCAACATCAACCAAGCAAAAACCAATAAAAAAATCAGTGTGGCATCAGAAACAAAACAAACTACGTTCCACGCCAAAAGGAACTAATTTACAACGAGCGCTGATATGTGGGCGCTGCTACATTGGACAAACGGGAGGCTGCATAAACGACCGTGCTCAATAACATGCAGCCAACCTTTTACACCAGACGGCACCGGGACACAGGCGCCGGCCCATTGTCAATCATGCGAATTCAAAGCAAACCTTAAACAATTTCGCATCCTAGGACACCAGAAAAACATCTTGCACCGGAGATGTCAGAGAACCTTGCTATAGAAATGAAAGAAGATAATTGTGTGAGTTTCCCGTCAATCACCTTGCAACATAAAGAAAAACTTTCTGCAGGGCACCAATCCTCTTACTTAGTAGATATAGGAGGAAGGGGGAGAGAAAGTGGTTAATGAAGAAAAGAAAGATGTATTAGGAATAACATTGATAACACTAGTAGAACAGGAGAATTCAATAAAATAGTTCTTAGTCCAGCGGTCGTTGTTTTTAATATTTCATTTCTTCCTTCACATGTCCAGCTGGTGCCGCTTGAAAATAAAAACTTACAATACACAAATGGAAGCAAACCGGCCGGCAAGGAAAATCTAAGCGGAAGATTCTCCACGCCCATCATTCCAAGAACAAAACAACCAACCAATCTCCGAGACGCCAACCCGGTGGGCCTCACCCAGGCACTCCCGCAACAATTAATGCACCCATCCCGCATACTGATTTCTGTACAAAACTGTTGCAATGCTCCAACATAGTCGCCGTTGACGTTCGCACCGCAAACAATAGACCACTTTCTCGGCTCAGATACATTCATGTACGGCGGCGACGCCATTCCAATACAAACATACGAAGCCATCCAGACAGGTCAGATTTGTGGAGTCAATTATTATACTAATAACTGCACGACTGAACAACTTATGCGGGGCCTTATGTGCAAGACGCGCAAGATCGTCGTTGCCAGGCCCATTAGCCTCAGTTACTTGGCCGTCTTTACGTTTGAGGAAACGAGATTACCCAGCACTGTGATTCTTTATCACGCGGTGTAGCAAGTGCACCCCTATTAACAGAAGGTGGTAACTCCACTAATTGTCATAAACTGGGCCAGAAACACGATATATGCCCGATCGGATCACTCATCGAGAGGTGCGACAACTTCAGTGACCCCGTGCACGCAACAACGAACAATGGCAACAGCACTGTCAGAAATGCGGCGGCGACCACATCTCCACAGACCCACAATGCCCAGCTCGCATTCAAGCAAATGCTTCAATGTGAGCCACCATCAAACCTGCAGCCATCAACTGGCCTCTGGTCACACACATAAAACCGCGGAGCTCAAAGAAATTCGCCATGCTCTCCAGCCTCACCTCTGAAGTCCGCACAACGCAAGCGAAGTACACATATTGACAGATGGCCAGGAGGCGTACAGAACATGCAAGAGTTATCTCACCAACAGTCCCAGAGTCAGGCACGTCAGGACTCTCACCAGACACCTTCTTACCCAGAACATCAAAACCTGTAGCCACTGGATCCCGGGACACGCCACTATGCAAGGGAACAGCCGGGCCCACCAGGCAGCACGAGCAGCACTCCAGAACCCTCCGTCGCTACACGCCGAATTAGAAGTGGAGCCCTTCCGTACGACCTAGGTGAGATCACCCAGAACAGAAGGTCAAGGTGGTACGGAAGGCCCTCTTGGCTCAAGGTGGGGTTAGGGAGGGTATTCTGTCACACCCACTAACACATTAACCCAGGGCATGATAGATGCTCCTTCGTAATCTCCGGGCTGGTACACTGCTCTCCACGGCGCTTAGGATGAAAATTTTTGCAGATGTTTCAGAAAAAGCGATGTGCAACGCCTGTGGTGCCCAGGCCACCACACAACATCTGCTGTGCTGGTGCAAACTACACATCCCTTACCGCTCGGGAGCCCCGCAAAGAACATCCTACATCAAGGACGAAAATCCCTCCAGGAGCGAATTTATTCAGCATCTATGCATCAACACCGAAGACATGTAAAAACTGCTCGTAAACCTCATCGTCGATCGGGCCGCCGGAATTAGTGCATGACTTCTGGCAACCCGCCACAAGAATCCCGATGATTTAAGTTAGAGCCCTGCTGAGGAAGAAGACCCAGGGCAGCAACCACGCTCTCAATAAACGCTTTATTCAATAATCATTCGTTCGATAAGAACTACTTCACGAAGTAGTTATTTGACTGCCTTCAGAATAGCGGTCTCTTGAGATAATACACAGTTTACGCAATTCGGATAGGTTTGGTGAGTACTGAACATCGCGTCCCCAGGGCTGTTGTCCTTCAGTAGGCGAGCAGTGCTAGCCAGTTTACTCGCTTAGTGTACCAGGCATATAAAACTTCGTACGTAGCCAATGCGACAGTTATAACCCCTATAATGTAGCGCACAATTACGGTGTGCCCTGAAACTCTTTACAAAGCACCACCTAACTCGCCCAGTGTTTTTGAAACGCCTACGGGACCTTCAGTAGTGAACCAAGGCATCAAAGTGCCTCTAAGTGGGCAAGTGGTGTGTGCTACAAGGCACATGGGTTGTTGACACATAGGCACGGTAATCGGTTTGGTTGCGAAACGAGTGCTACTTTAAGCTCACCACTCGGTAGAGTGTGGACGACAGCGATAAGCTATCACCACTGTAGTGGGTCCTCTGCCTAAAGGCGTTCTGCGCATGCCCAAGGATCAACATCGAACAAAGCAGAGACGGGCAAATAAGCGCTGAAACAGGATTCAGTTTAAATGGCAGCATATAATTGCCGGCAAATAATGCTACGTATGACAAAGTATACAGTAGATACACTTTTGAAGACAATGTTAACAAAGAGGCGACAGTTTAAGGTTACACTTAATTTAAACCTAAGACGAACGGGCTACAAGGAAGGCACAAACAAACACGTCTCAATATAGACATGCATACCTTGCGAGTTGAGTCGAACGCTAAGGCAATTGGCACACAACGATTCGACCACGATTATCGCGTGCCTTCCAGACACCGGCAGCCGTTCATTCCCGTAAAAGGGGTGAATCGTGCGTCCAAAGTTGAACGTGTCTCTTCGAGTAGTTCCTCGTGAAAACAGCGCAGGGTTGTAATGCGGCATTTTTGAAGGAGGATTGACAGAATCAAATCGGCAATGTGAGCGAATAGGTTTCCACTATAAAAAAAAAATTATGCAAAGTTCAAAACTACGTCGATATTCAAAATTGTCAATACGGAAACCGCTTGCCGTTTTAATTTAATTTCCATTGTCCTCGTCGTAATTTTCTTTCCCGCCGTGCACCTTTATTTTACGTGTGCCGGGGGTAGTACGAGTCCTAGAAAATACTTTTATAGCTGCACAATATAGGTGTGGCGGTTTTCGCAATCGCACGCACAGACCCAGGAAAGAAGAAGAGCACTCATGATGATCGCGCATCTTCATTTTCTTCGATACTAAAGCAAACAGAGTTTCAGCATATTTGTAAATAATGTGAATAGGCGCACTAAGATCCAGGGGCTTAGACGCTTCTAGTTTGTCAAACCGACCTGCGAACAAGTTCGACGAACCCATGAGTGGCAAAAGTTTGCTACCTGTTTCAACTTCGTATTCGTTTCGCTTCTACCTTCTGATGCTCCGTGTGGTATTGGTTATTGATAAACCTTCATATTTAAGGCAATCAACTGTAGTGAGGTACGTTACAAACAATTTTATTAAGCTGATCACATTTTTTCAGCTTGTAATTCATTTTGTAGCGTTTTATGTTTCCTATTTTAGCAGCCCCTTTCGTTACTCTCAATATCTATATTAATTGTTTTTTTTTATTTATTTCCCACATGTAAATATGCGTAGCTAATTAGGCTGGCTATGAGCAAGCAGTGTCTCATGTAGGGGATATTCACTGCAGGCCACACTTGAGGTCGTGCATGCTCAGAACAAGCTATCATTAATAGGCTGCTAAGACCAGCGATCTTGATGGTGTGAAATGCAAGTCTAAAAATGGTGCCGTCACGTACCTGAGGACGGAGGTTCGACGTGATTAATTCTCATAACCGTCGTGATTGCCGTCGTGGATGCCACTGACGGCCGCCACGAGTGCTCGGTGATCCGTGAAGTAAGTGGGTAAGCGCACTTGGAAATTTCTGAAAACATCCTACGTTTCGCGTAGCAACTGGATACTGCCGAAGTGGGATTTCGCATCACGCGAGGAATGTTTAGAAAACTGTTTGGAGCAGACAACATGATGCTTCGTCGCGCCATTCTTGGAGGGACGCCAGGGCTGTTCTCTTCGCCCTCTTCGCGCGGCACGGCCAACGGGAAGTCCCGACTTCCCTCTCTTCGCGCCAAGAGCAAAAAGAAAAAGGAATTTTCCATAGCGGCGATGACAGCCCACGCGCTCGAAATCTCTGCAAAGTGTCGCCCGTACACACTAAACATTTTCACACCTTTATAGGTTTAAATGGCCTGTCTCATAACTCACACCATTATAGGTGTAGGGATACATTTCACAAAAAAAAAGTTGTAAACCTCACATCCTTAAAAAAAGCTATGATTTTTCTCACACATTTACTAAAACGTGCGATACAGCTGTACACCTTGTTATAATGGTGTAAAACCACAGCGCACCTTCTCGTGAAAGTGTACTGTAGTTCATGAAGGTGTACCACCGTAAAGGTGTACAACCATTTCGCCACCGGCCTAGTATCGGCGGGATATCGTGCGAGTACCACCCAGGTCGGACTGTCGGCCAGGTATTGGCCAGATGTCCCTAATGCATCTGCTCTGTATCGGCCGGA
Organism: Ixodes persulcatus; assembly: GCA_013358835.2. Lineage (NCBI taxonomy): Eukaryota > Metazoa > Arthropoda > Arachnida > Ixodida > Ixodidae > Ixodes > Ixodes persulcatus. The sequence continues at coordinate 314,025 of JABSTQ010009871.1, read as the reverse complement.
CGTCGCCTATGCGCTTGCTTTGTATCAGGCAATATCAGCAGTATTGGCTTCGCACGCATACCTGAACAAGCGGAATTGTTTTCTATCAATTACAGAAGTTTATTAACCCAAAATCATTACACACAGCTTGTTTGCGACACATTTACAAAAGTCACACTTCTATGTGAAACGGAAAGGAAAAAAATGAAGTTACACTGCTTTTATGCCAAACAAAATTCATAAATCAAACACGAAGGACCGTAGAGATTAGAGAGATTTAGAAGATCATTCCGATGACGCCGACAACGATACCCGATACTCCGCCGCCGTATGGCCATCGGTATCGGAACAATAGACTAAAACGCTCTATTGAGACGGAAGCAGGACAACTATCAGAAGCATGCTTGCCGTGTGCTTACCATTAAACAGCGATATCATGTAATCCGTGATAGATGCATAATCCATTTGGAACAGCCAAGAGCAACGCAAACACAAAGTCGAGAAACAAGAAGGTCTCTCCCATTCAACAAAAGTCTCGCTGTCGCCGATGGGCAGTTCTGTGTCGAAGCGCGTCCAATAAACACAGCACAATATTTCCATGGACTCCGACGAGGAAAGCGGCCATTACCGAAACCTTGGCATGGACGTATTCTGGCCGCGTTCACCTTAAACAAACCACGGCCGCGACTGCAAAGAGCGCATTTCGGAAACCACGGACCTATGTAGCCCCTTATCATCACCACAACTTGGCATACGGCGATAACTACGGCCCCAGTGAGCCCATCAGCGTTTCAGAGCGAGTCACATGACAAATTTTCGTCCAAGCGTGTTTGTCCTACGGAGGGCGGTCACGTGTTTCGCTCAATCCCCTCTGATTTGCTTGAAGCGGTTGTCGCGCTCGCTCACAGCCACATGATGACACAACAGATGGTGGTGAAGCTTCACGAAAGCTGAGGTCGAACGGAGATAGTCAATGCCGCTAAGATCCCTCTGCTTGCTTTGTCTGCCCTTCTCGGGCTAAAAATAAGCAGATTCCGTTTTGCCTTTTTTTTTTCTTGGTTTTCTCTACCCCTGTTTTGAGTTGGTCAAGAAATTCGAATATCTAACCAGCATAGCCGATTCACAAACGGCACTCCCCACACTCAATGAAAAAGAGCGGCGGGTACGGATGGCGTCGGCGCGACCCATCCGATCCGAAAGAGCGACCCAGCGGCACAATCTTTCCGATTTGACTCTGATATCGGCGCAATACTGTGTGCTGCCGTGGAAGACATACCTTTTGGGCAGAAAGGCTGTCCAATATGTGAAGATATTTCCCTGGTGGAAGAGCCGCACATGGCAGTGGCGACACAGGGAGGAGACGGCTGTGTGAACGCCGCCTGGAGCTGATGAGCGCGGTTTGATGCGCATATTTGCCATGACGACGCTGCTGCGAAACGTTTCTGGGATGCTGAAGGATTAATTGTTACGATCCTTGAAACTTGAGCGCAGCCAAGAAACGCTATTAAATTTTAGATAGCACTAGTCTAATCTATCCGTATCAATCTGAGACGATTATGACAAACAATGGATAACACGATAAGGAAGGAGAAATAAGAAATTATGGGTGTATTCGATTGTATTCTAATTACACCTTTTTACACCGTCTGCATGAAAGGTGTAATGAAGAGCACGTACATCCTCTTACACGATTTTGCAACCTGCAGGGTGTAGGAAAAGTGTGGGAAGGGCGTAAAAGGCCGTTACACCCTTGTTATACCTACTCAAAATACTCAAATACTGAAACAATTTTCAAAAAGCGTTTCAAAATAATGTAAGAAGGTTGTATCAATGATATTCGTTCCAAAATATACCCTTTGTACGCAAATATCGGTGTGAAAATGTTTACTGTGTAAAGCTTTAAAAGAACTGTGCAACATCGACAGCAGCACGCGCTCAGCAGTGGCGCGCACGGCCATGCTCGCCAGTGAATACTCCTTATATATTTCGGCTAGATTTGCTTTGACCATTTGAATTAAACGCATCACTTGTGTTCACAGAAAGCCCTATTCTCCGCTATCATTCGCTCGACTTGGTCAAGGAACTATAACTAAACAAAACTTTGAAAAGGTTGAATTGAGAATAGACGTAAAATTTTTTAGCCTACATTATGTAAGTTATAACCTGCGGGGGAGGCCACGCTGTGAACCATAACGATCGGGCCCAGATATGCCAACGGGCGAGTAGCCAACCTGAACGCTTCAGAAATACGGCGTAGATTAGTTGGTGTTAATTGCAATCTGTGGGGATAAATATCAAAAGTTCCGGATATTGAAGGAACCCATTTTGAGCTCGAAGACGCTCGGAAAGTATTATACACAAAAAATCCTACAACGCGAGCAATACCAATTGAGAAAGTGACATCGAGGTTCCAGCATGTCTTGTTCATTTGCGATACTAAGACTTTCTTTCACTGAGGGAGCTAGTATTATTGTACAAGTTGCAGCTTCGTTTATCCTACGTTCAAATCATCATAAAGGCTCTTCCCAACTAAAAGAAATTATATACTTATTTAGATATATAAAATCTCCAAATAAAACAATGTGTAGATTAACCTTCAATCCTAATTGAAATTACTTACATAAAGTACCAGGGATGGGCAAAATAGGTGCAAAACTATATCGAAATGCAAATACCAAAGACAAGGACAAAACGTATTTAATGCCAAAACCAATTAAATTTTCCAGAAAAGTATTGAAATCCAGAGTACAAATACAACAATAGCATTTGACCATCTCCAAATACTTTTGAAAATATAATTCGGTTTGTATATTTGATATCCTAGGCTTAAATTTAACCACGGGCAAGAAAAGAAAACCGTGCATAAATAAAAGGTAGTCTTTACTTACCAAGAATCAAGTGCCTAAAAACAAAGTTGTAGGCCGAAAAACAAAGTGTCCGTCATGATATAGGCGAGTACAACATAAAAGAACAATGAATCCAGTGCGAGGTTAATTTTATAGTGTCATTTCAAACACCAAAGTAGTTTGAAACACGTCGTTATTGTGGCGTTTAAAAAAAAAAAAACTACATTAGATAACCTAAAACTGAACAATTGTGCCTAATACCTATTTTTTATTTCCAAGTTATCCATTTTTTATTTTCTTTTTATTTATTTTTGCGCAAAGCACAGCAGTTTTAGGCATTTTGCATGTCTCTCATCGCAAAAAATTCCCAAAATTGCATTTTATTTTGACGTATAGTGACAACTATATTTGGACAGTTTCTACAATACAGCCCTAATGAAAACCCCAGTATAACATTTCGCTATCTGAATTATGGAACTAGAAATCTCTCGGTTCCTCTCTGGATTTCAAGTTTTCGGAAATTATTCCTTTGTCTTCAGCCTATATTTCAGGCTTTCAGAAACAATTCCAGTTACATTGCTAGTTTCATATTCGGCATAGTGAAAATTTATACTCGGTTTTTCGGTAGGAAAGTATTCTAAATACTAAATTAGCAGCGTTTAGATACAATTTATAAATGCATTTCATTATATCTAAGTAAACACAAAATATGTAATGCTCAAAGTATTTTTAAATGCGTGTTTAAAATACCAGAGTTCGTTGTCTCTACTCGTAGGATCCACATTCAGATCAGTTCCAAAAATACCATTACTGTCGAGAGCGGTTACAACGAAGTCAACGGGAATCAGAAATCACTTCGCTATATCCGCTTCTTCGTTATATCTGGACTCATAAAAGAACCCCCCCCCCCCCCCCCAAACCAAGAGCCAATTCTCGCCAACTGCGAGAAGCTCCGATCGAGAAACGGTCTTGCGAGGCCGCCGCGGAGGACGTGGGCGGTGGACGGCATTCTTCACGTTTACGCGCACTCCGTCGACGATGGCACGCTTTCGTTTCAAGGAGATTGCCTTCGACTTCCCTGTTGAGGTGCCAGCGGTGCCGGGACTTTCCATCGTTGAGTGGCGATGACTCGCCGAATCGGTGCTTGAGCGAGGTTAGACTTCCGCGCAAGAGCGACCACACCTAACCAGCGATGCCGACGTGGAACACGAAGCAAACAAAGAAGCGCGCACGGCACCGGGCACCGAGTTCGCGCTCAAGCTCGTCTTTCGTCGGTATAGAAAGCCTAGATTTCAAGAAAGGGCCAACAGTTCGATCGGGGTCATGTGGTTTGTGGGCCCCGCTTACAAAACGAGTTGCAGCCTGCAAGGAGTCAAAACTCAAAAGCGTTCACCTTCGGCAAACGCGTCCGCTTCCCCGCCCAGTTTTCTCGCCACACTGGCCACCTGACAACCAAATGTAGCCGTACTTAAAGCGGCCATTTAAGGCAGAAGCTTCCTGGGCGTCTGCCTTTGATGGCAGACACTTAGGAGGCGTCTGCCATTGAATTGCAAATGATCTCAATGGTTAGAGTTGCTCCCTCTCTTAAATATAGGCTCTCTCTGTCATCTCCGCCGGCGCGTTGTTGCTATATAGAGTTCCATGTATAGGCTCCCTACGGGAGCCAGAGTTGCGCGTCTGTTTTCCACGTGCCGCCGCGCCGCTATTCGCTGATATCCGATCACGTGAGGATCAGGATCAAATGCCGTGCAGGAAAGTAGACGTTTCACGCGCCCCGGCGTACGTTCCCCTGCTTTTGAGGGCGCCGCGCGCCTCGAACGCGCGGCGCCGCTATTTGCCGAATTCAGTCACGTGAGGAGTGGGATCAACATGCCGTGCAGGAAAGACGGCGCTACATGGATGAACGCGCAACTCTGGCTCCCGTAGGGACCCTATACAGGAACTCAATTCCCATAGTGCTCCGAACGCCCCCATCGGCATGTCACTACGGCTTCAATGCGGGCGATGCGGAAAAGCCGCTTCACAGATAAGGAGGGGGGAGCCGACGACGGTGCAGAGGCTGCCGCCGACGGCCTTTGCAGCGTCGTCTGCGGCCCGTTCAGGGTATAGTTGCTCGGCCGCGGCAGCAAATTGCGGCGGTCTGAGACTTAGTAAACTTTCCAAATTTAATTATTATTTTCTTTACATTATTACAAAATTTCTCTTCGCTATATCCGTGGGAGCCGCTCAATTTACTTCGCTAAAACAGATTTAAATGCGTTGAAAAAGTCCAAACGGGAATGGAAAATCGTGATCGCTTCGCTGTAGCCGCTATTTCGTTATAACCGACTTCGTTATAACCGGCCTCGAGAGTATACTGTATTGACGAGTTTCGCATCATAACAGTTAAAATATGCTATTCATTTTTTTTTTTTATTATTTCGAGTGATGAACGAAACCAAATTCGGAGTAGAACCAAGCAATGCCGAATACAGCAGAATATATTAACAAGTGATACAGATCAGCCAAACGTCAAACTAAATTATCAATAAAATATTCTTTTTTCTCAGCACATCAGGCTATGTGAAGTGTCAATTTCTCACTGCGAATAACGTGTTACTGATAAAACAGGGAAGCAGACGACCAGTGACATCGAAAGAAACAATAACTCTTACAAGGCGTGTTCGCTACGGAGAACGGGAGATGCCTTCGGTACAAACCGACAATTACCTACGTACCTCACGCACACCAACCGCTCAAACAACGCTCTCACGCGACACACGGCGTCGTTCATGGGACACGCAATTAGAGCTGAACGATTGTTTTGCGGGTGGTCACGAACAGTATACATACTCAGAGAGTGTGGTCGATTTCTGCCACGTCATATTCTTGCCTTGAGCCTTCCCAGTTCACGTGATATTACGGATGAGTCTCCAGTTTCACAACTGCGTTGCTGCGGGAAGGCAGTCAAACCTAACTTACATCGAGAAATATGCGTCACCTTAAACTCGTTATGATATTTTTGACCACGGCTATACTTATCGCGCATACTCGACGTCCTCGAGTAAAACCCTTTCTTCGCTCCTGGGTCCAAGACAGCGACGATGTGGTGTTGGTTTCTTGCAAAGGCTTTTGGAACGAAGACGACGTGTTCTGGAAACGAACACTACCCTGGAAAGTTACAGCGTGGCGGGACATGGACAGAGGCTTGCCCGATTTGGTGAAACGGAATAGGATGTATAACGTTAAAACAACGCTGGTCGTGCCAGCCCTGCATACCGGAATCGGTCCGTGCATCCAGAAAGCGGAAGGAAGCGATGTCTTCAAATATATGGTAAACTGGATTTTCCTCAACAAAAATGAAGACTGTGAAAAGGCAAAGTTCGAAGACCAACTCGCTGTTTTTATAAGTTTTGCTGTGTTGTGTTTGAGCGAAATGAATGTCTCTAAGGTGTTGTGGGCTGCAAGTCCGAATAACACACTGATTCAAGAAGTGAAACATGGAACAATGTCGAATGTGTTCCCTGCGGACATGCCCCGGTCTCTATCAGGAGAAGTTATGACCATCGGTTTTGTAAGCAACACTAAGGTGTTTCCGTTTAACAAAATGCCGTTTCTTGGGCACATTCTTGGCTTGTTGAGGCTTACAAACGTTAGCATTACTTTTCAAAGCTTTCTCTCCCTAAATGAACTAATAGAAAGAGGTATGTTGAGTGGTATGATTGATGTACATTTAGACAGAACAGCTATGCTTGATTTTGGACTTCTGGTTTACGATTATCCGGATGTCATATTTTACATGCATCCAACGTTTTACGCAAGAGCAAACGCCACCCGTGTGCTTTCTTTCTACGACGTGTTTGTAGATTCCTCATTCACTGTTACGCTGTTAATTCTGACGCCGTGTCTTTGTTTGTTACCTTTGTGCATTATGGACTACGCGGAGTTCAACGGCCGCATTTTCCGTAACCTTTCCAATACTGTTCTGTTTTTCTTGGCGTCCTTCTACGCCACATCTTCGGATATCCCTATAACTACAAAGTGGAAAGGGACACGGAGGATAGTGTTTGCCGCCTGGCTTTTGGGAATATTTTCAATCTCTGTCTACTTCCGCAGCCAGTTAATATCTTTATTGAGTGCTAACGTTCCTGCGAATGTTTTGGACACACTCGAAGAATTAGATCACGCTCTGGACAAAGATATCATAGCCCCGTGTGTCGCAAGAAGGTCAATGTACCACTACTTTCTAGATTTGAGGCTACTCAATCAATCTTTGTTTATTAAATTGCACGATTATGTCGAATACGATGCCCTAAGAAAAAAACTTATCAGGGGGTTCGAAAAACACGCAAAAGAGGGCTTGATAACGGATAGCTTTGAGAGTTGCATTCTGTGTGCATCAAGAACCGACCGCGCTTGTTTCGCGCATGAAACTGCTTCATGCGCTGTAAAATCTATCTGCCCTGATGTGAAGGCTTTCAGGGAACCCTTCCTTCATATACTAATGACGTTGCCCGTTAGAAAAAACTTCCGGCTGAAGAGAGCATACCAAACATTTTTGCAGAGTGTCCGGGAGTCAGCGTTAATGCACAACCGCTCAGAATATCAGTGTGTGTATGTAGCCGAACAAGGGCTACCACTACCTGGCGTTGTTTTTGAGCTACGTGGGGCATTGCGATTTTACGCCATTATGTTGACCGGTACAGTAATGGTATTTGTTCTAGAAATTTTGTGGCCTCATCTATCACATGTCGCTGTCAGGTTTGTTCGTATTTTCTGATTGTAACATCGAGAAATATATACAATGTCGTTTATTTTCAGATCCAACACTCTACTTAATAGTAAGCATGCTTCTCATCGATAAGTTCAGCTAACAAGCAAGGTTTTCACCCTCTTGGTGTGCACTCTCCTGTGTATAGCAATTGCGTTTTATCGGTGTATTATATGTTGCTGGAAGTTGCACTCAATAGATATAAGATAGTGGAGGACCCCGTGGTTTATAATTCTGCTTCTGGCTTGAGTTGGTTTTTTTTGTTTTTTATTTCAGTGAGCAAAATGTGTATATGTGCCCACATGCAATCGAACCAAATATATGATCCAAATTTCTGTTTGTGCGTGTGTGTGTGTGTGTGTGTGTGTGTGCGTACGTGTCTGTGTCTGTTTTGCGTTTGCGCGGGCGAGTGTCTGTTTGTGTGCATGTGTGCGTGCGCGTGCGCGCGTGTGTGTGTGTGTGTGTGTGTGTGTATGGGGGGCGTGTGCGTGTGTGTGAGTGTGTATAGTCAATTCCGTGGAAGTAAAAAAACCGTCCATCGCTTCGCTGATTTATAGAAATACAAAAATGAAAGAACAAATAAAGATATATCACTGTAAAGGGAAACTAATAAACTACTCTAAAAACCCACGGAATATCGCAAGAATCACGAAGTCAGAAAACAACATAGGAAAAACTGCCAAAATAAAAAAGTATATGCATTAAAACACTCTAGCTAACCGATCATACTAAACATATGAAGACGAATCTGCGACAAAATTTCCACTAAGATACTTTCATGGAGCTTCTTAGGTTGAATGGTGAGTTAGTATAGACCATCAGGGCAGAACTTTTTTGTGTTATGTAGAAGAAGGTAAAGTTTTATAGATATCCGAGTGAACGGATTTTAGAAGGTGACATAAAAGAAGGGGGGACAGGTTTCTGAGAGCACTGAGAGAAGATGTGCCAAATGCGGAAAGATAAACGTGGGTAACAAGTGACGAACGTCGAAGAACTAAAGTCCCTTACACATCTTGTATGTGTATTCAGTGGCCTACTGAATATGATTGGAAATACGTAAACAATGAAAGCACTCAATAACAAAGAGACTGAACTAAAGGTCGTCGTCAACGGAGCTGATTATCCCGCACCCGGGCTATAACTTTTCTCATGTTTTCTGAATGACTCATCCCGTGGGCTAAGGCTTTGCACTTATATCAAGCTTTTTTCACTCGCTCGCAAAAAAAAAAAAAAGCAGCGTGGAATCACATTATTAACTGAACAAGTGAAATGAACATGGCTTATTTGTCGGGTGCATTAGTGGTATAATGCTGAATGCTTATTGTTGAGACATCATGCCCTAAAATGTTTACAAATAAGCTAGTAACACAAAATTTTATATCACACGATTGTGTTTGCTGTATTCTTCAAAGGCTATGTATATGAGCCGGTTTCAAGTTTCTACATAGAGTTTTAGTTAACTTGTGTCAAGTTTTAGGTGTCGACGCCCAGCCTTGTCTCTTTGGTAGCATGGTCATCTCGCTGGCGTCTAACCTTTCTCTCGAACAACGTCCGAACCAGTCAGTCGGGAAAACTTAACAGGTTTATTTCATAGCGAAATTTCTGATCGAAGACGACCGTCTCTCGAACGGTCGGGGTTTTTGTGGACACGCGAGGGAGAGGAGGATCTCGTGGGCGGTGCTTCTCCGGAAGCGACCGAGGGCAATCGGACGAGCAGAGCTCTCCCACAAAGGGAAGCTTAACGTTTGGGAAAGGCGAGACGACGATAATCCCCCCACTCTGGAATCCTACAAAGGGGTTGGGGGACAGTTCCAAGGTCTTCGAGTTGGCTGCTGGACGATCCCTAGATTGTCTCCCCGCAGACAGCCGGCGCCGTTTAATCCCCTCTCCCGCCACCGTGACGGAGAAGAATCCGGAAAGTTCGGAACACACATTGTCGCGTTCCGCCGCCTCGGCGCCAGCCGCAGGTAGAGGTCAGGAGGGTTGACACATGACGTGAGGGAGAGGAGTCCTTGAGCGGCGCTTCCCGGAAGCGACTGACGCCAGCCAGACTGGCAAGGCCCCGAGCGTTCGGCTAAGCCTGGGCTAATCCTTCCCCCAAAGTGGTCCTAACGTCTGGGAAAATGATTCAATGAGCTTCGCACGCACTCACGAACACAAGGAGACGGGGCGGGTCATAACAGCACCTCCGCCGCCCGAAGTCGATCCTGAGGTGGAGTCGGTCAGCAACCGCTCGGCCGAAGGTCGTTCAGTCGATGACGCTGGGAGGGTGACGATGTAACCCCAACCGCTCTAGGTCCTGCATCTGCCTTGCCTTGGGTCGGTTCAACAACGATGAAGGCCAAGACTCCCGTTGTGGACAACCTCAAACCACCCAGTAGGCAAGTGCCCAGCCCATCCCCCGAGACACACCAGGCATAACATCAAAACGTTCTTAACAAAAGCAAAACAAAAATTTCAACATTGCTCTTGCATGGAACTAAACTGAGAACAAAAGCGATAAACTCGGACTCCCGTGAAAAGAAAACCTATTCATACACCTGGCTAATCAGACTCCTGGAAAAGACATTCAAATTAAGCTTCCCCCTTTTCTGGCGGCCTCTGCCTCGTCTCCTTTCTCTTAATTCTCGCCGGAGAGTACTTTGCGCTCTAACCCACACCCAGTCTGTTCTTGGTACCCCTCTTACTACAAAGGCCCTGATCCCTAGACTGGATAGTTTTCTGGAGGTCTCTGTCGGAACGTTGCGACTTGATTTCCGCACCCGACTTGATCCCGGGATGAAGCACCAGCTGTGAGCTTTGCATGTGCTCAGGGGTCTCGAGGTACTTGGACGAGATTGAAGACTTGTCAGGCAATGCTCCTGCATCCCGTCGATTAGGTTCTCTTCTCGCAGCGGATACCTGTGGCAGTTTCGGCGGCTTGTCTCCCGGCTTCTTCACGATGAATAAATCCTCGCAGCTCTTGTGTCTCTCGTCGGAGAGGCTCTGTGTCGAAGCTTCTTCATCCCGCGTGCGTTCACGGCTGTTCTCTCCAGGCCTGTTGCTCGTACCGCCGCTGATCGACTGCTCCTTGGGATAGGTGCCCTGGCGTTTGCTCTCTCCCAGCCCCGAAGAGAACAATCTGGAGTTGCGCGCGTTGAGCCTCCGGTCACGGTGTTTATTGGAAGCGTTCGGACCAGAGCGGAAGACCCAGCGCCGCCTCCTCGAGCGCCGCTGCCTCGGACCTCCCTGCTCGGTCAGATTTGACTTCCTAGTGTCACTGCTGTGCTCCTTGCTTTTCCAGCCGCTGTCGGTTGATGCTTTCTTGGGGCGGATATATTCGCGATTTTTGTCTCCCAGCTCAGACGACAGCTTTCTCTTTCTGAAGTGGCGCCTCTTCAGCCTCTTGCGACGTTGTTCATTGAAGGAGTCCGGGACAGATTGGAAGTCACTAAACCCGCGCTGCCTTTTCTTCTTGTGCCCTTTTGGCCTAAACAAACGCCTGGGGTCGGTCTGGGATGGTGACGAGGTTTCCGAGTGGCGTTGGCTCGGATTTTTCCTCGTCCAGCCTGGTCTCATTAGCGTCCCTGCTGGATCCCTTGGTCTCGCAGCCACTGCCAGTGTTGCTGTTGGGCAGTTTGTGAAAGTAGCCAAAACACAGGTCAGAAATAGCCAAAAGGAGCCATTTTATTTGTCTTGGCGCCAGAAATGTCGCCACTGTTTTTTCTAAAAACTAATCGTCATACGAAGCAATAAAATACGGCTATGTACAGCCTTAATCAACGTGAATAAATGCTCCCACATCTAGGGTACTTAAGGGTAAGTTTGAAGCTCGATGTGCACGTCAAATGTGGAGGTCGTTTTCGCTTGCAGCCGCAGCCCGAATTTAGTCTTATGATCGCCACAAGTATGTCCAGCTTCATCTTGTTTCTCAATTGAGCTTTTCTTACTGAAAGTTGAGAAAACACGCGCTCAGAATCCGGAAGCGACAGAAGTCTCAGCGTACCTTCTGCGAGATGCGGAAAAGGGCACACAGGAGAAACGCTCCTGTATGCGGCCGCTTCCTGCCAGGAGTTAAGGCAGGTTGTACGGTCCAGTGTGCTAGAAACTGACTGCAGGTGTCGAATTTCTGATTTTAAATCAATACATCTCGCGCAAAACGCGGATGTTGTAGTTGCAATCTTCTGCTTTAGCAAAAAAAAAAAAAAAACAGCCAAGGCGTCGAATCGTGCCCAAATTCTTTCAATGCAGTCTGCGATTGCAAGCCACCTTGTCTGTGAAAGTGCTAAAATTTTGGGCGGTTTTTTTTTCTTCACAGTTTGTTTTCATGCTGTAATGCAGCTTTTTATAGGCCTCTTGTCTGCAACTGCTGTGCGCGAAGTAGTGTTGGGTTACTCGTACCATGTGCTCGACGGCAGTGGGGATTTCTTCCATTGCCTTGGATGCCACAAGGTCAAGGCTGTGACACGAGCATTTTATCAAAATTAGGTTTTGATTGTCTTGACGAAGGCGACTGAAAAAAGAATTGTGTTGACCGCACATGGTATGCCAGAAATCATGTCATCCTTCTGCACGACTATAAACATTCTTTGTACTAAATATTCGCCAGAATATAAATTATAAGTCGCCAAAAAGTAGCCAAAAAGGCCAAGGAGCCAACTTACATTTTTTGTCGCCAGACCGTGCTCAAAAGTAGCCAATTTGGCGCAATGTAGCCACCAACGGCAACACTGGCCACTGCTGGTTGATGAATCCGTGGGGTTCGTTTTCGGTCTCGATGACAGCTGCCGTTTTCTGGACCTGCCGTCGTCGAGCCCACGGTGTCGTTCTCCATCCGAAGTGTTTGGACCAGATTGGAGGACGCTGACCTTGCGCGGCCTCCTCTCTTGTTTCCTCTGTTTGGAAGGCTGGCTGGAACCTTGCGACCTTCCTGAAAGTCCCTGGCTCGGATCCCCCTTGTCCAGCTTGAACACATGCGCGTCTCCACTGGATCCTGTGGCCTCGCAGCCGCTGCCGGTGGATGGGTCCTTGGGATGGGTCCCTCCGCGTTTCCCCTTTTCCGGACTCGACGACTTCTGCTTCTGGCTCGACGCGACGCGCCTGGGGTGATGCTGCTGATCAGAATCGTTCGGGCCAGGTCGGAGAACGCTGACCCTGCGATGCTTCTTCTTCTGTTTCTTCTTCCCCGATGGACGGCTCGAACAAGACGCTTTTGTCGAGCACCCTTGGCTTGGGTCTCGCTTGTCCAACCCGGGCTTGGTGTCGGAGTCCCACGGATGATGGCTAGGACGACCCGAATCCTGCTCTGCCTCCCTATCCGCTGACATTTCCGCGCTGCTTTTATGGAGTTGGATGAACTTGCTCGGCGGCGTCACCATGCTGGCCTTGCCTTTGTCCCCCAGGAAGCAGACGACAGATGCTTGAGAGGCCTCCTCTCTTTCTTTGACGGGATCGCTATCCCCTACAACTTCCACCACTTCGAGCTTGGAGTCGGCGAAGTGCGGAACGGCTGCGGTCGTCCCGTCGCCAGAAAGACGCTGGTCGTCGGTCAAATCAGACTCCTCATCTTCCAGCCTTTCTCTCTCACCCGCCGTCCCTGCCGCAACCTGGCACGTCCTAGCTCTACTCGGCGCGAGTACTCTTTCCTCCCTAGACACAACGTCTTTTTCTATCGGCTTCGGGTCACCCTTGTACCTGAACCAGTGAGGAAAGGTCGTTGCTAGGTACTTCGAGTCTGTTACCTCTATTTCTACCCTTCGCCCTTTCGTTTGACATCTCTTTAACTCAAGATCTAGTTTCTTAAGCTCGAGCTCCTCGCGACGAATGCGGTCGCTTCGTTCCCTCTCTTCGAGTTTCTCTCTTTGTCTGTCCTTAGCTAAGTCCAAACTCTCCGCAAGCTCGGCCGCATCCGCTTCCGTGGCTCTAATGGCCTCAATGATGAGCGCCTTCGTTTTGTTTCTCCCCCCCTCCACACCCAGTTCCTCACAAATCAGAATCAGATCTGCCTTGCCTAACGAACTGAGGTTCATGATTGCTCTGATTGTTGGCTATGTTACTATTCTGACGGCTTCTTTAAAACCCACGCCTCAGAATAGTCTCAACCACCCGCTTCGTCTAACAAAACAATTAATTGTAGCGAAAGCCTGGTGTGTCTCTAGGGACAAAAGCCGAACACTCACCCACATGTGTGGTCATCGGTTCCTGAAGTCCGGGGCGGGTCTTGATCCGCCTTCTTCAGCATCCCAGCGCTGCCATCCAGCTGTCAGGTGTCGACGCCCAGCCTTGTCTCTTTGGTAGCATGGTCATCTCGCTGGCGTCTAACCTTTCTCTCGAACAACGTCCGAATCAGTCAGTCGGGAAAACTTAACAGGTTTATTTTATAGCGAAATTTCTGATCGAAGACGACCGTCTCTCGAACGGTCGGGGTTTTTGTGGACACGCGAGGGAGAGGAGGATCTCGTGGGCGGTGCTTCTCCGGAAGCGACCGAGGGCAATCGGACGAGCAGAGCTCTCCCCCAAAGGGAAGCTTAACGTTTGGGAGAGGCGAGACGACGATAATCCCCCCACTCTGGAATCTTACAAAGGGGTTGGGGGACAGTTCCAAGGTCTTCGAGTTGGCTGCTGGACGATCCCTAGATTGTCTTCCCGCAGACAGCCGGCGCCGTTTAATCCCCTCTCCCGCCACCGTGACGGAGAAGAATCCGGAAAGTTCGGAACACACATTGTCGCGTTCCGCCGCCTCGGCGCCAGCCGCAGGTAGAGGTCAGGAGGGTTGACACATGACGTGAGGGAGAGGAGTCCTTGAGCGGCGCTTCCCGGAAGCGACTGACGCCAGCCAGACTGGCAAGGCCCCGAGCGTTCGGCTAAGCCTGGGCTAATCCTTTACCCAAAATGGTCCTAACGTCTGGGAAAATGGTTCGATGAGCTTCGCACGCACTAACGAACACCGGGAGATGGGGCGGGTCATAACACAAGACTTAAAAAAACGTTGGAGCACTCTACGCGTCTCGAACCAATGAGTTTAGTGATCACGGTCCTATTAAGAAAACCTAGACATTTTTTGCGATGCCCCAAACTGTCTAATTAACCCAAGTTTTTTCGATATCTTGTGGGTTTCTTTACGGAGGTCCCTCTACTAATAATCGCCGCCCGATCGGTATGCGCTCCGTTCGTCACCCAGGGAGTGACAAAACAACGAGAAGACAGCGGCGGGCCGGTAGTCCGGGCCCGCCGACCCTTGTTGTCGACCGTCGTTCAGAGCTCACAGTCGGAGTCCGTGTCCAGGCCTGCGGATCGCCGTTCCCACGCCAGCGCTGCGTAGGCTGACTGTCCCGGGACATCACTGCCCGAGTCTCGCTGCGGAACCACCCCGGGATCGTCATAGCCCAGGTCATATGGCCAGGGCTCGCCGTTTCCACCGGTCTTGCTCCAGACCTCGCTGGTGGACCGCTCCGGGGTTCGCCATGGGCCAGGCCAGGCAGCCCGGCCCCGTCGTTCCTGTTCAGCTCCAGCCTCGCTCAGCTCGCACTGTCTCGCGCTAGCTCGTGCCTTCACCGCCGACCGCCTGTCACGTGCCCTCTGCCTTGTCTTTCGCCCTCGGCTCCCACAATCTTTATTTAAATATTAATGTTTACGAAAACTTACCAAGATAAAAGTTGCGGAGCTTATTGAGAAACATCACATTGTGTCGTTTCCATCAAGGCAGACTTTGTGTGTCTAATCTTATTAGCCCAAAATGAAACGCGACTAACGGCCCCTAACATCGTAGTGCGCTAGCGGGTAGTCAAGTGGGATTTTGTTTTTAACTCTCGCGCTCTTTCCTTATAAAACAAATTAGGCATACAAAGACACCTTGATAGTAAAAACACGATGGGGTATTTCTTGACACATTCTACAACTTCCGTAGTAGCAGTTTGCGCTAAATTAAAATTTTAAAAGTTAGCTACTTCACCTAAGTACTGTGTGTTCAAGTTTTAAAGTTAAAATCCGGCGAATAATCGATGCACATTGATTTTTATAAAGTTTGCACTATGCACTAAATATCGACCCCTGAGTACATCGACAAAATATATCTTCAAAATAATGTTGTTGTTTTTTTTTGAGAGAGAAAACTAAATTGGACGTTTACCCGCACACATGCGAATCCCTGGCTGCAGCTCTCTGGCAATAACAAGACGCTCGTGACGTCAAATGTTGTATCCGAGAGCAGACGACGCTCCCTCTTCCATGGCGTTGTGCGTTGTAGTGATATTGAGCTCTTGTTGTTTTGCGGACTGCCTAGTTTAAACGATTTGCGGAATGCGATGGAGGGTGGGGAGAATTAGTGATGTGTTGTGGGGTCCGCGCCACGAAGAAATGCAGCAGACTGGCAGCGCATCGTTTTCTGACTGAGAAGTCTCCGCGAACGAAAAGAGTCCGAACAGTTCGACGCGAACGCTGGCTCCCAGAGCTCGGGTCGTGCTAGATAACAGTTCAAACCGTGCTAGCAAACAAAACCCTCCATACCATTCTGCTTCTCAAGCTGCATCTTGGTCGACAGGGCGGATCGGGAATGCAACCGTCACGGGTGATCCCCTCGGAGGCGATGCCGGCAGACTAAATGCGAACGGCAAATTATCTGAAATCTCGTGCTGAAAATCTTGAAACCTTTGCTGATCATTGTTTCGCTCAGACGAGCTCGATGAATCGTAGTCTATTATTTTCCACGGACGATTCCGACGGCCTTTTGACTGCTTCTGGCACTGGGCAACACAGGCTCACGCTGCCCATCTGCTGATTTTTATACATCTGACGCCACAACAAGCTGGCGGACCAGTGAAATTCCAGGTTAGTTTGAGTTTCGGTTTTATCCTGTACAATTAAAAGTTATCGGGGGTAATTTATTTGCTGCTCTAGGCTCTGTTTCTTGCGTCCTTTTGGGAAATATGTTTAGTTAAAAACGTTGAAATTTACGCCGGAGCTGCCCTCTAAGCAGCCAGCATGGCACATCAAAAGAAATACCTTGACTTGCTCGATAGGTCTGTAAACAATACTGCATTAGTTCGACATGCTTATACGCAGTCCACCCTCGAGGCACTTACGTACAGTTGCGCTGAGAGCGTTTGAGTGCGTTTGACTGTGTTGCGGCAGCGAGAAACCAGGACATCCCTGCTTCATGTGTCGTGTGCCAAGTTATTCCTTGAATAGACCGATCTCACCATGCGTTCGGCGCATGCGTGACGCCGCCATAACTTTAGTTCACAGTAGGGTGCCTCAATGTCCTTCTGTTTAGGGTGATGCCACCCTTTGTAGTACCCGATGCCGACAGCACGCGCTCACGGGTAAAATACAAAGAAATCGACGAAACTAAAATGTCGCCACAGCACAGTCAGCGCCACAAACGCGTGCAGAGACACGCGCTTTCACGCGCTTCTGAACAAAAAAGAAAAATAAAAGTGTGGGACAAAATGGCCAGATGTCTCCACCCTAAGCAAAGCGCACATGAAGGCACCCTAGTTCACAGGAGGCAGACGGCAGCACACGAAAGGGCTCGTGCCATCTCGTGCTCTGCACGCGCAGAGCTCCAGCGGGTTTGTCGCACGTGCAGAAAGACTAAAGTTCCCTCGATGCATTGCGGCAGCGGTGGCGTAGTCAAACTGGCTGGTGAGATCGGTCTATTGGATTTTACGATTCATACAAGGCACAGATGTGCCGGTGACTCACTTTCGTTTCTCGACGCAACGCAGTCGAACGCACTCCAACGCTCTCAAACGCTACTGTGCATAGGGACCGTTAAAGGAGCGGTGCAACGATATTCAATTGGAATGCTTTTCACTCTACACGAGCTTACTGGCACTAGTGGGACTCAAAGATACTCGCACGCAACGCCACTGGCCAAGAAACTCCTTTGTTGTTGTGTAAATTTAAGGACAAAAGCGATCATTTTCATTCAATCTCTCCTTTGCAAAATTTGATGACGTAACGTGGGGATCGCAGTACACCCCAATGACGATATTTGAATGCGGTTCACAGATTGGACCAGAGCATTGCGTGGGCACTCGATTTGGGCTCGTGATAATTACTAGCTCGAGAACCATTCAGGCAGTGGCCCGTGTCCAATCGCTGCAATGACGACAATAGCCGAGCCATAACAATGCCTGGAACTCAGCGCGTGTCTTGTGCTTTGCCAACACCAGCGCGTGGCTATGATCATCATTGGCGGCATATAATCGGCTCCAGATCACGTGGTCACTTGTTCTGGCTGCGAGTTGAGGGAGTGAACGCTGCTCGTTTTTCTTTAATTTTTTTTCTTGGACTTCTATTGCGTGGGGTGAAAAACTAACGCGTGTTTCATAGGTCATTAATGTCAGGGATCCGTTCTAAGCGATATTTGCGCAAAGTACAAAAATTGTTGCATCGCCCCTTTAAGGCAGCGGTCTCACGGCGGCCATCTTGAACAAGCCATTAGTTCAACCACTCGATGGCGGTACTCATTCGTGTGGCGTAAAGTCCCTTGATAAAATTCACGCTAACGCAAACATATCGATAAGCTTTAGTGTGGCCAGAAACCTGGCTTGACTGGCTCGTGGCACTGATGTTTCTCCTCTGCCCTTAATTTCCTCCTTTCTTCTGCTCGCCCGTGCACGTTCAGCGTTCAGCGCGTGCTCTCGCTGACACTAATGCCAGCAAACGTGCCAGTGGTGCTAGCAGTGCCCAGTTCGCCCAGAAGCGGAGCCCAGCTAGCTCATCTACCCGAGCAAGAGCGCCAAGCTGGGCAAATTTTGTTTTTGATACTGGCTTTGTTCCGCGCTGTAAAGTTGGCAAAGTGATTTCGTTAGACGCTTAAGCCAGTAGCTATCGTTTTAACTATTCAAGAATTACATATATTGAATCCTTCAGTGTAGAATATGTTATCAAACGATAAAGGACATGCATTGTCAGCATTTCGTGACTGAAAGAGCTTTTGGGCGACATAAACGACACGAGCTTTTGCACGACACAAGGACATGCCTTGTCAGCGTTTTATGAATGAAAGAGCTTTTGCACGACGTAAACGTTAAAGTTCATTTTCGATGTAAGCCAGAGCTCAGCCAACATGACAAGTCAATGAGTCACAATGAATGAGACAAGCAAAGCCAAAAAACGCTACGTCACAGAGCTTGACGCCTTTTTGTGCGTTTGTAGTCACCGGTTAAAGCAATCAAGCGCAAACCATGTACCATGGCATTGCGCTTTTAGTAAGCGTGCTTGTGCTTGTGTACCTGGTAGTCTTTGACTGCATTTTGATTTATGATAGAACGATCAATTGCAGACTCTTTTTTGAAGACGTCTGTTCAGAGGGGCGCGCTCTATTTAACTTATCATTTTGATGATAGTCTGCTTCAACTTGATTGCCAATTATCGTCCCTTCTAAATAATCACCCCCTCATATCATAGTTGAAATAGCACGTCAAAGTCGAATAATCCGCATGTTCAAGAAAATAGTAAAAGCGTATTTTAGCCCCAGTGACCTAAACTTAAAAATTGTTCCTCGAGTAAGTAACAGATTTAAAAAAAAAAATTATATTGCTTTTGATATTTTAGACCGCAGCTTTTAGCCGCCCGTTTCCGGCTTGAGCGGCGTCGCCGTCGGCGTCGGCGTCGGCGTCGGCGTCAGCGTAAAGGCCGTAAAGGTAAAGGCGTCCCAACGCGAGGAGTCCACATCATAGAGTTATTACAATAAACGCTAGAGGCTCAGCTGGCGCTAGTGTCTACGGGACTTCCGGTTGCAAATTGAAGCAGACAGCATGCAGTCTACTTTTCCAGTCTTCGTGTGTATTCCTATGGGAAAACGCGCGTGAATTTTGTCTCTTCGCCGTAAAATAACATGAATAACTTTTGTCATTTCAGTTGTACCGGATAGTATGTACCTTTATTAATATTGTGAAAGTGTAATGGGTTTAGTTACAGCATTTTTTCTTTACCGCTGAACGATGTTAAACTTCGCTATATTTCAGGCCCAAACCCCTGTTCCATGGCAGGTATGTAGAAACGAGCGACGATTCTAAGCAAAATAACGATCGAAAGGAATGTAGAGTATGTTCAAAGTTCGCCAGCATTCCGTTGGTGCTTATATATGCTAACATGCCCGTCCTGTCACTATTTGAAAATGACCCCGTCGTGTATATTTACGAGTGGTTGAAAAAAAAACAACGTTCGAAACGTACAGAATAAAGTACGTGGGCTACGAAAGGTGTGTTTTCTTATTATTTCCTATGTCGGGCAGTTTTTATCGGGCACCTGTTCTCTGGCTTCTCTCTATTTGCAAAGATTTGGAGCGTGCGGGTGATGATTTGAACCCAGAACAAGCATCTTCGCACATATTCATGAGCAGAAAGAATAAAGCAGTACTTATTTATTGAAAATCGAACTATATTACGTGACTTTCAATTTATTTTGATCGTCTGCAAGCACAAGGAGTTACTTATCCAGTGTTACTGCGCAGTTCTTGCCGTCTCTCTCGGTTTTCCACGTGTCCTTCGTTCGTTTGGCACGTATATCCCCCATACTGGAAAGCGCCGACGCCGTGTTCGCGCTAACAGTGTCCGACAGTGCACATAAATACATGTACGAAGCGGTTTTAGCACCGTTTTTCATGCTACGATTTTAAAATAAAAACGCCGTAACTGACCAATTATTTCATCTGCATGACTGGAAAATGTTCCAATGTGCCTAGTACGTACGAATTATTCGTGATATTTGCTCTTATAATCGAGCGCAGAGAGGAAATTCACTCGCTTTTTTCCATAGAAATGCATTACCGGAAGTCAATTTTCGACTGCTTGCTGTCTGCTTCAATTTGCAACAGCACACTGGCGCCAGTTGAACCTCTAGCATACATTATAATAACTCTATGGTCCACATTGGCCTCCGTTTTTGCGGGCGTCACGTGACAGCACTGGCTCTCGCGATCGCGCGCGCGCCTCCCGTCGGATTTCCCGCTCTATCGTCTCCTACTCATCGTTAGATGCTTCGGTTTTGGCTCTCATCTTTCGCATATATCAGCATCGAAACCTCACTCGCTGCCTACATGCTAGGTGTCCATGATGACCTGGTGGTAAGCGTGAATGTGATTATCCTAGCCTGCTCGTTGATCTTGCAACGTCGTCGCGCTCTGAAGGGAAGGAGGCACAGGTTTTGGGTCCGGCCGAGTTGGTTCAACCGAAACACCGAAGGACAGGTCAGTGCTTTGCTGCCCCGGCGGCGCGCCAGAGATGAAGGCTACTTTCGAAAGTGTCACCAAATCAACACGACATCCGTCACAACACCGACGACATGCAACAGGTGCCACGGAGAAACTCACTTGTAATTCCGAATTCCTCTCCTATTATTTCCCAGCGGTTGTTCTTAGCGTCCTTATCTAGGTAGTCTGGCTGCATCTTGTCATATGAAAAGGGAAACAGTCACACAGTTTCAAGGAACCGCTCCGTTGGGGAAGGCATCGGGCGAAATAGGGATACACTCTTAAAAAAAAGGGTGCGTAAAGGGACCAATCGCCATCTTTCATCCCCGCGACCCTAGCGCCCCCTATTCAGAAGCGGTAACTCGAGCAGTTCGTCCCGCGGGCATTTCGTTGCTCCCGCTGGAGTTGCTCCCCTAATGAATACTTTAGTCCCCTCGTCAATAATGGCTGCCGCAAGCCTTCGATGAAGTGGACGAAGCATCACTCGAGTAGTTATTTTCGAAAGAAGCCTTGGCAAAACAAGAGTTTGGCCCCAGGATTTAGAAATTGTGACTACACGCGGATATTTGGTGAATGTTTCCGACCGCGAAAAACGTGAGAACGGAATCCGAGCGGCGCGGAGGCGCCGGTGACGAGGCTACCTACTCTCCGACTGCCGCGCGCGCGCCCGAGTTCGAACTAGAGATGACGGTTGACCCAGTTGACCTGTGGCGGTGCGGTGGAAGCCTCGTCGGATGCAGTCGGAGTGGAGACAGATTGAACGGCGAGTTTTGATTGCTTTGGCAACTTGTAGAGCAGCAGTAATGTCATAGACATTTCAGAATGTACTTCATAAAGTCGCAGGATCGCCCTGTACGATAGGCGCTCGCTCTCTGACGCGGTCGGGCGCGTACTCGTCCATGTTAGCGTGCAAACGAGGCCTAGCGTTTCAAAACTATGCCCGGCGGCAATCAGTTCATCAAACAAACGATGTTACACCGGCAGATCGTTTCGTCGACGCAGCAGCGTTTTAATGCGACTCAGGTTCATTGAAAAGTTCCCGTGTTCGTTTCATCGACCAACCTTGCGACGCTTCATCGAAAGCGTCTTTCCGCACAGATCGCCTCGGTCGTCGGCGTGAAGGTACAGAGCGCGACACTGTTAGCGCGAACAAGCGATCGCCGGTTTTTCCAGGTTTTCTCTTTGAAACCGAGGGTTGTCATCCAAGTTATTAATGCTACGGAAAGAGCTCATTTAGTTTTATAATGTAAGCGATAAAATGTCATGCTCGCTAATACTATTTAGAAGTAGAATTAGAAAATGCGCCGATGTCGTGTTCGCGCTAACAGTGTCGCGATG
This sequence comes from Ixodes persulcatus, assembly GCA_013358835.2. Taxonomy (NCBI): domain Eukaryota; kingdom Metazoa; phylum Arthropoda; class Arachnida; order Ixodida; family Ixodidae; genus Ixodes; species Ixodes persulcatus. The sequence continues at coordinate 291,932 of JABSTQ010009871.1, read as the reverse complement.
TGTACGTACCGGCGGCCAAGGCGATGCGAGCTTGACGAAACCGTGGCGCTTCGTATGAGGCCTGGTGCGGGTTCGCGCCTCGAGAGTAAAGTTTCGCCCTTATGCTTCTAGGCCAGGGGTCTCAAACACGCGGCCCGCGGGCCGCATGCGGCCCGCCTGGCCTTTGCTTGCGGCCCGCGCAACCAGCCAGAAATTAAAAAGAAAAAAGTTTTTTTTTTTTTTTTTTCCAGTTTGAATGGCTGGATGTCCTGCAGCCGAGGCATTTTCCCCTTTTGGGGTTGACTCTTATCAGCATCCCACTCCCCAAGTTCCAGCCTGTGCCCCCTTCCCCCTCTCTCTTTCCTCAACTGTTCGATCTTTGTATTTAGGAGAAAAAGATAAGCCACAGGGAGGGGGGGCATGTTCCTTTTGTTCTCCTTCTCCGGTATGGGAGCGCTCTATCGAGGTCACAGTCACACAGTGCGCCAGCAGGACATGTTGACGTCACTGCAGCAAAAGAGATATGATTCAGATACTCTCGAAACATCAGCTCGGGAAAAGTTCCGGGTCTTCTTCGGTCCGCCCCAGATTTCGACTTATTGGTGCTTCTGCAGCAACGTGTTTCAGTGTTGATAAAATTTTGCTACGGTGGTTGTTGCAATGTCGTTGGCGAAGCCATGTACAAAACGTAAAATTGAAGACGAAAAGCGACTATTTCAAGAGCGGTGGGAACTCGCCTACTTCTTCACAGAATCGCGGGACAAAGTGTTGTGTTTAATTTGCCAGCAGACCATTTCTGTGCCCAAGGAGTACAACATCCGACGTCCTTTCAAGTCATGCCATGGAGAGAAGTATGATGCGCTCGCTGGAAAAATCCGTGAGGACACGGTTTTCCAACTTAAGACGTCGTTGGGAAAGCAGCAAGACCTGTTTCAGAAAGCCAGCAAGACAAGTGACGAAACGGTAAGAGCGAGCTTCATTGTCGCTGAGCTTATTGCCAAATCCTCAAAACCGTTCAGCGATGGCTTATTCATCAAAAAGTGCCTGTTGGAAGTTTCTAACGCTGTATGTCCAACCATGAAGAAGACCTTTGAAAAAATAAGCCTTTCGCCAAACACTGTGGCTGAAAGGATTAATGAGATCAGTGACGACATGGAAAAATCATTGATGACCCTCTGCCATGGCTTCGACGCATTTTCAATCGCTGTCGACGAGAGCACTGATGTCACGGACACCGCTCAGTGCGCCATTTTCGTCAGGGGCGTAGGACAAATATTTAAACGTTACGGAGGAACTCTTGGATCTCGTGCCGATGAAGGGAACGACCACAGGAGCCGACACCATTTCCGTCATCGAAAAGGTTGTTGAGCGCGCCGGATTGCCATGGGAGAAGCTGGTTTGTCTTGCAACCGACGGTGCGCCGTCGATGGTGGGGAGCAAGAGCGGGCTTGTCGGACGACTGAGGAAGAAACTCGCGGACCTTGGTATCGCTAAGCAGTTTGCCGCGGTTCACTGCATTCTTCATCAAGAGGCACTGTGCAGCAAATCACTGCAAATGAAGAGCGTCATGGATATCGTATTCGGCACAGTCAACTTCATACGTTCAAGAGCACTAAACCACCGCCAGTTCGTCTCTCTTTTAGATGCGGCTGGTAGCGAGCATGGTGAGCTTCTGTATCATACTGAGGTACGATGGCTGAGCCGCGGAAATGTCCTTAAACGTTTTTTTTGATCTGCGAGAAGAGATTGACGCTTTCTTGAAGAGCAAGAACAAGGGCATCGCCGAGCTCTCAGACGCGAAGTGGCTCCTCTCCCTCGCATTCCTCACTGACATAACTGCCCACCTGAACTGCCTCAACGCTAAACTTCAGGGCAAGAACAAAATTATCACGACGATGCATACCGACATTCGGGCATTTTAAGGCAAGCTGCAGCTCTGGGAGCGACAGCTAGGACAGCAAAAGCTTGACCACTTTCCAACGCTGAAGTCGCTGGGTCACATGGATCAAGAGTCCTGCGGTATCTTTTTCGAGCTTCTCCGTAACCTCCAAAAGGAATTTGAAGAGCGGTTTCAGGACGTAAGCAGCCTCTCCAAGGACTTCGAAGTTTTCTCGTTGCCCTTCTCGGTGCAGGCAGATGACGTCGACGCAGAGCTCCAGATGGAACTTCTGGAGCTGCAGGCTAACGCCACATTGAGGCAAAAGTTTCAGGACGTGGGAGTGCCGCAGTTTTACAGGTTTCTGGACGAAGCGTGCTTCCCGGCACTCCGTCAACAAGCAGCGAGAATCATCGCCATGTTTGGGAGCACCTACCTGTGCGAGCACCATTTCTCCCTGCTTAAGCTAAACAAGTCCACACTCAGGTCAAGAATAACAGATGAACATTTGCGATCGACCATGAGGATCGTCTCTGCACAAGAACTTAAGGCAGACATTTCTTCGCTTGTTGCAGCGAAGCGTTGTCAGGTGTCAAGTCAACGTCTTTAGAACTTCACGCTTTCATATTCCATGTTTTGCATGAAATAAACTTTTGACTTCCTTCGCCCTATTTTATGATACATGGCGAGTTATGATACCTTTTACGCGCGTAATTTTTGCGGAACGTATTACCCCCCCCCCCCCCCCCCCCCCTCCCCCCGAGTCTTGGCCCTTGTGGTATTCAATTTTGTCTATGCGGCCCGCTTCCCGAGATGAGTTTGAGACCACTGTTCTAGGCGAAAGGTATGGTCGTAACCGGTATGCGTAAATAAACATGTTCTCAATCAATATTAAAGTTTCCCGGAGCGGAGCGGGCGGTTTCAGCGCGTAGGGCGGACTGTTTGAAAGCGGCGGTCGCGAATTCATTTGTGGCGTATCAGAGTAGCCTGGGCAAGTCCGCTTTAGTTGAGGTAGGCTTGCGGCGAACGAAATTTAACCAGCAAAGCAATCCCCGTGGTGAAAAAAAAATAAGTCGACGAAACATTGTAGGAGCACGTGGCCACTAAATTGAGCGGTGCCGCGAAGTCGTGCTTGCGCGTGTTTAGTTAAGCATTACTTTATGTTTTTACTTTCTCTGCGGGTCTCCAATGTCTTTCGGCCGATCCGGGTCGGCTCCGCGGCACGGTTTATAGTTTCAACCATGGTCGGGAATCACCAAATTGGAATTGAATTTGAACGCTGTAACGATACACTTGTTTATAGAGCCCAGCGTGGAGGTGTTTTTTCTTGTAATAGTTTTGCTTTTGCGATCCTCACTTCGGAGTTTGGTTTCGCCGTGTGTATAGCTTATCTTGTGCTCGTGGCTTTGAAATGTGTTTTGTATTGTTCAAAGCTGCTCTTGTAAACTCCGTTTAAACTGTTTTTTTTTTTTTGTTTGCTTGTTGTCATTTGATACTTGTATTTGCTTTGGGCTTTGAGCATTTTCAAACAGTCTGGTTAGGACACGCGTTTCAAAAAAAATAAATTTCACACGAATAAAAAAATTTTTTAGAGCAATATTTATTATTTATGGAAAGTACCCTCAGGGCCCGAAGGCATTACAGAGGGGGAGAGGCACATACTTAAAATATAGTAATTTAGTAACAAGTCAACAATATTAAATATGCAACAAACAAAGAAAAGCAACAGGTCATGGGTCACTGCTAAAATAGTTAGTGATGCGCGAGACGCGATTGAGTCGGTAGTCACGTCCTTTCCACTTGTTTTCTCGGCATTTCGGGTGCGGAGAGTAGTGGTGGATTGCCTTGGCCATCGCGTTGAGGTGGAGAAAGGGTATGACCATCTTATTGAGGTGGAAAGTGCGTATTACCATTCCGTGAAGTCATGGACTTTGCGTGCAGAATTTGAAATTAATCTCGCGCCGTCACTATTGCTCTAAACAAATATGTTTTTGCGTAAAATTAATTTTATGACACTTGTGTCCCTTACAAACTGTTTAAAAAACACTTTTTTTTCAGGGGCCCTTTAAGGTGCAATTTTCTCGTCTTGACTGTCATTCAATTTCGCATTAATGAATTCTCGTTATGACAGACAGTTTGCTTTATGACAGTATCTTACATAAAGCATAGGGTTATACCACATAGCATCGTCATTTTGGAACAGAAGTAGCCGCAAACAAAAATAAAAGCAAGTCACATAAAAATAAATTTGCACGTGCTATGAAGAGTTGGCATCACTACGCAAAATGTTGCTATAGCTTCATTTAAAGGACACTTTAATTTTGAGTTGGCCTAACATCTCATAAATACCAATACCTTAGCACTTGATTTTCTTTGTCGATTATCATATTTCAGTGCAAGGTACAAAGTGGGCAGTGCTGTGTTAGCATTGGCCTAGAACTCGTGTTCAGTTGGTGAGAATACGTGTTCCAGCTGAATGCTAATGCGCACTTTTTCCAGTCGGCCTTGCGATGACCTGAGAGGGGGTAGAATCCAGCAACACTAAGGCCTTGCGATCGAGGAGGCGTTGAACGAACTGAATAGTATCTGAATATTGAGCTCATTAAACTATTGATTTCGGGCTTGTAGGCTCCTTTGTTTCTTGAATGTTATCAGAGAAATACTTGTGATGTAGAAAACTTATTCGACCACAGGTGGAGAGCAGACATATGGAAAAGGGTTGATTTATGAACAGAAGTTTAGGGCGAAAACGAGCTGGTGCTAGTTATTTAAGACTGTGTCTGCCTGCCTTTCTTTTTTGCAATCCCGGAGGGGTTTTCTATGTGCAAGGTTGGTTTACTTCGTTCCTTCTAATTTTAGGAAGCTGCAAGCATCCTCGCCCACGACTGAAGATTGAAATTTCATAGCCGGCCACATGGGCACAATGAGAAAAGAAAGGAAGGAAACGGCTACGTATATAGAGCTGGTGAAAGATGCCATGGAGAGGACTTTTTGGGCAAAGAGAGTACATCAGCATACACCCTACAATCTCCAACGTCGTAGACGACTATCCAGCCCTAAAGCTCACTGACCAGGTAATATGTTGCTTACTAACGATGTTGCTCATACTTTTAGGACCAGGAGGTTAAGTACCCTGCTAGCGAATGGGAGCTTCCGCCGGAAGATCCCATTGACTCGGTGACGCGGTTGGGGAAAATGTTCCCCAACGCGCAGATCTGCTTTGCGGTGCGGCTCCAGTCCTGGCATAAACGCGCCGTTAGTCCTGTCATGGTGAAGCCTGGCACCATGATGGGTCTCCTTTTTTATCCCACTGTCATTACTTACGGTTTTGTTACAACTAATAAATCATAATTTTTTTTCGCTTTTTCTTTTAAAAAGAGCAGTTTACAAATATCTTCAAGTAGACTAAAGATGTAAAAATATTTTTTCTTGCAGATCTTTGCAGGGTTTTTTTCGCATTAGTACTGGCGTCAAGGCAAAGGAGCGATTTATGGATGTTGCCTCAGAAAACCTGCCAGCTGTTCTCATGGTGACTGAGGGAAAACCAAGACCGGCCCTGTTCTGCGAGATCATCGTAAGACTTCATGATGCTGAAGATATAGAAGAAAAAAGTGCACTTTACCCTTTGTTGTATTACACTTCTCTTTTTTTGGCACATTTGCAGTAAATGAATCCAAGCTTCCAAGGGCTCAGCTTAGGTTGGCAGAAACTATGGGCTCTCTGGACAAGTATTTCATTACCTGACCCTGCCCTCATGCACATGAGTATGTGCAGAAAGCATGGTCACCAGTTTTATGATCGACAGCTGGCTGGATCTGAGAGCAAACCAAATGTGATAAGAAGGTTTAAAATGGCACTGCCCTGCCAACCTGTTGGAAGTTTTCAACAGAACAAAAGAGCAAGCATACTCTCCTTGCCCTGTTGCTCAATTCATTGGGAATTATTCAAGTTCAACATGCCTCTAAAACAAATTCTCTTCATAGGACAGTTCTTGCTTGCCTTTTTATAGCAGCATTATAAGAAAATGCTTGCGTTTTAGTTATATTTTTGTAGGGCTAGAAAACCGAGAAAATGGCTTCATATTTTGGGAGGTTCCTCCTGCTGACCGAGATTTGGTGCAGCTGAGATGCATCTGATCGAAACTGGCCAACCAAAAACACTATGCATTCTGCATTAGTTGGCTTATGTGGAGAATTGAGGTACTTCATGCTTGTTTTTATTTCTTTGTTTATTTTAAAGTAAGTATTAACAGCATTTGTCGAAGCACGGGCGAATCTAAATGTCATCACAAGCATAATGAAATGTGCTTAGAACAAATTACTTTCAGAAAGCTGATAACAATACTATGGTCTTATTAACTGGCACTTCCTCCATGGCAAAAGCAAGCACCACGAGTTTTTTTTTTATCCCACTCACATCTTTGCAATTACGATTCTGTTTCTCATAATAAAATGGGAATCTTTTTTTCTTGCCTCCTGCTTTTATACAGATTAGTTTACGATTTATAGCTTGACTAAAGATCACCTGTTTTTATTTCAGATTTTTGCTGAGTTTCATCGCATCACAAGCATTGATGTCAAGCAACGCTTTTTTGAAATCGCCTCAGAAAACCTGGCGACCTTCCTTGGATTGCCAGAGGGCAAGCCAAAGCCAGACATTTTCTACCAGACTGTTGAAAGGATGGATGATGTTAAAGAATCGGAGAAACAAGGTATACCTGCTTTAGAATTTAGTCTTCATTGACTGTTAGCGGAAGTCCCAATCCAGGTAGCTTTCTATTGCAACCAAATTGGTGCCGACTGAGTTCATGTGATAGGTGGGTGCAAACTATGTAAATTAAATTTGAGATATCTAACAGTGACCTGTACGGCCTCTGAAATTCCAATTGCTTCTGTACATTAATTTTCAATTGTGAGTGACCGTCTGGTCATGAGTGACATTAAAAAAATTGGTGAATGGCTGCAGTTTAAAAGAAATATATAAATTTGCATTACTGGTGTGATGCTTAAATACAGCCTTCATATTTTGTGTTGCATTGCCGTGACACTTGGCACTGAGCACAATTGAATGGATTAGTTTTAAAAGAATCTACTAGCATGAGTGATCTGTTCATTAAGTGTGTGCATATGATGAAACAAAATCAGGCCCTTATTTCTCACCTGGTAGGATTTGGCTGCATGGTATTACTGTTTCACCCTATGTCCGGATGCAGCGGATGCTAAGAGCAATCCCAGCCAATCGTGCTCTTTGAACATATCACATAATGTGTCGCTGCACCCGCTCTAAGGACAGATGACACTAGCACGGCTTTGGATTTGCTTTGATGGCTCGTAGCATCCGCTGCGCCCTGACTGAGGTGAAATGAAGTATAGTGTAGACGGTGGTTGGACAAAAAAATCCTGAAGTGTCTGTGCTATGTGGTATGGAAATATTTTAAAGGGATACTTCAACAGAATTTGAAATATACCCGTCGTGTTCAGAAATAGGCTGAATATGATCAACAATACCCGTAAATGACAATCTCACGTTTGTATTTTGAGCCTGAAGGCTGAATTTTTCGTTATAAACGAAATACCTTTCTGGCTTTAATGCAAGGCATTAGATGCATCCGTGTTAAGAGCCTTCGCACATACAGCAACCGCATCTAGGAGCTTTAGATATCGCAGTGCTCCCGAAACTTAATGTTGCCCGGAGATGGTCCATTTTTTTTTGCGTTGTTTGTGCTACTTCTTGGCTTACCAGTCAAACCACGTGGTGAAGTTTGGGTATCCGATGATGACCTAGCCTGGAGAAGATACTCCAGCTGCTCCAATGTCCAATTTAGCTTTGATTTGCCAAGAACACTATTTGGGTAAATGGTTTGGGGTGTTAGGTTTAGGGAGTATGTACTGTACCTGTTTAAGCTAGTCTATTATCAGTTACCTGCATCTGCTCTAAGGGTAGGCCTCTTTTGTTTTGTTAAAAAGACTTCTATTTTATGCTTTTTCTTGGTTCTTAACCTTTGTTTCAGACGTGCCCCGCAGTCTATTCCATCGCAGTGTGTCCCAGGACATCAACAGAGCGCTGCAGTGTGCTTTTTGTAAATCAGGCCTATGAGACAGAGGGCCCTCTGGAGGCTGTTGCACTTTGTTTCTGCCTGGCATGGGTTTTCAACCTTCAGTACTTCGTAAAATATCTTCGCGCTATTGTTTGTTTTGAGAGACTTGTAGGTTTCAAACATTCAAAGCTGGGCTGCGTGGGCACAAGGCTGCTGACCAGCCTGAAGTAAAACAAATACAAAAAAAAAGTTTCTTTTCCCACACATGCTGTTTAAAGAAAGTTTTTCTGTGCTTGTGTAATGCATTGAAGGAATGCACTCGCAATTAAGTGAACATTATTTTTACTTTCTTGAGCACATATTCCTGAAGGTAAAAAACCCGTGCCAGTTTTTGTTTTTTTAATTTATAAATATAGGGTGACCCAAGTCACCACGCTCGATCTAAAATGGGCCGTAAAAATCGTCGACTTCAGGTCGTAGACCGTGGAAAGTTTCTTGGCCCTATTTTTTGTAGACAGAAAGCTACGCTTTGTAATTTTACAAAAAAAAAAGAAAAAAACGAACCGTGAAATACACTTTTGACGAAAAGTTTAGATTGCTACATACAGGCGTCAATTTTTACGGTCCATTTTAGATCGAGCCTGGTGACTTGGGTCATCCTATATACTAGTAATTTTTTGTGCAGATATATTCCTGAAGATCAAAAACCCATACCAGGTTTTTTTTATTTATAAATATACAAGTAATTTTACTGCCTCTTTTTTACTAGCGTGTTTGATTTTTTATAGTCAATTTCATTATACAAGGAAACAAAAGACATTGGAAAGAGCTCTCTCTTGGTAGCTTTTTTTTTCTTTTCCAAGGTTTCTTATTCTTGAATTGATATATAGGGTGTCTACATTATGTTTTACTGCTGTGAAACGAGCCAGAAAAATTGGATCCTGCATGTAGAAAGCTCAATTAAGATTTAACCAAATGTAAATGTTTCCTACAAGAAATTTCAAAGCTTAGCTTCCTTCACGTGAAAAATAACACCAGCAAACTGGCCAGTGCCAATAGGAGTCATGTCTGCAGATGAAGGAGTTAGCGATGGTTGTAACTCCCGATAGACACAACGAGCAGATGAAAGATCCCCTTCTGCTTACTGTGCTTAGAACAAAATGACGTCACAGTTTACAAGCATTGCTAACTCTGCAAGCACGTCCACCGTAGGCCCTGGCAAGTTGGCCTCATTTTTCACAGAAAGGAAACAAAATTCCTTACAATTTCAACAGGTAACTTGCAAATTCAGTGAATGCTTAAACTTTTAATGTGCCGGCACCAATTTTTCTCGCTCGTTCCGCAGCTCTAAGAACCATTGTAGATGCCGGCAAGTCCTTCAGTGCCAAGATGGCAGTATTTTCTTGTATACCTTCTTGTGATGTGCCATTGTTTTCATTTTCAGTGCTGTTTATTTCTAGAATGAATATATTTCCACAATGAAAGTGCTAATTTTTTTCTATTTCAGATAGCTGGTGCAACGTGTTTCGTAAAATGGTGATGTTGGCTGTTAAAGCCTTTCTATTTTCTTTTTCAGATAGCTGGTTCAACGTGTTTCGTAAAATGGTGATGTTGGCTGTTAAAGCCCGCCTGAAAGTTCTACGAGTGTTATTCGCATATCCAGTCTTTGCAGGCATCATTACCATTTAGATTAGGGTAGGACATGATGCTGCTTGTTGAACAACAAAGGCTTCCTTTTTCCAAATAAAGGTGTGCGACTTTTCAGATGTACTGCAGTATTTCCATTTTTTAGCTGTGAATGGGAGTGAAAGGTCTGTGGTATTGAATACCTCCCTGTTCTGAAAACACACTTTGTGCAACTTTTCAGAAGAGATACCTTTTCAAACAAGTTGCACAATCTACCTTTTCTGAATAAGAAGCTGTTCAATGTCGCAAACCTTTCACTCCTATTCACAGCTGAAGGGTCTCATTACTAGTAAATTCGTCTCAAAAAGTGTCAAAATTCGTCCAAAAAAGGAGGAAAGTTACTCCCTCATTACTATAAAATTCATCTCTAAAAGGGTCCAAATTGATCCTCAAAGGGACGAAATTTACTCCCTCAATACTTTAAAATTCATCCCTAAAAGGGTCAAAATTGATCCTCAAAGGGACGAAAGTTACTCCCCCGTCACTATAAATATCGTCCCTTTAAGTGGCAAAATTAATCCCCAAAGGGACGAAATTTAGTCCCCTATCAAAGAGAGTTAGTCCCCAATCACCACAGTTGATCCTCAAAGGGATCAAAGCTACTCCCCCAATTATGGACGCGACGGCGCTCAAGGGATCATCATTAATCCCCTGAAGAGTTAAACGTAGTCCCTGATGGCGTGCTGTAGGGATTAAATACACTCATTTTAACAGATCAAAACTTTGACCTCAAGGGATCAAAGGAAAGGGACTAAAAGAAAAGGAGGGGACTAATCCGGGGTTTTGCCGTTTTGGGGGGATCACTCTCAGTGACATCGATTTAGTCCCCAAAAAGGACGAAGTACTACTCCTTTTTTTTTTAAGAGTGTAGCAGACGACACGAAACAACGCTACGTCCTTCGGAACGTGAAAGACGCGCGAAGGACCGGCTTGAGCGTTGCCATGGCATCGCAACGTCATTATCAACAACACCTCCCATTGGCTCCTCTCTTCTGCGGCGCGGAGCGGCCATAGAGTAATATACACCTTTTTCGTTTAGCCTCGCACCCAGCCACGTCGTCCCCATATCCGGTATGCGTTCCGAAAAAAAAAAGCAAGAGATTACAACCCCAAACAAGTAAAAAAGTATAGAAGGGTCATAACAAGAACGACTGACGGTTGCAATTAAAATGTTAACACATTCTACTGTCGAGGGGAGAAGAAAGCGACGTTTTCACGCATACCGGAAGTGCCAGAATTGAAGATGGCGGCGCCCAGGTAGAAAAGGTGTATACACAAGGTAAAGAGCGGACACTGCCATAGGCCCCAGCGGCCCAGATAGACTAGTGACAGCTAGCGCTCCTAGCGGGCGGCATTAAGCATAATCTGATTCCGGTTCCCGTCAAGTTAGTTTCGGTTTCGGTTTGGGCGTTTCTGCTACGGTTCTCCGGTGCCCTTCTCTCTCTCTCTCTTCCTTTCCCGCCTCGCTCCTCGCTCGGCTCTCGGGAGCTCCTCGACTCCCGAAGCCGCCGTTTTTTTGTGTTTTATTTCTAATATTGATGCACTTTTATTTTATTTTATACGATAGAATCCGTGCAAAATGTGTCAAACAATATTTCAACTTACTTCACAAAACAGAGGTGTATTTCTTGTTCTTTTCCTATTGTAAAATATTGAAGTTACACAATCGCCACATTGACTCCTGGCTGGTGGTGCATTTTGGGGTCAACAACAGTAAGTGGTTCGAAAACATTTTATTGGACCACATTCATGCTTACATGATTTACTTCAGGAGCTCTGTATGCTTTATACGAAACAGATACTCACAAAAATAAAATTAATATGAAAGAGTTCGGCATATCCTAAACTTCGTAATAGATTCTTAGCGGAACCAAGTTAACAAACACTTTCCACAGAGAACATGCTGAATGATCCATTCACTTTCACGCCGACTCGGGCACGGGAAGTAAGTACAGAAAAAAATAAGACATTGCTATCATTACCGGCCATAACAGTATAATAAGAGTGCGAAGCACACAGCGGATAGTACAAATTCCCAATCTCCGGCTAATATAAAAAACACCAATTTGCATAGCCTCAAACTCACTGCGGGCGAGCTCGACGTCCATAAACATTCCCCGAAATTGTTCAGGAAAGAAGCATGGCTTCAGGAAAAGCGGCTAAAGAACTATGGACAGTGGATACAAAAGTGGATACATTTTCTTTCGAATACTTTTAGCCTCTATACACTACTTTCTATAGAAATTCTGTAGAAAGTGAATAAATTTTTTTGTTCGGGAGCCGTGATACACATTTACTGGGAAAAGGGGAAACAAATGTTTGGAGTGCTAGCAGCACCGCCCAATTGATAAGCACTTTCTGTATTTGGTTTGGCAACCGCCTCCGTTAATACACTACTAACAGTTAAACCTGTTTAGTTGCTTACCAGCCACTGTAGAGTGCAACCGAACTTTGTCTAAATTTCGGTTAAGTAATCGAACATCAACACAAGCGTATTCTGCAAAATATTTTTAAAAACCTTTTGTGGCACTCCTCTGAGCAAAAGCTATAACATCCCATACCTCAAAGTGTGCGATAAAGGCGGCGTACACTCCTCGAACATGTGCCACACTTTCTATTGTAGGAAAAAAGTGATTTTCTAGTTGCTGAATGAAATTAAAGGCAGCCTGTGATGGTACTACTACGTTCCCGAAGAGTTTTCCTGGCACGTGGTATGCTTTAAGCATAAGAAACTACTGGTGAGGCCTGATCAAGTAATCAGACTCATTCCATAGCAGCTGAGAACAGCCACAGCTATGGGTTGTCTGTTCAAGCACAAGCTTGATCAAATAGCCCCAAACCATGGACGAGTCATCAATTACGTTAGACCTGATGTCTGATGCCAGCTCAAAAATATCCTCTAATGGCGGGAAGCCATCAAATGGAAGACATTCCACATTATCTCAAATTGAACTTTCATGGTGCGAAGATATTGGCAACTTTTTGAGGAGGTCAGCCTTGTCATCCTCTACGTTTTCATTGTTCGACAGTTTGAACAGTTTCTTTATTCCTATGCGTTTTAGTCCTAAGGTGAACTGATGCATATTTGGGTTTGTGTTGCAATCCAGCATTTGTCGTATATAGCTCCAAAACGTTTCTCAAGTGGGTCTTGCTGCAGGCATCGTGTAAGTGAGAACTTAAAGTTATGGCTGTTTGAAAGCTCAGCCCAGAGCATGAGGACACTTTTTATAGTAACTTGCCACCGTATGATGGCTTGTGGCTGCCTCCTACTTTGGAACTGCCATGCTGAAATGCATCCCAGTTGCTGGTGAAGGAAATCGAGTATTTCAGATTCTCCCTTCAGAATGGCATGACGCAACTTCCGCCCTGTTTTCTTGAATTGTGAGCTATTTAGACAATCAAAACGTATGTACATCCTTTCACAGAAATAGGCTGTGTAGCCATAGCTGCCTCAGGAAGCTCTTTGGCATAAACAAGGAATATGATTGCAAGAAAGAGTGAGGCACTCAGTACCTGTGCGGCACGATTTACTTCCATGTTACTGAAAGGTTTTTGAAAAATATCTCTCAGTAAGTTTCGAAGCCAATTGCAAGCCCATCTCATGGGTAGAACGATAAAGTTCAACAATATGGGACCACTCAATAACCTCATTTCGAATGCGAAGTTTGTGTGCTTGGAGATTGCTCTAGGTTGTTTTAGGGAGGTGCGGAACATCAAAGATAAAGTAAACATATTCGTTATCAACTTTAAAAAAATGGCTTATCAACACACACACCGTTGGTTGGCCAGGCTTACGTTTGAAGCCCCCTAATCGCAGACCACAGCCTTTACTGTGAAGCCAACAGTCTTCAGCTCCCGAATGAGAGAACTGAGGAGACTGTGTTTAACCGAAGACGCTGTTGGAGTGTGCCCAACAGTGTATGCAAGGGGCTAAGTTCACCCCACCTCCTGAAAATTTCAGAGCACAACAACCAAGGCTCTATTTGCAATGTTAGAGATTTCGTTCAACACCGTGATCTGTAAATCCACGGAAAATGTCGTGCGCAGGGTCGTATGTTAAGTCCTTTTTAAAACAATCTCATCGAAAATCGAGATGCACACACGATCAAGTGCAGCACGACAGCCCGGCGGAAACAACAGCGCGAGAAACTCGAACCTATCAGCTCCACGAATTCACGCCGAGCTTGCGAGCACACGGGCGGTCATGCGTCACCTTGATTGATGCAAATTGGACCGAACATGATGCAGCAGAAAGCACAGACGGGCACGGCACGGACGAACGACGCACGGACGAGCAGAGGCCATGCACAATGATGCAGAGGCGACGGCGTGCAGGCAGGCAGGCCATGGTAGGCGCTATTCATCACGTGGTTTTCGTGACGTATTTGATCAACACTATTTCGTCGTTTTAAGTACTTTAAATAATTCTAGAGCATAAAAATTAAAAAAATGAATACTTCTTAGAGAAAGAGCTCGAATTAATATTAACCAAATTACAGAAAAGCGTCACGTAGTGGAGGGCATTAAACGCACTATCTGGGCCGCGAATCGGCTTCTGTGTCCTCTCTTTACGTTTACTATATTACTCTATGGAGCGGCGACCTCTGAACCGCGCAAGGAGCGGTTGGCTCTGCGGCGCTATACGTCGCGCCGTTGAAGCCGAAAACTGGTTTCGGTCGGCAGACGGCCGCGCCGACCGTCGCGCCGCAGGCCTCCGCGAAGCCGATGTGGTCGTGCCTTAAAGGGTAACTGCAAAGAAAAAAAAGTGTTTTTTTTTAAACCGCCTAATTGGGACAAGCATGTCACAAAGCAAATCTTCCGCGAAAACAAAAATTTTATTTAGCAATATTTATGCCACAGGACTAATTTAGTCGAAGTCACAACCTCTCCACATTTGAAACTCCCGCTCTTTCGACCCGCGCGCATGAAAACTACGCCCGCCCCTCCCTCCCTCTAGGATTGACTTGGCTGCGGAGTACGCAGCGTCTTGACTCCCGACCGCGGGTCGGCCGGGGGGGGGGGGGGGGGGGGGGGGGGTTAGGGGAATGGGAAGGGGGGAAGGTGCCGTCCATGTACGCTGGAAGCTAGAGCCGGTTTGCTTTCGTTGTTTTTGTTTGGTCGGGGAAAATGTGGCAACAACGCACGTTCAACGTGGCGCCGGTATTGTTTTGGTTTGACGGGACGCGATAAGCTCCGGGTTTTGCGAGCACATGTCGCGAAAATGTGACCTGAGAAGTGCCTCGGTGCGAATCTCGAAGGCCTCCGGAGCGAAATGACGAGAACATACCTGGACTCGTTTGTCGCTACGCGAACGCCCGATTGCCTGCAGCCAAATAGCATTCAGCTTGTGATCTTTTGGGGCGACATGGCTGCGAGAAGACTCGCTGTCGCGATCACTCATCTCGCAGCACTTTACAGAGCAACGGCGCTGCTTACAGGAGCTGACATCTAAAAAAGGTCGGCATTTGCACGCGCAAGCAAGGAAAAAAAACACGCTAAAGAAACAAACCGCGCTATGAAAGCCAAAAGCCCGCGTCGCTTCCTATCACTGCTTGTAACTGCAAAGAAAAAAAAACATTTTTTTTAAACAGCCTAATTGGGACAAGCATGTCAAAAACAATGTTTCCGCGAGGAAACAATTTTTTTTCAGCAATATTTATTGCGTGAGACTGATTTTAGTTTGCGGCTATTTCGTCCGTTTTAAATTGCGCGCCACGAAGTTGGGATTCCGTGATGTTGATCCCAATCGGCTGCTATTGGCTAAGAGTTTGATTGACAGCTTAGATCTTGGTTGTTAAACCATTGTTATATGTTGTAATTTCCTTTTGAGCGGAATATTTTTACGTTTAAAGAATAACCCATGTAATGAGAGTTATTATATATTTTTTTACAAATGGTTTACAAGACTGCAACTTCCGTTTGGAATCGTACCAAAACAAACAAAAGCTTCGCCATTCTTTCATGGCCGCCGAAGTCTCTGCTCCCGCCTGTCTCGCCTTCCTCGACTAGTCGTTTCGCCGAAGTGATCAGTGTTTCGTGTTGACCCAGGTGCTTGAGTGAGACTTCCTGAAGTGAAGTAGTGTGTGTTTAGCAGCTGTCGCCAGTGTTAGTGATAGGAAGCGACGCGGGGTTTTGGCTTTCATAGCGCGGTTTGTTTCTTTCGTTTTCCTCTTTGCTTTCTTAGCGTGTTTTTTTTTTTTTTCCTTGCTTGCGCGTGCAAATGCCGACCTTTTTTAGATGTCAGCTCCTGTAAGCAGCGCCGTTGCTCTGTAAAGTGCTGCGAGATGAGTGATCGCGACAGCGAGTCTTACCGCAGCCACGTCACCCCGAAAGATCACAAGCTGAATGCTATTTGGCTGCAGGCAATCGGGCGTTCGCGTAGCGACAAACGAGTCCAGGTATGTTCTCGTCATTTCGCTCCGGAGGCCTTCGAGATTCGCACCGAGGCACTTCTCAGGTCACATCTTCGCGACATGTGCTCGCAAAACCTGGAGCTTATCGCGTCCCGTCAAACCAAAAACAATACTGGCGCCATGTTGAACGTGCGTTGTTGCCACATTTTCCCCGACCAAACAAAAACAACGAAAGCAAACCAGCTCTAGCTTCCAGCGTACATGGACGGCACCTTCCTCCCTTCCCATTGCCCCCCCCCCCCCCCCCCCCCTCCCCGATCCGCGGCCGGGAGTCAAGCAACACCTCCTAGAAGACAAGGCCAGAGCGCTCCTCTGGTGACGTTGCGAAGGAAGGCCATCGGGGGCGCGCGTCGAAGCGAAGGCAACGCGCGTGGATCGACCGTCGTAACGCGCTTTTAGTCACATACGCGTGTCTTATTAGCTAAAATGAAAGCTGCACATATATCAAGGGGTCTCGAAAATATTTTATTACACGGGCAAAATATTACACCGCTAAATAATCGGTATGAAATGGTACGAGGTAGGCGTATAAGAGAAAACATTGAGTCACGCAATTATTGCTGTAGGAATGCATATTTTGCACAGAAATACTTCGACAAAATGGCGAGACAAGCAGTGATTGGACACAGCAAAACAGATCACGGTTAAAAATCAGGTAGACTTAGTCAACGCGGACACGGCTAGACAAATGTCACTTACGATCATTTAAGCGATGTTATCGCGTGCAGTCACTGAATTCTTGCATCATACCCTGGCCAGATGGCAAAAGTAATGTAATTTCGATCGAATTACATTATGGGGTCGACAAATCAGCTTGCGACGATCGTATAATCACTCAACACCGCGAGCTGATTAAGTCCCATATCATTTAATGAAAATATATGAACTTTTTCGTGTGGCAGGGGTACTAAACATACTATTTACAGTCAACTAATTTACTTCTCTCTATGGGCTTGAGCTGCCTTAGAACAAAATATCTTATTTTGCATACAATAATACTATTACCTTAATACAGTTAATATTCTAGTATAAAAGCGGTAAAGGCAATAAAATAACATTAGTATAAATAAACACATAAGCACAAACAACGCACTTTTTATAATCACACAAACTTGTTATTCACCTTCCAGTGAAAACTAGAATATTACCACACAGATTTACAAATGTCGACGCAACCGCACACGGATAACGATCGAACAAGATGCCATTCTATCACGAAAAACAAAAAAAAACAAAAAAAAACGACTGCAGCATTTCCCTCGCGTCCCACATGACCAAGAAAGCCCGTAAATAAGTTGTTTCTCACCTGTCGATCGTATCCATACGTCCCACAACATCCGTGACGAAAACATTTGAACACGAACTTGAAGTCTCTCTCTGTCAAAAGAGAGCTCTATCGATAATCGACCAGAGACGTCGTTGGCTAGTTGTCACACATGTCACTCAAACCGTAGCAGGACTTGTTCCGCGAATCCACGTAAATGCCGTAGTATCAAGCGAACACAAAAAAACTACCCGAGACTGCGGTGACGACCAAGAAACGACGGCACGGGCAGGATCAAAAGAACCACACACACACGCACACGAGAGCAGTGGCCGCAGTGGGAGGCTTAACGTCGTCGACCCTAGAGTCACTAAATAAATAACTAAATAAAATATAAAAATAAATAAATAAATAGTGACTCTAGTCGACCCATCTCTTGCTCGCGTGCGCTCCCTGCGACGATTACTGGATTTTTTTTCGGTTCCCTTCTCTTCTGAAAGTCTCAGCGTTCCTTTTTAGACAGTCAGCAGCTCACACACAACGTAAATTTACCAGAATCGAAGCCCGTACGAGGGAAGAAAACGTCCCAGCGGACCGGTTCATTCGAAAAGTGTGGTGATCTGCGGGATTGCACGTAGTCCCGCGGTTACGGGGATAATCATAAATATAAAAAATTGGTACTTTCAACCTTGGTAGCGCGTTGTATATTATGTTTATATTATATATATATAATAAATTGTACAATACTGCGCTTTTAAAACATATATTAATGTCGGATAAACGCTCACGCTCACTTTCACGAACACCCCGCGCCGCTCGAGAAATTTTTTTTTTTTTTTTTTTTTTTTTTTTTTTACGTTGATGCTTAGTACTTTTTCTTACGCAGTTGCGCGATGGACTTCCTTCCTCCGCCATTGTGGCGTAACGACTCGGAGCGCTCTGGCCTTTTCTTCTAGGAGGTGTTGAGTCAAGACGCTGCGTACTCCGCAGCCAAGTCAATCCAAGAGAATCCAAGAGGGAGGGGCGGGGCGTAGTTCTCCTGCGCGCGGGTCGAAAGAGCGGGAGTTTCAAATGTGGAGAGGTTGTGACTCCGACTAAATTAGTCCTGTGGCGTAAATATTGCTAAAAAAATTTTTGTTTTCTCGGAAGATTTGTTTTGTGACATGCTTGTCCCAATTAGGCTGTTTAAAAAAAAACACTTTTTTTCTTTGCAGTTACCCTTTAACCGTGAGGTCACGTGACCTCAGGGGAGGTCACGTGACCTCGGAAGGGGGCAAGCGACCTCAGGGGGTCACGTAGCCCCCGTGAGGCCACGTGGCCCCGGTGGAGGAGTAGCAGGCAAGATGGCAAGGTGAGGAGGAGGGAGGAGGGGTACACCCTCCCCTCAGTACCAAGCTTTCATCCTCGTCCTCAAAAGCTGCGTTCTAATTTGGCGTTACAGGGAGTTGTAAACGGCTTTCATTTTTTTTTTAATAATTATTTTGTCTATTGATAATTTGAGGCTAAATATATATACCTGTCTTTCAAGTATCATATATAATTTATGTATGAATACAGCAGAAATGGAGAATTTTACAATAATGCTGACATTGTATGTTAATGAATGAAATATCAATGATGTCGATGTGATCGATTTAAATTTGGAACTTTTGGTGACGTTGATGTTAATTACTGTGATTACGACGCTTAGGTAATGCCAATTTGATCACGTTTTGCATAATTCTTTTTTCGTTTTTTTTTTATGCTTACACTGGTCCTCCACACTGTTGACTGCTGTAAACAATTGCTGATGGACTCGTAAACGACTTCATGTTCTTTTTCTGCAGCCCCTCAGACACATGTACGTCTGGAAATGAAGATTATTATTATTCTCACGCACAATAGTCGTAATATTTATTTGTACACTTACAACATGTACACAGGAAATCCGGATCATCCAAATTTTAGTGTGTCTTCGCGTTGCTATGGCCGTCTGCACGTTCACGTTGTGGAGATCTGTCTGCCCTCCCCCGCTCCGACCCTTCGGGTCCCAAATCCCGGCAGAAGATTAACGCGCCATGCCTCCGAGATGCGTCATGTCTCGGGAAAGCGGCGATGGCCTCGCGTACCACAAGATCCGGGTACGGCGCTCGCCCAGGCCAACTCACGTCATGGGACTGGCTTTACAGAACAAAGGAGCCAAGGCTTGAAAAGGGGAAGCGGGACAAAGACGGCTCTCTCTCGGACGGCGGCTCTCTCGGGTGGCGGACACGAAGGATGGTGCAGTGGTGACAGGAGGCGAGGATGCTGGCGCGGGATTCGGCGGGAGACGGACGCTGAGCAGAAGAGTGCGGGCGCGTGGTCGAGCGGTGGACTCGACGAACGGACCGGACAGCGACCCTGAACGATGACGTCCACATGACGCGGTGTGGACTACTACCGCAGGGACTATACTTCGTTTCAGCTTCCGTCCGAGCGCAGCCAAAGTTACGTGTGGCCGGAGCCAATCACTCGGCGGCAATTCGCGACTCCAATTCACTATAGGTGGCGCCACTCGTTTTCCAAAATGGCGGGTTTAGTGAGGGTCGGAGATGCGTGCCGCTGCTGAGACTGTCTAGTGTGCTGGCTTCACTGAGCGATACAAATTATTTCTGGTAACACTAGGAAGCTAGGGTGTTATTAGCGCAGGTCACCTTTTTATGCTGAAAACAAACACGGTATTTAGCGTAATATTCAGGCCAGGAGATACGTTTTAATTCCGGAGTGAAACCGAAACTAACCTTGATTTTGGATTTAATTTCTCGGTTTAGGTCTTATTTTCAGATTCTTTCATAACTCAAAATGTGTCTCACACCGTAATTATTTAGTTAAAGAAGTTGTTCGCGGAAACTTTTGTCCCTTTAAAGACAGGGTCTTTCATACACCTTAGAGGTAACATGGGATATTATTATTTGTTGAAAAAATCAGTGCTGATATTTGTGCGTTCTTTCTGCCTTTTCTCGCTCAGATAATTGTCATATGAAATAATGAACTGCGGGCCTTTCAATTGCTTTTTGGGTATTTAGATGACTAATCTAAATGAATTAAGAAACGCTGTTCTCCTTAGAAAAATTCAAAGACGAAATCCGAGTCAGGCAGCTGAAGTGTGCGTGTTTTTAAAGGAACGCGTGACGCATAGGAGTTTATATTTCATCCAGTGTTTGACTGTTTGCCTATTTTGATAACGATGACAGAGTTATACCTTTCTGGAAAGACTAATATGGTTAATGGCGTATTTTTGTGATCGTGGCGTTAATTGGGGGCATACATTGCCGCGATTTGCATTAATAATAATATAAATATTAAACGTAAGATATTTTAATACGCAATTTTTCGAGCTCTAAAATAATTACTTGCTTATGATCTAATTTCAAACGTGCGAACAACTAAGGTGTGCTAATTATCATCCCTGGTGCCAATTGCAGCATTTTCGATTAACAAGCTATAAAATAAACTCTAAAATTAATGACAACATTCTAGCTAATGTGAGAAATTCATGTAAAATTTGATTAATTGAGGGTGCTATCGAAGTAGCGACTTTTGACAATCGGCAAAACTTTCAAAGTCGCCGCCAATATCCTTCCAAACCAAATCCTCCCCCCACCAAAAAAAAAAAATATATTATTACTTTTTTTAGCATTTATTTACTTTCGTATTTGCTCGCCGTCATTTTGCCAATCTCAGCCTTTCCAGTTCGAAGGAACGCCTACCTGCTTGCGCGTCTGCTCATTGCAGCACGCTTCGTTGGCGTTGGAAGCCGGTGAAACAGTAGTGAGCTTTAGTATTGCGTATACAAGCTAACGCAAGCGCTGTGTGTTTGCGTTAGCTTGCCATGTTCCACACTACGCGTGCGCGGAGCCCGAAATTGCGGTCTTGGATCGAAGCATGGCAACGATGCGCACGCTGAACGTGGAGCACGCCACCCTAGCGCAAACGCACAGCGCTTGCGTTTGCTTCTATACGCAATACTAAAACTCTCTTATAGGGTGCAACCCCATACCGGCTGCAGCCCTGGTGTGAGACGGTGTGAGACACATTTTGAGCCGCTGGTCGTCCGCGCCGCCCGCGATCGCCGAGTATTTCGTCTGCTACGGGTGTATCAACGGTACCGGCCGCTACAGGTTTAAAAAGTGCCTTTTCACGTTCTGAAAGTTAGTCACAGGGGATGTCAGTACACAGGCTGGCCGCTGGCGTCTGTGTCCGAGCTTTCCACCTGTTCAGCATTTCGGCATAGTTTCGAGATGTAAGTACAGATTGCAAGGTGCCCAATGACCCGGCCGTTGATGTTTCCTTGTATTGTCTGGATATACCAGGGCTCGAGGCGCAGTCCTTTCCACCAGCTTCTCGGCGTTCGATGTGATCGGCAGGTAAGGGGGTGCCCTTATTTCGCAGAGTATCAGTGAATTGTAGTCGCCCCGACGCTTTTCTTGTTTATAACGCATTCGCGGTACGACGCGGCCGGAGTCTCCTGCCAAATTTGAAAGTATAGACATTCATCACGACCTCTCGCGCCTGACGCCCAAACGCGCCTTTGCGAAAGGACGTTTTGAAGCGATTCGGTGAGGAAAGCAGCGAAGTACATGATTCGGTCATTACGGGAACGAAATCACACAGAAAAACCGAGCGCTGCAGCCGTGTTGCCAGCGGATGATACGTATTTTCACCAAACCACATGCATATACATATATTCATAAAAACATAAACTTTAGATATTTAATTCCTTTCGTTGCAAATCATTCTCAGCAGTACACATCTGGAATGTTGTGCAATGTTTAGGCACAAAACAGTTATTTAAAAAAAAATACTTTTGCGGACTACTTTGTGGTGCGTAGGAATGCTCTTCTCGAAGTTGCGAACCGTCCCTCGGCCTTTGGCTGCGCTCGGGCGGAAGCTGAAACGAGGTATAGACCTTTGCAGAAATCGCCTCCTGCGCGCTGCCATATTTGTCTGCTGGGCTGTGGAACGCCTTCAAAGCATGCGCTGTTGATCTGCTGTGCGGTATATTGGACGCTGCGCATGCGTCCACAGCTCAGTGACTCAGCATTTTTTGCCCGGTCACTTCGTTCAGACTGCCGCTGGAAAGGTTTATAGGAGCAGCTGCAGTTGCAGCGGACTTCCCCCCGGGCCTCGCTGATGACCGTTCCCCGATCCCGAATCCCCTCAGGCAATAAGTGAGTGAATAAACCCTTTTGCCGAGATCGAAGTATTGCTGTGTCATATTCATCCGGGGACATAATCGGAGGGAATCGGAGTTAGAAGCCCGCATAAACTGGCGCCGCAACGTGGGGCCTGATTTTCGATCAGGCTGGCATTCCGATTCCTAGCCTGTTTCCAGTTAAATTGGGCACTGTTTCGCGCTCTTTTTGGAGGTCATCTTCATTGCGGGAAAGCCGCACGAAGTTTCGTTGCGGGAACGCCGTACGAAGGTCATGATATATTGTATTATAAACTACCGTTTTATGGAATTCGAGGTGTTGCCTTAGATTTGGTACGTAGTTACTTATCTTGTCGGTCACAATATACGTGTTTTAATGGATACCTGTCCGAGCCAGAACAAATTTCGCACTGGGGTTCCACAGGGGTCTATTTTAGGTCCTCTGTTTTTTATTATTTATATTAATGATATTGTACATTGCTAATCACACTTGTCTATAACGCGCGAGCGTGCGGCTTTCTCCGGGGAGCGCTAGACTGGTGGCATTCGCGGAAACTAAGCTAGTCACGTGTCGCAACATAGAACGGCCCACTCGAGGGGTGTCCTGCCCACTCTATCAGCTGGCGGCGAACGCGGAAGGCTGCTCGCACGCTTTTTACGAACATCATTGTACGAACAATAAACAAACTAAAACATGAAGGCGTATACACAATGTCGTCATCAAAAAACAAAAATATATCATAAAGCACTTTACTTTTATCGCTTATCAAGCTGATAGAGTGGGCAGGACACCCCTCGAGCGGGCCGTTCCATGTTGCGCCACGTGACTAGTTTAGTTTCCGCGAATGCCACCAGCCTAGCGCTCCCCGGAGAAAGCCGCACGCTCGCGCGTAGTGTACGTACACCAAACACTCCTGAAATAGTTTAGTATGCCGACGATACAAGCTTATGTTTTTCTGGTTCATCTTTACGTGATCTAGAAGTTGCTGCTAACACGTGGTTCAACGAGTTATCGGATTGGCTTGACTCTAATCAACTTCAGTTAAATGTTACGAAAACAAAATATGTAATTTTTAAACCACGAAGTAAACCTGACGATTGTGAAATTATTTTAAAACTCCAAGACTCTGTGATCGAGCGTGTCAACGTTTATAAATTTTTAGGAGTTCTTTTTGAAGAAAATCTAAGCTGGACACCTCATATAAATAAAATGCATGCAAGCATCTCAAGATCTATTGGTATCTTATACAAAATTAGATTGCTGGTTCCATGCTGGTTAAAGCGTCAGTTGTACTATACATTAGTGTACTCTCATCTCCATTACTGTTTATTAGTTTGGGGTTCAACATCTAAAACAAATATTGATAGGTTGTTTCTTTTGCAAAAAAAGCGATACGTTGTATAGAAAACCTTCAGCATACTGATCACACAGCACAGCTATTTTTTAAATACAGTTTTCTTACCATTAGTCACCTATTCCTTCTTAAACTTTCAATGTATATCTATAACGAAATAATCAGTGACCCCACCAGTTTTTTTGACGCACTTCTTCCTAGTAATACACGTTACAATCTTCGACACGGCTCCTATAGAATACCTTGGTCTAGAACGAATTATGGACATCACCAATTAGCATACTTAATACCTGATTTCTTAAATAAACATCCCGCTGTTAGAGAAATAATCTCACATTGTGTATCAAAACACAGCTTTAAAATTAGTATAAAGCGGTACCTTCTATCATGTCACGTTTAGTAAATAATTTTAGATTGTATTTTCATTGCGTATGAGTTGTATTACCTGTTTCATTTATTTCCAAAGTGTTAAGTGCACTAATGATTGTATAAGCTTTGTACAAAATATGCTGTTTGATTGCTGTTGATGTGCTATTGTATCTTCTTGTACTTCTTTAATGTTTATTGTTTTTGTTTTCGCCTGCTGAGCATTGTAAACGGGTGATAGGGCCACGTCAGGCAGAGTTACTCTGCCTTTTGCCCTGTTACCCTAGACCTAGTGTCTAAATAAAACCAATCCAAAAAAGGTCCTGACATGATCGCCTGCCGGAAGAGGAGGCGCGGACCTTGACCGTTGTCTTTAGGGATTGACCCTTTTTTCCCAGCCTGTCAGGAATTTACTTATCCCCCGTTACGAGAAGCGCCCTGAGTATTTGCTATTCAGCGCACCGTTGGATGCTGGCAGGTTGATCCTGCTGCGCAAGAGTGCTGTGTGCGTCGAAATTACCGCACTTCTCGAGGCCTGTAGCGTCGGGCGTCACCCCACTTACGCCTCCGGCCGTCCACGTCTGCTGGGAAAGATGCAGCTCACTGTTTGGGGAATGTGATGCGCCCAACCGCCTTTGCTCGCGTATAATGTTTTGGACCGCTTGTTACCGATCGGGCGCGTTAGAGAGGCATCGCTCTGGGTGGAGAACGCTTCCATTGCGGATGGTGGTTGCACGGACTGTGTTTGGAAGTTATTTCCGAATTGCATTTTGTCCGGGAGGAGCCGAGAGTCTCGATTTGACCGCATGCTAGCTCCCAGTTGGCCTTGCTTGAGCTGTCAGCGCGGTTTCGAGCTTGGTTAGTTGACAGCGTTTCAAGGTACGGATGCGCTTTTGTGGTTCCGACCAAGATTGCTTTGAACGAGTACCTTCTGGCCAGAGGCTAGATTTAGGGGCTAAGCCCCCTTTAACGTTGCCGGATACGCGATGTCTGGTGCGTAGACATCGGAATCCCGAAAACCAACGAGTTTCTGTGTTCACTTTATCAGTGGCTTTCTGTAATGCTCCATGGAGTCCAGTCTGACGCGATGGGCATGATCCGTGCGTTTCTGGTTGTAGAGTCGTGAGGTTGATCCCGTTTAATTGTGCACACAGTTGGTTCCGGATTCTCACACCGCCATATCGAGGGTTGAGCCTCGCGGCGGGAGTTACTCTTTCATTTCGTTTTCTCCGTCTACGGAAGAGTGGCGCCTAGCGCGCGCATTGCACTGCCGCCGGAAACAGTACCGGTTCTCAGCCGTGTTTGTGTTCGCGTTGGGATGCGAGGGTGTAGAGAGCGTAATTGGTCGTGCAGAGACCTGGATTAGAGTAAAATTATAGATTTAGGGGAAAAACGACAGCTAGGGGGGGGGGGGGGGGAGAGAGAGAGAGAGCTGTGCTCGTGCAGTGAAAAGCTGCACGAGGGGAGTGGCGGTCTTGCGATGGTACGTGAGGAATCGTTCATAATTTTATCCTGTACAGATGCGCGGTTGGCCCGGGAAAACGTACGGTTCACGTCGGCGGGTACCCGGGAAGCCTAGAAATCATGGCCGCCGCATGGCCGTCGGCGGCCAGTAACTCTTGTGCGTTGGGTCAGCCCGTCGCTGTACAAACTACAGCTTTTGAATGAATGGGTAGCGGGTGTTGGAATCCGGCGGTAAATGCGGTAGACACTTCGACGCTGCGGAAACTGTTTATGCAGAGCAAATATAGTTTATTAGCTCGTCATCGCGGAAGATGAAGGGTGCTCGTGTGGGATACTTACACTGTTCGAACCCTGCCTGTCTTTACAGTCGCAAGAAGACATTTCAGTTATGCGGCGTGTTGACTTGGTTGAGGGGCGAACTTTGTGCGTACCCTACTGCGTTTGCATGAGAACACGTTGCTCGGATCGAGAACGTCGAAGAGTCGCGAGACGCGTTGAGGGCGTACTTTTATTGCTCGATCCCGGCCGGCCTTGACATCAGCTGGAAGACTTTTTAGTTATGCGGTGTCGAGGTTTGGCCGGGGGAGAACTTGAACGTGCGTCGATGCGCTAATCGCGGTTGTCAAGCCCGTGCGGGGTTCGGTGCGGACCGCCGTTACGCGCTCGTCGCTCGTGTTGGGAGGTCACCTCCGAGCAGTGAAGCGGTAACATCTCGTTACATGCCCAGACGTTACGATATAGCCGTGTAAGGAGGCTGTCCGATTAGATCTGCTGTTCACACGATCTAGATACTTTTGCTTTTGTACTGGTATTAGTGGCCGGTACCACGGAACACCAGCCTCTCAGTAAGGTGATTATCAATTCTGATGATGGCGTGCTGCGTAGCTTGGGTGTAGCGTGTTTGTAGCTCGGCTGTCGCGAACGCCGAGTGCATGAGTGTCCGTCTTGGGTAATTGCTACTGTTGGCAGTGAGTTTTTTTTATCCGTATCTATTTCGAGTCGCACCTCGCGAACGGAACAGGATTTGTGGCCGTTTCTCTCTTACGGGAGGTTATTGTTAGTTTTTGATGTTTTGTGCGTTCTTCGCGAGTGTGTTGGAGATTAATATTGTTGTCCGAGATGTGCGGTTCTGACGCTCTAGTAGATTGTTTTCTGTTTTAAAAGAATGCGGTTGAGTTGTATAGAAACAAACGTTGTATAGCGGGCGTATTTACGACTGGAGTATATAGAGAGTGCTCATACTTTTTAGTTGAGGAATAGTTTTCCTCTTAGGTACCTATTGAATGTGTAGCGTGACGTTCTTCGTGATTGCCTGGCCGTCGGCATTGAAATGAAGAGTTTTGTTTTTATTTCGTGGCATGTCCAACGATTGAAAGATTTTGGTTTCGTCGCGCTGTGTGATACAGCTTGCCGGTATTCGTTTTTGCGCGATTCGCTCTCTGGAATATTAGGGACGGAAGCGAACTTCAAGAGCCGGCGTGTGATGTGTGCCTGAGTGCCCGTGCGTGTTGTGAGCTGTGGTGCTCCGGACTAGTTCGTGGCCCATGCTCCGTCGGTCACGAGCTTCCCAGTGTATGAACGTCCACCGTTGGCCTACCTGGTTTGATGTACCCACCATTATCATCGAGGGTGCTCGTCATCGTCGGTGACACTCAGCTGAGCGAGTTCCCTGCCGGAGGTCCTGGGTACTACGCAACCTCGGGCCCCCCGGAGTCTGAGCCTTGAGGGGAGGGAGGTGTGGAGATCTGGCTGCCCCCCCCCCCCCCCCTCTCCCACCCGCGCCGACCCTTCGGGCCCCAAATCCCGGCAGAAGCTTAACGCGCCACAACTCCGAGATGCGTAATGCCTCGGGAAAGCGGCGATGGCCTCGCGTATCACAAGATCCGGGTACGGCGCTCCCCCAGGCCAACTGACGTCATGGGACTGGCTTCCTAGAACAAAGGAGCCAAGGTTTGAAAAGGGGAAGCGGGACAAAGAGGGCTCTCTCTCGGACGGCGGCTCTCTCGGGCGGCTGACACGAAGGATAGTGCAGCGGTGACAGGAGACGAGGACGCTGGCGCGGGATTCGGCGGGAGACGGACGCTGGAGTGGAGGGGTGCGGGCGCGTGGTCGAGCCGTGGACTCGACGAACGGACCGGACAGCGACCCTGGACGACGACGTTCCCATGACGCGGTGTGGACGACTACCGCTGGGACTAGGAGCAGCTGCAGTCCCAGCGGACTTGCCCCCGGCCTCGCTGATGGCCGTTCCCCGATCCCGAAACCCTCCAGGCAATAAGTGAGTGAATAAACCCTTTTGCCGAGAGTGAAGTATTGCTGTGTCATATTCATCCGGGGATAGGGTCTGAGGGAATCGGAGTTAGAGGCCCGTATTCCGCAGCTTATAAGCTGCGGAATACGGGCCTAGCGAAGGTGGGGTCAATTTGCACCCAATGTTATGGCTCGAGCTCCACCTGGTTCCCGCTAGCACCACATAGATTTTGTGAATGGCGTAAAGATCCCTAATGAGATTCTGCTCGCTATTTTTAGGTGCGAGGTCTCTCGTGCTGCAAAATAATTGTAGACGAAAAGTGCGGTGCTCGACGTCGAAACTAAGCATTTCAAGCAGGATCGGATTGTGTATATCAGACATAACAAGTCGGCGTTTTCTACCGGTTACAATGTTCAACATCAACTTGTATCTACTGTTTACACTGAGTCAATTGAGCCTGGTCACCCATTAAGTTCATAAGTCTTTAGAGGCTTATAATTATTTCATATCGCAATTATTGTGAAGACAGCGTGCATGTACCTTTATGTGGTCTACGGTTCGTTGTCATCTGAAAAAAGAAGACGGTCTACGGTGTTTTTCATTTGAACGTTGCGGGCTTCTATAGGATCAACGAGGAGGTTCTATTAGACGTTTTACGTAGATCGTGCAGTGCGGATTGAGGGAAGACTTGTTCGTAACGTGTTACAAGTTACTTGTAGTCGGTTACATTTTATAGAAAGTGTGTAACGATTTCTTGAGCTGTAACGATCTTGTAATTCAAACACTTTTTTGAGTAATGATATACCAGTAATCCGTTGCTTTTTCACTTCAGCAGGGGTTTCCAATCTCAAAGAAATATTGTTCTACTAGAGGCACCAAACCGGCATTCCTATAATATTCAGTTTCAGAAAACGTTTATTGAATTAGTCACCGAGGTATACAGTGATAGACTTATTTTTAATTTTTGTTTCAGCAGCACCAAGCAACGCTTGCAAGGCCTCGGAGGTCAAGTCGCCGTGAAGCAATGGTCTTTTCTGAGTGTCTCATTTTCTGATTCCGGAACTGTTACGATTCCCCGGAAATTCGCGTCGTTAACGCATAGGACTAAGCTAACAAAAATAAAACGGCAGGCGAAAGCACTGACGTCACCTAACCACTCCTTCCAGGTGCACACCACCGTAGTGGTGGGTGTGCACCCACCACTACGGAATACAACAGTTCTCCATCAAAACACTCTCGCACAAGCTGCGTGCAGTGTGAAAGGTACGCACGCGAAGGCTCTGGGACGCGCCAGCGTAGCACCGTGCTTTGTTTGCAGAAAAACGCGGCAAAAGAGCACCTTCTGAAGCTGCCCGTGCGAGTCCGTGCCTTTCGCCAATGCTGCGTATAACCGGAGTGTAAACGTATATATAATCATCGCCGTTGTCCATTCAGTGAAGACGGTTGTCTCCCACCGCATATGCAATCGCGAAGGCAAGGCAACAACAATCGTGCGAAGCAGACGAATAAAACAATTCAGTGTTCTCTCGACAAACGCGAGATTCCACGAGAAGATGCCGCCGTCGGGTGGCCCTGTGTGACTGCTTCGTATTTTACGACGCCGGCGTCGACGTCGACCGCAACGCGCGTCTTTTGCTCAGTGTGAATGCGCCTTAAGGCGCATTCACGACAGTCGGAAAGACGCGCGTCTTGGGGCGACTTTTTTGCCTATATTTTTGTATTGAAAAAGGTCGCGCGCGCGAGGAGGACGACGCAGGGGATACGAAGCCCGTACCCAATTTTTCCCTCGACACGCGCGCTTGAGCCGTCCGGAGTGAGTGTCGCCCTTTCCCTTTAGGACATGTTTTTCGCGGTTTTATTTTCGACCACGTGTTTTTCGACCACAATGAAGGCGAAATGCAGAGAGTTCGGGGGATTCGTGCACTCGCCAAGCGTGGCTGGAAGCATTTCTGCTGGAAAAAGGCAAGCCGATTGGGAACAATCTGACTGTGACAGTGTTTTATGTGCGTGGTAGACGACGTGAAACTACTCTTCATCGGGTGTAGATTGGTTGAGCGGTTTGGTTTCTAATTTACGCCGCCGGATCTACAACCCCCACCGAAAGTTACGCGGTGTGTCCCGACCTCCGACTGGAGGAGCGATCATTCCCAATGTGTTTTGTGTCCTTTTGTGCGCACCCACCCTACGGAATACACAGTTATACCATCGAAACACTCTCGCACAAGACTGCGTGCAGTGTTAAGGTACGGACGCGAAGGCTCTGGGACGCGCCTGCGTAGCCCTGTGCTTTGTTTTGCACAGATACGAAATACCGGCAAAGAGCACCTTCTGAAGCGTGCACGTTCGAGTTCTGTGCTTTTCGCCAATTCTCTATAACCGTAGTGAGTGTAACGTATATGTATCATCGCCGTTGTCCATTCAGTGAAGACGGTTGTCTCCAACCGCATATTCGTGCGAAGCAGACGAATAAAAAGCTTTCGTGTTCTCTCGACAAACGCTAGATTACCCCGGAAGACGCCGCCGTCGGGTCCCTGGTGTGACTGCTTCGTATTTTACAGACGCCGGAGTCGACGTCCGACCGCAACGCGCGTTTATTTACTCGTGTGAATGCACCTTTAGGCGCTGTTTCCGTTTTTTGGCGGCGTCGGCGTAACCGCGCTAAATTTGGCATGCAAATATACCCTTTACGAAAGTCGCGCCTCTATTGGTCGGTTGCGCGAACTTCACCACAATCCGCATTACTGCGTCCGTCAGCATCGGGTAGTTCAACCTGAACATTCCGCTGCGTTCGTCAGTGTGATAGCGTTTTGACATGCGTCCCTCAATGCACCAAAGAGGGTCAAAAGATAAAAAAACAACACAAGGTGAGCCTTTTTTTTTTTTTTCACGTTAAAACACCAGTATTCGAGAATCGGCTCATGCAGATCTGCGCTGGATGAGCGACGATCCAATTTGGGCCGTCCGCTGCTGCCTCACACGTTAAAAACACCAGTATTCGAAGAAATCGGGTCATGCAGATCTGCGCGGAGTGAGCGACGATCACATTTGGCCTTCCGCTGCTGCCTCAACGCTTTTCGAAGCTTAGAGCGCGTGTTCGCCGCTTCGGAGTGTAAAGCTAGCACAAATAAAAATAATCTATAGAGGATAACCCCTGTCAACGCGACATTGTTTAGAAATACGTTTGAACTGCACGAGTAATCGTGCGATGGATCCCGTAGCTGCGAGCGACTCCTGGCCAGTATTCAGAGTTGATTTCTGACAATGTTGCGTTGCGGTGTCCGATCACAAGTTGTGTGAAGTTTCCTAGTAGGTATGGGCACGTAGCTTTGGATAATACCTCGTCCGCACAAGCACTCGCGCAAAAAAAAAAAAAAAAAAAAAGAACGCAAGGAGTGCTCGCACATCACGACATTACATGGAATTCGATAGAACATTGTTTTACGTTCCCGACATCGGCATTGCATGGTTGCTCTTGCTAGCACGGAGAGGTGTACTTCGTCTCTTTAATGCCTGTATCGGGAGCTCGTGCTGCCACTTCTCAACATGTTTTCAAGCGCGCGCCCGGGGTGGTATCGGGCCTCCGAGAACGATTTGCTTTGCTCGTCCCCGCAACGTTCTGCTAGAGCTGCTCTTTAAGTGCTTTGACCACATTACCTCATAACTTCGTTTGGGAGCATAGAACTCACCCGGTCACAACCGCAAAAGGCACAGCATGCCATAGAATACATCACACAGCACATTTGTCTGCCACAACATAAACTAATGAACGATGTGTTGTTGAGAATAACACTGGAGAGTAAAACAGACGTGCACATGGGATGCATAGGAGGGTTGACTTTATTAAGGTCGTTTCAAGAGCTTGTAACAAAACAAATAGGGACAGAGAGACACACCTGAGTCTTGACAGAAGGCTGTTTAAAAACAACCAGTAGAACAGCCCAACGGAAACAATTTTCCATTGCAAAGTTCCGTCTGCATCGTTTAAGATATACAACCACATTTTTTTCTAACCGCAATATTTCTACTCCCAGGTCTCCTACTTTGGCTTTCCTCTGGCTCCTGAAGCAGCTTGCTTTGATGAGCACTCCGGTGGTGGATCTGAAATAAATTTGCGTTCTTGTTTACTTATGTTTACTGCATAGATTGTACAGTGAACAAACATACCAAGTGTTCACCCACATTGTTTTTCGAATAAGTAAGAGGCATAATCTCAGCAGTGTTCACTATGTGTGGGAAAAGACGCGTCATATATGCGATTATTCGTTTACTAAACGCCGGAAGCTTTTACTACGCCGAAAGTTAGGAATGGTTTGTCCTAACTTTTGAGCTAGCATGCTCGTGCTGATAGTGGACATAGTGCACGCTCGCGGGCACCACACACGTCAAACCGTCAACGTGAAACTTGCCAGCACAGAAAGCAATACGATCAAAACAAGCGCCTTTGCTAAAAAACGAAAAACACACACAAAAAAAAAAAACTGAAGCACGGCGTACAGGGGCGAAGATCACCGGCACGACGCAAGAGCGATTCTGTTTACCTCTCACCCCCCGCCTCGTACTCTTTAGTCCGTACGCCACTGAGCTTCGCAACATTATCTCAAGCTGTGAGAAGGCAACAAGCCGGAAAATACTACATTTCATTTCATCATGCAAAAGAGGCCGAAGATTCGCGAGTATCTTAGGCCTCTTTTGGCGTTTCCTTGTGCACGGCGCTGCGGCAGACGGCACAAGTCCGCCTGCACGTAAAAGATTCGTTCACGGCGTGATGCGAGCGCTTGTAGCTTTAGGTTGGCTCACGCTTAGGTCTGAACGGGCGACAAGAAAGAACAGTGCTTACCTCAACACTTGAACCGACGCCGGATCAACGTAGGCCTCGGTGATGAACTTGTTGCTTCGGGCAACCTGGCGGTTCGAAGCGAGTGTCGAGACGCGGTACGCCTCTATCTTACATTTCTTAAAGCTACGCGGAACTGCAGTGAGGTCAGTGCTCCATGGGGAAGGCAAAGTCACTCGTCCCCGAGGACCGTAGCCAAAGGTACCGGGAGTACTGCCACAAGCACCTGCCATCGCTCGCTCCCAAAACGACGACGCAGTAATGGCGGCGGTTTCGGTATCTCATAGTTGCTTGACTGACTTTCGTAAAGGGTCTATTGACGTCACGTGACCTCAACACCAATTCAATTCCCCGCTAAATTTAGCGGGCAAATTTAGTTTCCTCGCTAGATTTAGCGGACAAATTCAGTTTCTCCGCTAGATTTAGCGGGAAAATTGACGTCACGTGACATCAACTCCAATGCAGTTCCCCGCTAAATTTAGCGGGGGATCAAATTGGTGTTGAGGTCACGTGACTGTCGAATATTAGAAGAAGACGAGAAACCGGCAAGAGCATGAGTTCGTGGGCAGCGCACCTGGGGAATCTGTCGTTCCGAGACATAAAATTGATGCGAGCAATACGGAGCGGTTAGAGTCCTTTCTTCACACACGGGTGCCGAAATCCGCGAGATTTTGAAGGACCGCTCCTGCTGCACCACGAGAACCGACGTCCATGAAGCGTAGGAAGAGAACGCGCGGCGTCTTTGTTCGGCCGTTACCTGCACCCTCAATGCACTGACCGATACCGATCCCGACTTCACCGACCTGCGAGTACACTTCGATTTCCTTCTCCAAAAGGAAGCGCAGCGATGACGAGGACCTAGAGAACGACGTTGCTGGCACGCACAAGTACAACATGAACACCGTCACCCAAGTTCGTTGTGCTCTAGCTCAAAATTGCATCGCCAGCACTCGATCCCAAGTATCGGACAATGGTACAGCCCTTGGTGACCGAGATCAAGTTTTTGTCAGAACAGGAGATCTGGCCCACCGTCGCCCTCCCGAAGTTACAGATACCCTCCTTTTCGGGGAACCTGCGGGATTGGCAAGGCTGTTGGGACCACTTTTGAGTGACGATTCACAACAACGTGGACCTCCCACGTATCAAGAAAGTCAAGTATCTGCAGACGTATTTAACCGGGCCGGTAAAACAAGCAATCGAGTGGGTGAGGCTCTCGGATGAAGGGTGCGACTTCAACAAAAAAGCTCTTCTCGAACGATGTGGACGGAGCAGCATTCTTGTAGACGAACACTACGATCAATTACTGGCGTTGTCGCCTGCTAACAGCTTCAACAACATCGCACAGCTGCAACATTTGTATTATTCAATACAGTTCCGCACAAGCTGCCTTGAAGGTTTGGGTGTTCCACCTAATCAATACGCGATTGTCCTCGAGCGTGTCCTCATGAGATTGCTCCCGAACGACCTTGCTGTTCTGTTCAGACAGAACATAAAGGTAAAAGAGTCACTGAAGGAAGCAGGTAATATGCAAACCGCTACCGGCATCCCAGGTACAGCCAAAGTTGCAACTATCTTAAAGGGCAACTCCGCTCCATACTTTCGATTTTGGGATTATGACTGTTTTTGGCGCAGTCAGCGTCCCTGAATTGCAAGGTATAATTTTTTTCTCCTTATTGTGCGCAGTTTTAAAGATATCGACACCTCAAAGTTTTGTATGGGCGCGGCCAGCAAAACCGAAACTAGCCGCTCGAGGCCCCGGCAACACTGGAAATCAGCCGCTATGTGAACTGTAACGTCAGGATCGTTCTCGTTCAACGAGTACGCAGGCCGAGCGGCACCTACCTCTGTTGCGCTAGCCGTCTAAAGGTAGAAGGTAAGCTGATTTTGTTTTAATTCTGTATACGTTGTAGTTATCCAGCATATGTAGCAAGAGTTAGTGCGTATACCCAAAAGCTAGCGAGTGGAAAACCCGTGAACTCGTTCGGTGCCGTACTCGGCGGCTGTCGCCGTGCATGCGGTCTTCCGTACTCGTCGCTAGGCCTAAATTGTCATCGGGGCTCCGTGTATGGAGCGGCGTTGCTCTACGCCGCGCTGCCAGTGATGTACAGTGCAATCCTCTTATAACGATAATGAGAAAACCCGAAAATACAATCGTTCTAACCGATTATTGTTGTATCTGGACCAGAAACTGAGCATTTCTCGTCTAGAAACTCTAGAAACTGATCATTAAAGGGCAACTCCGCTTCATTTTTGATAGTTAGAAAACTATGCGGCCCTCTTCAGTATCATATAGGAAGACCCCATGTCAAATATTACGATCTAATTCCGTCTATATATTTAATAAACTGGCCAGCAAACTGTAAAATGAGCCAAGTCGCCGAAATCTGCCAACTCTAGCGTGCGACGCGAGGCGCAATCGTCAGCGCAGTCAATGCGACGGAGTTGGAGCGGCCAACGTTGACCCACTACGTCAGAGGCATGACTACATCATTCTCACGTTTTGTTTGTTTTTACTTCTTAGAGCGAAATTGAACGATGACGTCATGAGTTTCTCCTCCCGGTGTTGGCTCAACGGCGTCCACGTGATCACCGTAACGCGGTTGCGCTAGTTTGCGCTGCCAGCTGCGCGCTTATCGGTCTGTTTCTCCGCTCCCCCTCTCCTCTTTCGTCTCCTCCCCTTCCCCCTCTCCCCCGGGCCATCACCGTCCACGCCGTGCGAAGCGACCTCGTCGTTCGACGTGGCGTGGCCATGACTGTCGACACGAGACCAATGTTGCTTGACGCAACCGAAGTTTCGGTTTCGGTATCAGCTGATGTTTAAATTAAGACTACACAAATAATACTCCACATTTCGCGAATCCGAAGAAGTAGAGCTGTTTAGTAGTGCTTTGTGAAATGGAATCACATGTAAACCTAAATTTTTCGGAATTGAGCGGATTGTCATATCTGGTATCGTTATAAGTGGATTCCACTGTACAGTACTGGGGGCCCTCTCGCTTTCGTGCTGCGGTTCAGTCCCAGACACGAATAAGCTTTGAGGGTCTCCGGCGTGGGCCGCGGCGCCCGAACACACGTGTGCTGGGCTGTACACGTCCGTTTTTTTTGTTCTTTTTTCCTTGGGCGAGTAAAAGCCAACGTCCAAAGTCCACTCGTCGAACAGCGTTCACCCACACCTTCTCCAATTTCCGGTTCGCTGGAAACTTGTGAAAAAGCACCTCCGGGTTGGGCAGCGGGTTGTTTGAACAGCCCACAGCGCTACAAGTTGTACTCGGCATCTTTCGAAGAACAGCTGGGCAATCTTGGGCGCACCAAGGTGCTCACTAAAACGAGTCTTGGAATCCTCACAAGCAAATAAACAAAAGGCTATACCGAAGCTACACGGGCTACAGATAAAAGCAACGGCTAAACATGCCAATCACAAACCGAAGTAGCGGTGGTAGCGGCTCAAAGAAGCGCACTCCGCGCAATGCCCGAACCGGAGGAAAAAAAAGAGAATGATACTGACGTCACGGCCCAATGTTGCTTTAGCGATCGGCAACCTGCTGGCCACCCGCTAAGGAGCAGCGGCTCGCGGCGGGTCGCATTTTTATTATCGGCATTAAGGCCCGTTCACACTCTTGCAACCGAGTACGACCGAGAGAGACCAGATCTGTTAAAACTTCTTAAAATTTCATTTCTGGCGCCATCCATGTGGTGATCGTGCAACTGCATTTCACAAGAGCGACGGTTTTGCGGCATTTCCGAGGTCGAATGTGCGTAATACCTATGAGAAAGGCTCGTTTATAACGTTTCCAAAAGTTTTTCGAGCCAAGAAAGAAAGGATAATGCGCGAGAGAAATAGAAAATATGCCGGACCGTCAAGTTTACACTGCAACCCAATAGGAGGCGCCACTTAAGAGGTCGCAAGGAACAAGCAAGAGTGTGAACGGGCCTTTAGTTGAGAATGCGGCGTCCCCCGGACGTAATATTTTGGCTGGGGTCGTATTTTGTGTCACTACAGTGATACCAGTAATTCATTTCATTTTGAGTTTTGGCCGGAGTTGGCCTTTAAAGTTTCTTCAGATCCAAATAGAGAGCCGCGAGGAGAGTCAAGGGGGACTTCATTGGTCTTCACCTGACCCGCCACAAGAGGACCGAAGGGGACAATCGCCCAGCACAATCTTCCGTCGGCTCTTGCCCTCCCGACTGCGTCGGTCGCACCGGAGCCCTGGTCAGGCCCACTTTGTAGTGGCATCGAACACTAGTTGTAGGACTGCAATACCAACATATCTCCCGACACGAAACGAAACCGAATGAGTTGCAAGGTGTTGTTTCAGATGCGGCGAGGTCAACCACATAGCCTGTAATTTCCGTACGTCGACACGATTGGTATGCGTTACCTGCAGCAGAAGCTATACCACCATCCTCTGCGACATATGGCACTTCCCTCAAGGCGAGTCAAGACCGAGCTTCACCGGTGTCAGTGAATCACGTACAGACGAGAACCGAGGCCTTCCAAACAACGTGACCTCTTCTTCCACTACCAGCAAGGGAGTGTCATCGGTTTTGCTTCAAACCGCGAAGGCCTGGGCTACAGGCACCACTGACACAGCACTCGTAAGAGTTCTTCTGGACACCGCTGACATTTATAAAACGAGTCTTCGGAGAGGCTTCGGGTGCCCAGTTCTTGGTACCGAAGAGCTCACCATCTACCCATTTGGAAGCACTAAACTCCCCACAAATTATCGCTGTCAATGTGTCGAACTGATGCTACAGAGC
The DNA here is from genome assembly GCA_013358835.2 of Ixodes persulcatus. NCBI lineage: Eukaryota > Metazoa > Arthropoda > Arachnida > Ixodida > Ixodidae > Ixodes > Ixodes persulcatus. The sequence continues at coordinate 254,476 of JABSTQ010009871.1, read as the reverse complement.
CAATACAGCACAAGCAAGGTTACCGTGGAGGCACTTGAAGTGTCTGAACTACCGTATTTACACGAATGTAGGTCGACGCTTTTTTCAATTTTTGAAAATCTGAAGTGTGTGGGGGGGGGAGGGGGGGGGGGGTCGACTTATAATCGAACCAAAGCATTCCACCGCCGGCAAAAACGAAGCAATCGCGATATCATGAACACCTCGGCTTGTTACGAGTTCAGCCGGCTGTACCTCTAGCATTGCACTATTCTGTGCGCTCATTTTACAAAGTAATTACTTTTTTTTGTTTGCGCGAACGAGTATTATTGATAGCGATTCGCAATTTAACCCGAATGTGCGGCGGTGAACAGCGCACGGTGCGCCTGACTCCTGGGGGGTGGCGGCACTTCTTGTAAGAGCCACTCCGGAGGCCACTGGAACAGCCTCATGGCTCACTCACCCGCGGCTTCTCTTTGCAGTTTTTCGCACGATTCACGGTAGCACATCGTTTGATCAAGTGACGAGATCATGCTGGAGCGCTACGTTTTTTTGTATTGACACGCGTGATCTGGGCAGTTTAGGTTTTCGGTGCATGTTTATGGCCATTCTTCACTCGGAAGGAACCAACAACTGCGCTGTTCGACGCAAGTTCGACACGTCGGAGCGGGTGATGCTCCAGTGGAGTCTGCAGTGGCGCGGAATCTTAAACTGTGAAGGCAAACAAAGAGGCTTCCGTAGTCCTAAGTCTGGTTCCGGAGTTGGAAGCCAGGCTTGCAACGTACGCTGCAAAAGTGTGTAATCGGTCCCTACACGTGACGTCCAACGCGATGACCGAGCAAGCGCAGAAGATGGGGTTGATTCAGTCATTTGCGAAGTGCGAGATTTCGTTGGACGACTCCGACGATGTGCTTCGAGAAAGTGGCAGTGATGATGACGGGACTGACATCACCAGTGCGGACGAGTCGTAGTCAGTTGCGGACGGAGCGAGAACGACAGGAAGCAGCTTCAGTTGTCCCGCCTCCAGCGTAAACTTCCCAGTTTCTATGACGCCCGAGCATCTCATGCACCGCGCGCGTGCATGCGCAGCCAAAGTATGTCAGAAGGCATCGATCGCGTGTTGGAGGATTGGCTTTCGAAACAGATACTTTGCCCTTCTCACGTGTTCGCAGTAAAATGCGCATCTACAGTTTTTTTGGTTTTTTTTGCTGATGTGCAATGTGGGGGAGTCGACTTACAATCGTGTAAATACGGTATGAACTTTAACGGCACCGCCTTTCAACATCGATATCTTAAATCAGCTAAATTTTGAAGAGCTGATTGTGGCTGACGTCCCCCCCTCCCCTAGTTTACAGGGAGACAAAAAGATCAGTGTACTTATCAGCTCCGACGTCTACTGGAAGGTAGCAACTGGACAAATTCGCCGTCTAAGCGAGCATCTGACAGCAGTACATACCATCTTTGGATGGATGGTACAAGGGCTACAGTCAAACATGTTTATAACAAACTGCAGGAAACGCTACGATCAGTTCGATAAAGCAAGCAGTTTGATATAGCAAAAATTATTTACAACAAACTTCCACGATGCGTCTGTTGTAAGGCGAGAGCTTCTCTTTCTTTCCCATCTCTTCGCTTCCACCTTGTAACAAAGCACTAAAAAGATTTTTTTGCATGCATGCAGAGTTTGCTTTTTTAGCTTACCTCACCTTCTGAATCGCTTCTCTTCGCTCAATTTTGTTCACTGCTTGAGCTTTTTGAATTTTCTTTCGTTCCTACTTTTTCTTTTTTTTTTTAGGGGGGGGGGGGGGGGGGCGGGGAGCGGAGACAGGCTTGAAGATGATTGTTTGCACGTTTTTGGAAGCCTTACCGGAGGAAAAAGTTTGATATAGCCAATATGTTGTTCATTATAAAAAGTACTTTTTACGTGCATTTATCTTTAAATTTTCTGTGAGTTCAATATTGACAATAATTCACTGTATGTGAGTTTGTTTTAAACGGGTTTCACTGTACATGTGCCCAACAGGTAACCGAAGTAACATCATCGCCGTTTTAAGAACCAGCTGTGAAACATTGCACTCCAAAATGCTTCCTGATCCATCTGAGATGTGTCAACTGGACGCTATTGGCATCTCCGACCCTCCCTCGTCGGACCCAGCAACTCACCCAGCGTTGCTTCAATTCAACGAACAGATCATTAAGAGGGAAAACCGTTATGAGGTACCTCTGATGTTTAAGTATGTTGAAGTTGATATGAATGACAACAATCGCGTGACAGCTGTCACTCGGCTACAGGCCCAACTTCGAGGATTTCAGCACATTACGGAACTTCTGAAAGAATACGACAACGTTATCCGCGAATATTTTCGAGAAGGGCATGCCGAGCAAGTTCCAGAATCTTCCACGCCTCCTGATAGTGTATACTACCTGCCCCATCAGGCAGTGATACGGAATGGCGCAGTCGCAACCAAACTGCGCATTGTTTTCAATGCTTCGTCCCACCCCCTAACATGCCATCACTGAATAGTGTTTTCGAGAAAGGCCCCAAACTTGACACGGACCTTGTACACCTCCTTCTGAGGTTTTGCAGCAGTCCAACCAACCTAATCGCCGACATTCACAAGGCTTTTCTGCCAATCTGCATTCTACTGCAGGACCTTGACACCCTTAGATTTATTTGGATCGAACACCTGTCACCACAAAGTGGACTTCCACCTCCCCTTGCCGAATGGCAGATGACTCGTGTCCCATTCGGAGCATCATCTAATTCATTTCTTCTGGCAGCAACGCTGCGTTACCACTTTGAAACAATGCAGCATTACTACCTTACTGTTTTACCCAACCTACAGAACTTTTACATTGACGACCTCGTTGTTGGTGCTGCATCAGAAACCAAAGCCCTTCACATTTATCGCAATGCCACTTCAACCCTAGCTAAGGCTGGGATGAAACTCAGTAAGTGGTCATTGAATTCTTATCGCTTGCAAAGTTTGTTCCTGCAGGACGGTGTTTCGTAAGGCAATGCGACAACAGAAACCGATATGATAAAGGTGCTAGGTCTGCAATGGGACCGCGCAGCTGACCAGGTCCTTAACACAAATCAAATCTCTTTCTCAGCACATCAAGCAACAAAAGGCACAGTCCTTCAGGCATTCTCACAAACTTTCGATCCTCTAGGATACCTGGCACCATTCATGGTCCGTGCACGACTTCTGTTTCAAACACTTTGGGTCATTAAGCACCCATGGGACAAGATACTTTCTCCAGACGAGCAAGCGGAATGAGAATCGTGGTATTCCGACCTACCGTCGCTCTCCTCGCTTCGTCTACCACGAAACGCCCTGCCCTTAATGATCCTGACGGGTACGCCGGCGGAGATGAACGTTTTCACCAATTCTAGCCCCCGAGCATATGGTGCAGCAATCTACCTGCGAACACCCACCAAACAGGGGTCGTTTACAACGAACATCTTAATGAGCCGCTGCCACATTGCGCCCATTAAACCAGTAACGCTACCTCAATTGGAATTGCTAGCTTGCTTGCTAGTAGCATGTCTCTTTGACTATGTGAAGAAAACAGTAAGGATTGCTCATCTGCAAGTCCAATTTTGGACCGACTCGGAAGCTGTCCTATGCTGGATTGCCGGTGACGCAACAATATGGCAGCAGTTAGTCCGCAACCGGTGACCGAAATCCAGCGCCTCATCAAAGGACTTCCTTGGACCTAGTGCCCGAGTCACTATAACCCAGCAGATCTAGTCACGCGAGGAGATTCAGCTGCCTTCTTACTCGAAAGTTCAAAATGGTGGAACGGACTCCCCTGGTTCACCCAGTCGTCGACACACTGACCCATCAGGGAAGCTTGCAACCAACCCACCATTCGTCCAGAGACACTGGCATTGTCGAGCACGACTTCTCCGGCAAAAACGTCATGCAACACGAGCCCGATACATGAGTTGTCTAATTACGGATCACTGTTTTACATCATTCATTTATTCATTTAACTGCATCGATTCAGCGTTTTATGAAAAATGCATTGCCAAGTCGTGATTCTGTATCAGGCCCCCTAAACAGCAAATTGTCTGCGTATTTGTTGGCAGCAAACTCCATGCGACGAACAAGCGATGTCGAACGCCGCTGAGGCAGGTACATGCAATCGAGGCGTCAATTATGTTAGCGACTCTGTAAGCCATGACACTATGTGCTGGCAATCAGCGTTCACAGTCAGCGCAGACAAACAGCGTGTACAACCAACACACAACATATTCAGCGAATTCGGTGTTCACCAAATACATTCAAATGGTTCGAACTAGAGCCACTAAATAAGCTACGCTTCAGAGTAACGACACTTGGCCATATTGTGTCTTAAAATCATGGTTGCCAGTTATCTGAAGCATTATCTGAAATCACAGGAAACGCTTTTCCGTCCTACAAAATGTTTAAAAAGTTTGCGACAAAGCAAAGCAATATTACACGACCTTCCTAACACCGAATCTAATGCTAAGGAAGTGACACTTTTGAATCATGATGATCGGCAGTTGCGTCTGCTCTGCACAAGCATCAAAATGGCAGCGCCCACAACAATGTCAGGGAATGGGGTATCGATACTCTAAGCGCAGCTCATTTAATGGCTCTAGTTCAAACGTGGTCAGAACTTTGTAGTCAGTCGGCAATAAGAGCCTGTCCACATCACTGGTTAGTGTTTTGCGAACAATATCTAGCTCTAGCTCACCTAGATCGGCTGCGAGCAGCCTGTGTCTTGAGCGAATCACAGGTGCCCGAGCTGCATAGGCAGCTGTAAGCAAGTAGTTTGTCCTGAAAAAGGTCAGTGCCATTCACGAGGAAAAGGCTACAAATAAATCGCGGGTGAATCCCTCTTATGGCCCATGGTCTTAAGGAGTCGCAAGTGTGTGGACGGGCCTTAACTGAAGAGAGAAATTGCAAAGAGGCTTCGATGGTGAAGCTAACTTTAATAGTTCAGAGTTTCACTACTAGTCTATAAGATGGAGTATGTACAAAGTGGTCCACACATTTCTGGTTCTTCAGTACACCAAATACGAGATGAGCCACTCAGCTGGCCCCTCGGCTACATTGTACGAGTGTTCGGCAAGCCCATGAGACACTTGCGTAGACGCACCATCCTTGTTTAAGGAGCACAGAAAGGTGCTGAATTTGGAGACCCCCCAGCTGCTGTGCTCTGTCTGTTGAGCCTGAAAAAAAAAAAAAAGTACCAATATTAACTATGAGCCATTACTCCCAAAGTCAATCAAGAAACTCTACTACAGGTCTCCAGCTTTAACAGCAATAAATTTATTGAAAATTTGTGCATGAAAAACGCTGTCACAAATCATTAATCTGGAAGCTGGGACAAGTGATGGTTCTAGATGTAGAGATAATCAGCAAAAAACACAAGAGCAAATATGTCAATAAAAATTTAGTAGCAAGCAAAACAGCATGTCAAGACAAATAACTGAATTTTTAATAAAGGCCATAACTACCAACTATGCAATATAACTTCAGAAGGTTTTGATTCGCTTTGTCCAGTTGAACTCTGAACTGCACCATGAGATCAATAAAAACCAAAGCACAGTACAACTATAATGTACTATCGTGGATCATATGAGCCCAAACAGTCCTAATGCTTCTTTGGCATACGTTTGTCAGTTTTTCAGAGAGCTGTGGTTCTAACCAGACTTGTATGTAACCGATTACAAGTAACGAAATTACTTGTAATCCCTTACATTTATTAGTAATATAGCAACGGAGTAATTACATATTTGCTAGAGTAATAGACCCCTTTCATAGACATGACAACTCTGTGTGCCACAGGCAACAGAGTGCGCGCTCTCCATGGTGAAGGAATGTTTTTACTTTGGCCCGCTGGCTATGCGTGAAAAAGCGGCATGGCAAATGCAAGTAACAAGGTTCTGTTTCCCATCACCGGCTGGGAAAATAACTTTGCTAGCTAGCTTGCCAGGTATGAAACCTGAAAACAAAGAGCCCTCATAATGATGTGTCTGCAAGTCATTTTTGGAGTCCACAAAACATCTTAGTACAGGTCCCCTCAAAGTAAAACGGAGCGCCGGAGCGGCGACCGAACTGCATTACCGCGCTATCTAGCAGCGCCGGCTGCAACTGATAGGCTACATCTGCACATGCGCACGTGTCTTCAGTGGGGGCCTCCGTTTTCTTCTTCCAACCCATACGTTATCGGTGGCTCGAGCGGCGCAACGCTCTTCCTAAAAACGCCGCCTGATAGACTCGCCCCTCTCTCTCAATTGCGCTCAACGTTATCTCCCCGTACGAGCCGGACACCTAGCGGTGTTTATCGGAACAGCGTTTGGCAGCTCGAGACGCCGATAATGCGAGGATCAAACAAGAAAGACGGAGGACACCGCAAACGCATGCGCGCGTGCGCAGACGGCCCCTATTAGTTCCAGACGGCCCTACTAGATAGCGCGGCGATGCAGTTCGGTCGCCGCTCCGGCGCTCCGTTTTACTTTGAGGGGACCTGTACACTGAACTTGCATAAAAAAGATGCCCTCAAGGGAAACTTTGGGTGGTGCTATCCCAATACTGCATGGTAACATAAAGTCACATGGTGTTAGTGGATGTTTCAGTCACATAAAAAGATTTTCGAAAAACGCGTCTGCAAAGCGTTTTTTTTTGTCGCTCTGTCTGGCACACACAGTTTGTTTAAGAGCAGAAAACGTTAGCAGGACTGATACGCGAATATAACAGCTCGTCTAGCCACGTCAACGGTATCTGTCTATTGAGCAACACGAAATAAAGGTACAATGAAATAACAGCATAGTGTATTAAGCAACTGCATGCAAAATCTAGAGGCCGGCCAAACGGCAACGAATGTGCCATGTCAAACCGACGCTCATTTATCCGTGTCAAACATATGTGTTTATCAGCAATAGTCAAGAAAACACGAAACAGTATAATGCAGAAGCAATATAGTAACCTCATTAAGGAAATGCATGCAATTGCGTGAGATTAGCGAAACGGCCGCGGGAGCGGACGGTTCGATATGTATATATACATACTACCTCCGATCCGGATTTGTCAACGTATTCATACTGAGTGCAGACCGGGACACAGCAGGTGTGTTGGCATCTTCACTGATACTCTGGAGTGCATAAACTGTCCTTAAAACAACAGATGAAGCAATCTGGATTGGCACACAGCAAGGTGGCTACCTGCTTTTTTTCACCATGGCACGCAGCTGCTTACCACCTTGGTGTTTCCATGGTTACCATGCAAAGACACACTGTTGCTGGGTTTTCTGCAAGGAGTCTATTGTAAAGCAATTTTCTTACATAATTACGTAACGTCTTGATTTTAAATTGTTACGTTCTTATTCACAATGAAGCGAACAACTTCAAACTTCAATAATGAGAAAAAGGTAAATGAAGGTTATGCCAAAGCTAACATTTAGATCTTCCCGAACTCTCCAGGGGCGTGACGTCACATGTTGTATAAATTGCGAGTCAAGCAAGCTGTCTAAATAAAGAATAAAGTACTCTGCGCTTTGTTTTTTCGTTTTGCGTGTACAAGCTTCTCCGCTCTTCATTTCACACCATCAAACTCCTCGTAAGCTTTCGGAACCACACACTGCCCCCATATTACGACATTTAATGTCACATTTCAGTGCTGTCCATTAGGCCTCACACACCAATTTAAATCTTCAACACACTGCGAACAAAAAAAAAAAAAAAATTACCTGCGAATTGGAATTTGTGTTTCTAGTTCAGTATTAATGTGTGGAATCAATTTTGAGGCAAATCAGTGACTATCAAAACTTCAATTGGAGCTTCCCTTTAACGAGTACTGTCTTAATTCAAAGTGACGAGATATCCACATTTAGGCAGGACGGGTCTCACCAGCCAGCTTGTGGGACAATGTTTTGTCCCGCTCCGGCTCCGCCGAACTTCCGTATAAATAAGGTGCGGTTAAATGAAATGATCCATCAGTAGAAAGGGTTCTTCCACTGATCAATGAACAAGATACGCTTTAAAGTGACACTGATGCTGAAGGTTAATTTGCGTGTGACATGCGAACAGTGCTATGAAGAACATAGTATCTACAAAAATAAAAAATACATTAATACTAATGAAATATTCCAACCAAACGTATTGCATGTGCATGGCAAACAGTGTGCAAACTGCAAGGAAAGGAAATGAACAAGGTGTATACAAAATAATAAAAAAAAGTGTTATTTGTTACCTAAAGTTAAAGGGGCGATGCAACGATTTTTGTATTTTGCGCAAATACCGCTTAGAACGAATCCCTGACGTTAATGACCTGTGAAATACCCGTTTGTTTTTCACCACACTCAATCGAAGTAGCAGAAAAAAATAGAGAGAAACGAGCAGAGTTCACCCCCTCAACTCGCAACCAGAACAAGCGGCCACGTGATCTGGAGCCTATTATATGCCGCCAATGTTGATCATAGCCATGCGCTGGGGTTGGCAAGGCACAGGACACGCGCTCAGTTCCAGACATTGTTATGGTTCGGCTGTTGTCGTCATTGCAGCGATTGGACACAGGGCACTACCCAAATTCTTCTCGAGCTATAGATTATCACGAGCCCAAATCGAGTGCCCACGCAATGCTCGGGTCCAATCTATGAGCCGCATTCAAATATCATCACTGGGCGGTACTGCTACCGCCCAGCCACGTCATCAGGTTTCGCGAAGGAGAGATTGAACGAAAACGCTCGGTTTTGTCCTTGAAATTACAGCGCAACAAAGGAGTTTCTTGGCCAATGGCGTTGCGTGCGAGCATCCTTGAGTCCCACTAGTGCCAGTAAGCTTGTGTAAAGTGAAAAACATTCCAATTCAATATCGTTGCACCCCCCCTTTTAAAGCTTTCAAGTACTCCACCCCCCCCCCGACCCCCAGCCACGCCCCCCTCATGCGTCCGGCTTTGGGGCCCGAGAAATATGGACAATTTACCTTAACCGCCATCATTTCAACTACTTGTTTATATGACAGTAGATGCTGCCAGGAGCGCCAAGTTGGCATAAATCCCGTTGGCAGGATGCAAGCTCCACACTCCCCTCGCCTGAATTTGAAGAACTGCCGATAACTCGTTGATTCTTGAATGCCCCAGATTAACAGCCAAAGTGCAACAGTAGAGTGCACCTAGAAGCTCCTAGATTCCTCAGAGGCTACAAAAAATGCCACAACAGACCAGGCAGTGCGATCGGTCGCCCTTTCGTCGCCGTCGTCGGAACCTCTTGCAGGCCCCAGCCCGCGCGAGTAAACATTTATTTTCGGTATTCTACACCAGTCTACATTTTCAATCGGGACAATACCTAACCTTCGGACCAAAGCAGTGGGAGGTGGTCAAGCAGCTCGGGCAGCCGGCCGAATTTTAAGAGTCAACCAATACCAAGGAGAAAGCTGCGAGTCATAGACTCGTTTAGCCAGAGCGGCCTGCTAAGCAGTCTTTTCAGGTGGACCTAAATTGACAAGGATGTGTGTGTTCGCTACACTGTCAAAATGGATAGCCGCATTTTTGTGCCCTCAACCACAGAATCGTAGAGGAGTAGTTAACGCAAACACAAAGAACGAGACTTCAATAAAACGAGTGGGTAATGTGCAGCCTGCTACTATTGGTAGCTAACCAAAACGGGCTGCGCAACCAGCCATCTGAGCAGTCCTACTACATATCCCCGCACTTCCATCCAGATATCCGAAATGTTGCTCCTTGTAACTGGAACAATGGCCACTAGAACGCCGGCCCTCTACTCAAGATGGAGACTCGTCTACCGGCGCTAAGGTCGCGGAGTACTCGCCCAAAAATGCGTAGCAAATCGCTGGGCAATCACATCGCGCGTGAAACATGCGGTTTCAGCCCGATTCTTCTGGGACTGATGTCTACAGTCTTGGCGCTCTTCGTCGGTTAGTTTAGCGACTGACTTAACGCGTGGCATGTACGCTCGATAGCAAACCCTGGAATGGAGATACCGGCACTAACCTGGGTTTTTAAAACACCCACTCTCTTGGAGAACCCTCCAGTAGCCGCAGAGGTTCCTCCGAAAACGTCCAACCACCATCTTGCAGGCGAGCGGGGGCATGCGAGTGATTGCGCAATCACCGGCCAATCAGTGTCGAGGGAGCGTGGCCTCACGCATGACGTTACACCCGAACCAGCCAATCGGCGCCGATCTAACCCGCGGCTTCACTTTTCGGCTTCACAAATTTCTAGACCCCCCCCCCCCCGCCCCATCTTTGACGAGACAGACACGTGAAGAAGGCGAATTCCGACCAGAATGACGCGGACAGTCTTACGAGCAGAGTTGCAAATGCTGCGGTCGCTGATAACATTGTCAGACTTATTTACAGCCCACAGCGAAGTGATGATGCATAAAAAATGAGGAAATATACACGCGAGTCGGGAATTTTCCAAGGCTAACCAATAAATGTCGCTGTCCTATTAGCACATTCCCTCGTCATAAGCAGCTACGCGCGAGCGTAACGCGACACAAGCCCGATCCAACGCAAGTGCGTGGACCGGCTTCAACCTTCTGCCCGACGAGCACAAGCAACTCACCACTGTCTTCGTCTCCGGTTCCCTCGGCTCGTCGTAGTCGGAGGTCACGTCTAGCCCGAGGTCGACGACTTCCTCGATCATGTCCACGTCTTCGCAATCCATGCCCGGAAAGAGGTCGTCGGGAAAGACCGGAAGCTCCAGGGGACTCGGGACACGCTCTTCCTCCGCTGCGGGTTCTTCCAACGACGGGATCTCTCGGCATTCTGCTGTTTTCCTGTGCCTTGATGCGGGGATTTTCACTGCCCTGTCTCTGAACTTGGTGCCGCCGTCCGCTGCCACGTAGACGTTTCGGTGGATGATCTTCAGGGCGGCGGGTTCCCGTTGACCTGCCAGGCCGCCGTCTCTGCGGAAACCAACATGCGACGAATCACTCAAACGACCGCTGACGTGCAGAGTTCCGTGGTCTTCCACTTCTTGTGGTCTTCCACTTCTCGTGCACCCGACACGTGTGCAAAAGCCCCATTTCTATTCTTATTGTCCGCTCCTTCGAGAGCAATTGTAGCTGTCAAATTTTTTAACGCCGTTTGTCGCACGATTGTTTATCGCTTTATATCCGTTGGTAGAGTGTTTCGTTGCTGTTAAAGGTGAAGGTGTGTAGTAGAGTGATCATAGATCATATCATAGATCGACATCCTTTGTTTGCAATGAGAGGTAAACTGCAACTTTAGGTAACAGTTGAACGTCAAAAAATACCGTCCTCCATTTCAATATCTGTGGTTTCCTCTGGCAGTGGAAGTCCATGTGAAGCACATCGCTGACCGAGAGTGGCGCCTCAATTATGGGCTCCCAAAAGTGTTGTTGGTTGTTACGTCTTCCCAGATTATACATTGTTTTATAGCGATCCTCCAAAAAGCGCATCAACGAGGTACTACTGAGGAGTGAGGGTGCGACGTCAAACACGTGTCTTTGCATTACAAAAAAGCCCACAAAAACAGGGACAAAATATCAGTACAAAAGACGGCCATCTTTTTGACAATGACTCGGAAGCAACTGCCCCGTTTTCCTTGCTTCTGCACCTCTTATTTTGGGTTCATTTTTTTTTTTTTTTTATAAAATATCTACCTGGAAGTTTCATGCCACCTAAATATTTCACAAAAATTAGATTTAGGGATAGTGTGGATTTAGGAATCCACACCGTGCATGCCCCAAATGGTCAAGGCTCTTCAGAAAACTATGCTTTATAAGCGAAATTCACCCTAAAAATTGTAAAGCGGTGCCCACGAAATAATGAACTGTAGCAACTGACAGGGTGGAAGCGGCAGAGAGCGTCTTCGGAACGCCCGGCCTCAAGCACGCACTCTATGACTCTTGTTGTCCTTTGGCCGAGGCTCCTCCCTGCCATTCTCAGCTTGTCAGTGACCATAATTGACACAAATAACATTGGACAACCACTGTGCTTGGACCTTAAATATATGTTATACTGTATCTCGTTCACAACGAAAGATGTCACATATGCATGCTGCATGACCGTTAGTGTGAAAGCAACTTCGGCACTTTTCCGAAATTTTCTCAAACGGTAGGTGCGTTCCATTTTACTACTATATGTCCTCATGACGAGGATTGTTCGTTCGAGGTTTTTCCGATATTAAAAAATTAGACGAGACGTTCGGTGCATTTAGAGGACATTCACTCTACACTGGAAATCAAATCGAAAAAAACGCGTACGACGATATGCATGACAGTATTAGGAAAAGTATCAGAGTCCGGGATTGTTCGGCTGTCTCGCGAGCATCTGTCGACCTTGGTGGATAGAACTGTCGTCAAATTTTCCATATGGATGGAAGAGATGTCGCACATGTGCTTCGGCACGAATTAGGTTCGGGTCAAGTTTTTCGGCTGTAGACTCGACGGTGCCGAAGACGGCCAAGCAAGTGGCAAGATCCGAAGAAGTTCGGCAGCTTGCAGACAGATGGTGGTCGGGTAGCCCGGGCTTCGAGTAACGTTCTAAGGCCAGGAGGAGGCGCTATGTGCCCCTGGTGTGTCACGTCGACCCATGGATGGTCGGCGCTGTGATGACGGGAAAGCACGGCGACGCCGCTACGTCTGGCCTGTTAAGGCTTGGCTGGTCACTGCTCGAACCCCTCCGCATGCCTTCCTCGCTCACGCACTTCTCTTCCTGCGCTCCTGTTTTCTTTATGCTCTTCTTTTGCAAGCTGGCATCGATCGCTACACTCAACGCACATGCCGTAATTCAGTTCACGAGTGAAGCCCATCTCAAAACATATATACCTGCAAGTACACTGCCCTGCACTTTTCTACACAGCCCCACACTTTCCTGCACTGGCGTACGCTGGTGCAGGGAAATCGAACGAGCTCGGAGCATTGACGTGCACCAAACTTTACTGCAGAGTGCTCCAATCAGGACTTTTTGTTGCACAACATGTATACCGTAAAATTCCGAGCGAACGCCCACCCAAAATGAAGAGATAAATGGTGAAAAACATGGGGTGGGCTATCTTTGGGGATGCCTCAGCAAAATTTTATCAGAAATAATGATAAGAACCGGGGAAGGGGGGGGGGGCAGGGGCACCCGCTACAAACCGTGTGACGCGGGAACTGATACTGCAGATCACAGACACGGCGAATTCGCGTTTCGCGATTCGATAAACACGCCGGAATTCACTACGAACTCCTGTGTCACGGGAAAGGATACTGCAGGTTGCAGACGCAGCAGATTCGCGCGTTTCGCAGCGCGATGGACCTGCGGAAACCCGCCGAGAACTCGCATCTCACGGGAACGGATGCCGCGGAAACCGATATTGCGTGCGCAGATTGCGGACTCAAACGCGGGAATCCACTGCAAACCTGCATGTCACGGAAACAAATCAAGCAGATCGCGGCCGCAGCAGAATCGTATTTCACGATGCAATAATACACACGGAACAACTCGCGCGTGTTACAGCTAGGAATCGATATCGCGGGCAAAAATACGGGAATCCGCTAAAAACTCGGGAACGGATAGCGCAGATCGCAAACGCAGCAGATTTGCATTTCACGCATTTCACGCGCGCGGATCGCAGACAAAAACGCGGGACCGCAGATCGCGCCGTTGACGCGCGATTCCCGTCGGACATCGCGTGACGTCCGGCGGGAATCGCGGGGAGGGCGATGTATCGGAATACCGTTCCCAACAGATGTTGGACAAAAAGGGGGGGTGGGCGATCCTTCAAACGTGGGCGTTCGCTCGGAATTTTACGGTAGTAGTACTTAGGTAAGTATTTTAATTCGAAGAGTAAAGGGGAGAAAACACCGGCCACCCCTTTTTCGCACTGTATAGTACAGAGTGCTATCAAGGTTGGCACCTACCTTCTTTCTTTCCCAGGCTCAACGTCAGTCTCAGCACTTCCTCGTTCACCACTGAGACCTGCAATGGTGCTATGCTGCTACACCACATTCAAAAAGCATTTAACGTCAGAATGAACCATATTACGTGTATACCATGGTTCCATTTTCTTTTGCCTCAGTCCAGTAAGACTGAGAGGTAAGTGGGATGGTATACATGCATTGCGGAACATTTTCTCGTGACTTTCTTAGTTTCCGTTTGATGAGCAGTTTTTATCTGCCATGCTCCGACAGTGCTGCTACATGTAAAAGGAAGGGTTGCGGCTAGCTGATCTTTCAATGGCACCGAAAGAAGAGTGTCAAGATTTATCTATCTGCCTGCGCGTTGATGCTCGTGTCGTCTCTGTGACTTGGCCTAGGCTAGGCCTACTGGTCCAAAGCTTGGTTCCCGAGTATCCGGCACGTTAAGCTTTCATTCACTTGGCATGTGCACGCTCGAATAAAGCCGACTACCTTCTCATTTTGCGCATTTTACGCGCTTTTGTTGCAAAACACTCGACTGCCCCCACCAGATACTGTCGTGATTTGGCCATTTCTCGCAAGTCAAAACGTCGAAGCTGCAGCGCGTCGAACGGTACCTGTGGACTAGCCGATTGTGTGAAACTTCAATTTCACAATACCGAAGCACGTAAAATGAAAAAATTCATCGCGTGAACTGTGCAAAGAGGTGCGACTTATATACCAAGTTTTCTGCAAAAACACAACAATATACGGAAGTGCAACTCATATAAGGCTGCGACTTACAGTCCGGAAAATACAGTACTAGGTGATAGTCGGAGATGTCCTGCCAGCCTGCATTCATCATTCATGATTGTCTTTTTTCTTTTCTAAGATGTATGAATTTAACAAAAGCAAAGTTTGACATATGCTAAATTCCAAATAAAAAAATAAAAAATAAAAACGTTTCTAATTTTACACAACTTGGACTCAGAAAACCTCAAACCCTAAGCAATACGTATTCTGAGAATATTCTCATACTGTAGTCGGGAAATGGTATCAGTTTCTGTTCCCTCTTCTGTGAGAATAGCAGTGGCAATACTCTTCAGGCCTCAACATTCACTGGGCATGAGTGGCTCACTAATTGCTTTCTTGAGTTCGCTAAAGGGGCGCGCAGTGCCATGCACAGTATGGCACTAAGCTTGATTAAAATCTAAAAAGTATAGTAAAAGGCAAAAAAAAAAAATATATTGATGACAATGATGGCCATAAAACAAGATAAACGAGTACAAGAGATAACAAAGGAGTTATAGTTTCGCATGCCAGTCCTTTTGCAGCATGTCCACTTCATTGTAAGGGTTACGCCATTCAACGATTGGTGAATGTTCACAATACTAGACCCGGGTTCATTTACAGAGAGAAAAAAAGAAATATATAAATGGGTAAAAAAAAAGTCGAAGGTCTCGGACAAGCATGATCCGTACGGCTCACTTACCTGCTGCTTTTTCTAAAGCCAGTGCCTTTGTCCCAGCAATATCTGATGGGTCCAAGAAGAAAGCTGCAAGAGAACAAGGAACCGACAAAAAAAAAAAAATTATCTTCCATTTTTGGGGGAGGGGGAGGGGAGGGGGGGGGACGTTAAGACCTGGCTTTCTCACGGGCACCTGTAGTTACGAATGACTCGTCCTTCATATACAAAATCTTATCCATAACAAATGCGCTCTTTAAGGAAACTTTCTATTCCCCGTTTCACATTAAGTCCCCATGCGAGCCAATGGAGTCAATCCAGCAGTGGTAAAAGTGTGTCGTCATGGAGCTCAAGATTTTTTACGAGTTTGCTACCCCCAGCTAAACCAATCGTGCATGGTGAATGTGGAGTGATCCCGCACATTTTGATGTGCGCGATGGTTATAGCCAGTGATAGCAAACGCACAAAGAAGACGAGTGTTGTGACAATGCACGTTTGGCTTTGCTCGACCGGAACGAGTGTGTAGAGACTACCATCATCTGTAGTCAGATACAACCTAAGACAGTGCGAGGAGGAAAAGGGCGGAAACTAGGAAAGCTGAAGTGGAGGGGGCGACGTCCTTTCCACAACGGCTTTTCTCGTGCGAACCCTTTTCCCCCTCGCACTGTCTTTCTAGGGTTGTATCCAACCATACACGATTACACAGCACACCTTGCATCGGGGCATGCACTTCACGGTGCGCACAAACCACTGCAAAGAAACAATCACTGGTCCTACCTGCCTGCAACAACTTAATTCCCTAGTAAATATAAAACCTTTCTTCGTTAAAAAAATTCCCTCGACCCTCAAATGTTTTGCTCAATTCTATTTAAAATTCTCTCCCTTTTCCACGCTCATCACGTTCTCCGAGAAATACATCTTTTTTTTTTCCTTGTTGACAGACAGCAGAAGAAAAAACAAGGTTGAAAAGTGTGACAGAAACCAGATGGATACTATAGTTAGTGTAGGGCCTTTCTTGCTTTTTTTTTGTTGACCAGAAACTCAACAAAAATATTTTCCTCCACCCTAAAATGTTTTGCCCAATGTCATTTAGAATTCCCTCGCTTTTCCAAGCTCATCACATTCTCTGAGCGATACAGCTTTTTCTTGTTGACGCACACCGCAACCCAAAACAGGGTTGAAAAGTGTGATATGAACCAGAGAGATACTTAGCAAAGGGCCCTAGCACCTTCAGGAGAAAACCTCCGGTTTGAGAAAACGTTTGCGGCCGCTTTCCCAAAGCGTCAGAGGGACGTCATGTACGGAAGACAATATATACCATTACGTGGCTACCAAGGGTTGGCTGAGAAGTTACTCCGGTGTTATATAACTAGGGCATAGATTTACCGGTATTTATTCCCGAGGGGAAACGGCGAATGATTTTCGGTGTTTATTTCTTTCTCAAATATTGCTGTATTTCGGTGATCTGTTTCCAACGGACGCTCAAAAACGGTGATTATAGGTGAAAAACCCTCATAAAGAACCAAGAGTTAAAGTCTAAGAAGGGCGAGTTTTCACAAAAACAGTCCTAACTGGAACCAAAATTTCCACAAATCGTTTTTCAGTTTTAATTGATATTGTAGTTTTGACACCAACAGATGTTCATTGTTTTTCAACTTCAACCTTTCTTTTTTATCTTTTACAACCCTGTTTACCCTTGTTTTTTGGTTTAGTTCGATGTTGTGTTCTCGATGATGGTGGATGTTTATCGGCATACTTCGATTAAAACCGAAGAGTCTATGGCCTCCGTCTTCATACCAGGCTGTGATCAAACGTAATATGCTGAGAAAATTAAGTTTTCTGCTGTCGCTGCTCGCAGACTTCATTGAAGGTCCCACTAGTGACCGTGCATAATACTGGTTCATGCATGCGCTTGGGCGGAAATAAGTTCCTATGTTGCGAAAGACTACCCGAGCCAATCTTTGTCATGAAAGCTGCAGGCACAGCTTTGTAATATGAGCTAAAACCACCAAAATGTCTCGGTGCTTGCAGCTAAAATAATGCGGAGCGTAAGTTTGTCTGCTCCTTTTTCAGGGATTGTTGCGACGTCAGAACGCCGACCTCCGATTAGTTCTGAATGAAGGATAGTGGGTAGACGTTCAAGGCAGCTTGCTTTGAGGCCTACCCGCTATCCTTCAATCAGAACCAATCAGGGTTCGGGGTCCTTTTTGACGTCACCGCAACTCCTGGGCAAGAAGCAGACGACTTGCTCTCCGCGATGGCACGCGTTTCAAGACATGCCAGAACAGGCCGTCTCGAGACTGGACTTGCCTGGTGGTACCAGGGGCCGAAGGTGACGGTTGGTGACGGGGACCGAGGGAACGGCATTGAACTTCAGCCTCCTGCTTGCGCCGATAAAATCGGTGCTCCGAAAATGCTCCGAGCACAAACGCTGTTCATGAACTTTCTTGGAGGAATAGTCCAGGAACTCTGGTCGATTGGCATAGGCCACCCAATCCTTCAGTCTGAAAGACATTCCCATTTCGCGGTTCAGTGCCCAAATAAAACAGAAAAAGTGCACCTAAAAAATTTCAAAAAGTTTTGGCGCACGTCGTTTAGCAAAAGTATAAGTAGTATTCACTGGCGGCCATAGCTGAGGTCGCTGCTGCCGAGCGTGTGCTGACGGCAACCTTCCACCATCAAGATTGTATTCCTTGGGAGACCAGAAATAAGAATTTATCCCAAGCATGCACTGTGAGCAATTGCATCAAATATAACGTCTAGTGCAGTGGTCTCAAACTCATTTTAGTGTGGGGGCCAAATAGCCCACACCGGAAAGGTCGAGGGCCGACGTAAGACGAGGAGGGGGGGGGGGTGTTTAAAAGATTTTAATGAGAGAGGACCTCGTGCTCTGTGTCTTTTTGCAAACCCACAGTTTTTCCAGTGACATCTTTAGATTTGATTTGTTTATATGACTACTTTGGGCCCTGACCTGGTGTGATAACAAGAACTACAATGACACCCCACCGCCAACGTGCTGGAATGTGATTAAAAAAACCGAGACTGGCAAATAACGACACACACACTCAAAAGACTTTTGAGTGTGTGTCGTTACCTGCAGTCTCGGGGTTTTTGAATCCTGTTTAATGTACATCAGCTCGTTTGCGCCCTAACATTTATTTCAGTGCTGAAATTTTGAATGCAACAAGAGAGCAGGTACAGAGCGCGACACTGTTAGCGCGAACAAGCGATCGCCGGTTTTTCCAGTTTTTCTCTTTAAAACCAAGGGATCTCATCCAAGTTATTATTGTTACGGAAAGAGCTCATTTACTTCTATAATGCAAGCGATAAAATTTCGTTCTCGCTAATACTATTTAGAAGTAAAATGTGAAAATGCGCCGATGTCGTGTTCGCGCTAACAGTGTCGCGATGTGTACACTGTTGTTCCTATGTCTGTAAAAACATTCAGGAATGGTGTTTGCTTTTTAGTAGGGGAGAATCACGTTCGCGCACCCGAAATGTATCCTTCAACGAATAGCTCGCGCTTGCAGCCTAGTAGCGGAATCGTTTTACATTACCAAAAGCTGGGAAGCAAGAAATAAAGCGAAACAAAGGTCAAATGAACACACGTAAGTATAAAAGTATAAAGAGTAGAGCTACTTTTCAAGCGAAAATGAATCGACGAGATCAGATCACGTCGGCGCACATCATACTTCTAGTGCTCCAGACACGGGAACCGGGACTCGTAGCCGGTTGCTGGCGGGCCGCGTCTCAGTGAGTTGCGGGCCGCATGCGGCCCGCGGGCCGCGTGTTTGAGACCCCTGGTCTAGTGAATACCATCTTCAAAAAAAAAACTCGAGCTGCTGCCTTGCGACCACAAATTCGGGCCAGAAGGAATATTATTTATTTACTTATTTATTTCAGGTACCCCACAGTGCCCGTGAGGGCATTGTAGTGGGGGAGGGGCAAAAAAAGAAGAAAAGCAAATGACGCCACAGCACATCAAGTAAAAAGTATGCGCTGCCTGCAGCAAGGCACAGATCAGCGGAAACCAGCGCAACAAGAAAAGTAACACGGTGAAACGCACACACTGTCACACAAATATACACTAAACCAGAATTAGCACAAAAAAACCAGCATACATTGAGGGCTAAAGGCTAAGCGAAGCTTGAAAAAATTTAAGGTATTGTTTTCTGAGAGTAATTCCTCCGGTAATTCATTCCAGCGCTGAATGGTACTCGGGAAGAAAGAATGTTTAAAAATGTCAGTTTTGTATGAGAGAGGCCAAATTCTCTTCGAGTGATCTCGTCTACGGGAATTTAAGTGTGGTTCAAGTAAATATGTTCCTTCATCAATGCCAGAAAGTTCATAATAAATCGCATGTAGAAATTTTAAACGAAGGCTTTGACGATGACAGTGATATGATTGGCCTAAGCCATTTTGGCGCACGTTTCGGAGCAACCAAAACAGTGTTTTGGAGAAACAATTGTGGCCTTTGAAGCAACCAAAACAGTGTTTTGGAGCAGCAAAAGCGGCTTTTGGAGCAGCCAAGACAGTGCTTCGGAGCAGCAAAAGTGGATTTTGGAGCAGATATTCTTAGGAAAATAAAAATATTTGTTATAAGTGCTGTACAAACGAAGGGCACTTTGTGTTGTGTTGTGACGTGTTGTGATGGAACTCGCTGCTTCTGTTTTTACTGCTCAGACATCCCACAAGTGTACAACAGTGCTGTAGGCATTGCCAAGCAATTTCGAAAAACCACTTGCCACCGTTTTACTGGTTCCCGACGAGCCAGATGTTTGTCAAAAGTAAGCAAACGTAAAACAATAAATTGCAAGCGTCCCAGCTGGTGCCTCAGTCACGCAATCATGTTCGCATGCACGTGAGGCCAACTTCGGCAGGCTTGCTGTTGGGCATGCTTCGTCGCGCGAGTGCAGACAATGGCTGTCCGATCGAAACCGAAACCATGCCCCTCAGCTCCGTCGCTAACTTATCCCCAAAATTGTACACAAAATGTAACTTTCGAGCATGCGACAAAAACAGTCCAGTGGCGCGTGCTTGCCAGACCGGCAAACAAGGTACAAGCTAAAGACACAAAAAATAAAGAACCTGAGTGGATCGATGCAAGACATTGCGAGCCAGCCTCAAAAAGTTCTTGGAGCGCTTAGTGCAACGACTGAACTCGAGACAAAAAAGCACGCTGAGCAGGTTCAGCGTGCAGACATTGCCTTCTTTGCTTTAGCTCACTTCTCTTCACCATCTTTCTTCCACGGCAGATTTTTCACGTACCGAGGTCCCTCTCGAAAGAAGGCCCACCGAGAAGAATCTAGATAATCAATACTTTGACAGAGCAGTCTTTGAATTAAAGATGGATTTTTGTAGTAATGTATGATTTAAACAAGAACAGGAATGTTGATGAACATGCGGCGGTACTTAGTTTCATTTTAGAAAGTACCATATCTGCAGTGATGTGGGGATGGCAACATTCGACGTCGCGCGACCACGGTGACTGAAAGGCAGTGACCAAATATAGTTTGCCCACGGCCGTTGCTATAGCTTACAAAGTAACTCCTGCCACGCAAAAACGTGGTTTCGTTGCACAGCATGACGGCATAGCTGGTACCCGGCACGCTAGCGTCGGAGCGTCTGCACACATCCGCGTCTATCGCTGAAAATATATATATAAAAAAAAAAGAAATAAGAGACGAGACCCACAAGACGAGAGCGCGAAACGCGAGACGCCGGGAAAACCATGCAAGACCGAGTGGACAATTGATGCACGGTACTTTGTGTCAGGCGACCGCTTGCGCCACATAACACACGCCTGCTCAATTACAGTACTCAGTTTAGTTTCGGTTTTGAAAGGCGACTTAAATTGGTCCTTTGGCGCAGGCTTGGCGGAGATTGCCCATATTTTGGCGAAATGTAGCAGGGTTAGCCCCTTGGCGCAGTTTGGCGCAATTGGCGCAGCAATCACATCACTGCGATGAGTTGGGAGAGGCTGCCATTTGAGCTCATCTTTTAAGGCAGTCACACTTTAGCGCTAGCTATAGGAATTAAGAACGAGCCTAGCAGATCTGTTCTGAAGATTTTCTATGTTATTAAAAAGGTACTGTTGGTAAGGATCCCAAAGTTCGGAGGCCCATTCAAGGATCGGTCTGATGTTCGTGAGGTAGAGGGTAATCTTTACTTCGCGTGGACAATCTTTAAAGTTACGCTTGATGAATCCTAACATCCGGTTTGCGTTCGCAGTCATATAATCTATATGATGATTCCATGAGAGATTATGAGAGAAGTGAACGTCCAGGTATTTTACCGGCAGTGATAAGTTGATATCAATACTGTTTATGTTGTACGTGGTAATGACGGGGTCTTTTCACTTCGTGAACCTCACAAAGTGACATTTTGCCACATTCAGCTCCATACACCCAGTGGAACACCAACTCGCTATACGATCGATGTCCACCTGGAGGGCACCACAGTCTTTGGGAGCACTTACCACACAATAAATTACACAATCGTCTGCATACAACCGTATAGAGCAGGGGTGCACAACTCAAAAATGACGCGGGCCAAAAAATTGTTTATTGGAAACTGCGCGGGCCGCACCTAGTGTGACACGTTACACCTTTTTGCTGCAGACAGGTTTTCAATATCTGGCATCATCGCACTGGTGGCCATCTTCAGCACATCTCGCAGAGTCATGTCCGTCATAGAAGATCGAAGACGGTTCTTGTTGAGGGTCATCAGTGAGAACGTCTGCTCACAGACATACGTGCTCCCAAAAAGTGATGCAAGCTTCAATGCGTGGTCCACAAGGTTTCCGTACTTGCTCCTGTCAAGGCTTCTGTAGAAGTCAAGCAGCTGAGACTCACGATGCATACTCTTCAGTTCTGGCGAGCACTGGAGGTCGATGAGTTCTAGCTGCAGCGGCAGATCTGTGTCTTCCGTTGCGACAGAAAACGGATCGCGGAACAAATCGTAGTTACTCTTCTCACTTTCGAATGCCTTGAATCTTTGCTGGAACTCGGAGAGCAGGTACTCAACCTGTGGAGCGTACGTCGCAGCTACCGTCTTCCGATTTTCGCCGGTGGGAAAGAGCTTCTGGCAGGTTGGAAAGTGAACTATGCTTCCACCCCCAAGCTGCAATTTGAAGAGGCGCAGCTTTCCTTGGAACGCGAAGATCGCGCTCACCATGTCCGAAATGAGATGGTCTTTTCCTTGGAGAGCTATGTTAAGCGTGTTCAGATGGCTTGAAATATCGGTGAGGAATGCCAGATCCCACGACCATTTTTCTTCCTCCAGCTCTGGTATGTGTTTCCCTTCCTCTTGCAAGAAAGCGATGATGTCGGCCTTCAGCGCGACGAAGCGACTCAGAACATTCCCACGGCTTAGCCAGCGAACTTCAGTGTGATACGGGATGTCCATGTGCTCACTCTCCATTTCTTTCAGGTACTCTTGAAATTTCCTGTGCTTCAATCCCCGAGCACGTATAAAGTTGACAACCGAAGTCACGACCTTCATCACATGGTCAAACTTCATTACTTTGGCACAGAGTGCTTCCTGGTGAAGCACACAGTGATATTGTTTCAGTTCTACACCACTGAACGCTTGAAGTAAGATAACGGCTCCGTTTCTCTTTCCCGTCATGGCTGGGGCTCCATCGGTGCAGGCACCTGCGAGTTTTTCCCATGATAGCTTGAGCTTCTCGATGACGCCTTTGACCTCCTTGCTGATCTCTTCTCCCGTAGTCCGTCCGTGCATTGAGCAAAGCTCTGCCAGCTCCTGAGTCACTTTGAAGTTTTCGTTCACACCACAGATGAAAACAAGCAGCTGTGCTGTGTCTTTGATGTCTGTGCTCTCATCCAAAGCAAGAGAGTAGTAGACAAAATGACTGCAACTCCTCTCAAGCTGTTTTGATAGGTCGTCGGCAATGTCATGCACACGTCGTTGTACTGTCATTCTTGATAGGGTCAGGTTTTGGAAAACCAACTTCTTGTCCGGGCACATCTCCTCAGAAGCAATCATAAGACATTCCTTGATGAAGTCGCCATCAGTAAACGAACGACCTGAACGAGCGATCTGTCGAGATATCTGAAAAGACGCCCGCGTGGCTGCTTCAGATGTGTTCTTTGCTTTCGTAAAAATGCTTTGCTCAGCAAGCAAATTCCGTTTTAAGTCCTCGGACTTTGTTTTTCTCTCCGAATCCGAAAGAGCGCTGAAGTCGCGGGCATGTTTGGTCTCGTAGTGGCGTCGAACGTTGTATTCTTTAGGAGCCGCGAGAGATTCTCGACACACAAGACATAAGCACTTCGATGCGTTCTCAATGAAAAAGTACCTCCATGTCCACTCCTGGTTGAATTTCCGGCCCTCCTGGTCGATTTTTCTCTTCTTTGGAAGTGCACTCATATTCCAAGCGTGACACGACTAGCTTTTCTCTATCTGCAACAAGCTGTCACTGATCATGTCCCAACAGGAGGGGAGAGGGCTGTAGCCTCCGTGGAGAGAGGGAGGAGGAAACGGGATGAAGAAGAACTGGAACAAGGATAGGGGAGGGACGCTGTTAGGGGTCGACGCCAAGTCTCGTCTCTCGGGTAGCATGGCCATCTCGCTGGCGTCCAACCTTTCTCGCGAACAACGTCCGAGCCAGTCAGTCGGGTAAACAGATCGGCAAACGTAACAAGTTTATTTCATAGCGAAATATCAGATCAAAGACGACCTTCTCTCGAACGGTCAGAGTTTTTGTTAACATCTGAGGGAGAGGAGGATTCCGAGGGTGTTGGCTTTCCTGAAGCGACCGACGCTAGTCGGACCAGCCGGGCTCTCTCTCCCAAAGGGGAGCTTAACGATTGGGACTGGAAAGACGAGGATTAACCCCCACACTCGAATTCTACAATGGGGCGGGGAACAGTTCCAAGGTCCGCAAATTGGCCGCTGGATGATCCCTGGATTCTTTCCCAGCAGACAGCTGGCGCCGTTCAGTTCACCTCACGCCACCGTGACGGATTAGCACCCAGAAGGCCAGAAACACACATTGTCGCATTCCGTCACCTCGTCGCCAGTCGCAGGTAAAGGTCAGAAGGATGACACGTCAGAGGAGCCCTTGGGCGGTGCCTCCCCAGAGGCGACCGTTGCTAGTCAGATCAGCCAGGCCCCAAGCGTTCGGCTAAGCCTGTGCTAATCCATCCCCCAAAGTGGCCCTAATGACTGGGAAAATGGTTCGATGAGCTTTCCACGCACTCACAAACACAGGGACGCGGGGTCGGGTCATAACAACGCACTGGATGGCTGTACAGGCTTTTGTATTGTTGTTTTCTGTGGGTCTAGTGGAGAGGGAATATTTGAACTGAGGACGCGGAGTTTCCCCCCGGAAAAGAGGACTCTGAGAAAAGTAGGTCAACGGGTTCGAATGCTTTCTGCCAAGTCAACGGCCGCAGTGCATTGAATGACACGGTAAGCGGTTTCTGCGCTCAGCTGGGCCGCGGGCCGCGGGCCACACAAAAAGTTCCCGCGGGCCGCATGCGGCCCGCGGGCCGTATGTTGTGCACCCCTGGTATAGAGGATGAGACGTTTTCAACAATATCATTAATAAATATAAAAAATAAGAGCGGTCCCAGCACCTTGGGGCACACCGGAAGTAACTGGGGTAAAACTGAACGATTTGCCGTTAATTACCACTGCTTAGGTTCTACAACTTAAATTGTCAACAAGCCATCCAAAAACGTTAGAAGATACTTTGAGGGCCGATAATTTATGGAGAATCAATTTGTGTGGTACAAGGACAAAGACCTTCCAAAAGTCAAGAAAAACACAATCTGTCTAAAGACCTTTATCGTATGCATATGCCAATTCGTGGTAAAACTCCACCATCTGGGTTGTACAAGATAATCCCGGGTGAAAACCGTGTAGGAAAGGGAAGAAAATATTGTTTTCTTCTAAATGTTGTACAATGCTGGTGTAAATGATATGCTCCATGAGTTTGGAGGGCATGCTAAGGAGCGAGATAGGCCTATAATTTTCTACTTTGTTTCTGGGACCGTTTTTATGTATGGGCGCTACATGTGCTTCCTTCCAATCGCTAGGCAAAGAACAGTCCGAGAGTGATTTGGTGAACAAGACATACAAAAACACGGCAATCACACCTGAGCATTCTCTGAGGACCCTATTTGGGATGCCATCAGGACCGTACGATTTATCGGGGTTAAGTAATTGTAAAAGTTTAACAAGACCATCACAATTAAACACAAGTTTGTGTTTAATTTTTAAGGGTGGCGGTAGGGGTCATAGCGGAACAATCATCAGAGCCAGGAGAAGAAAAGACTGACTGGAAGTAGCTACTGAAACATGTTGCCTTCCCCTGGTCGTCGTGCAGGGTCTGACCAGATACATCAATCGACGGGATACCGACATGATCCTTTTTGTTGCTCTTTACCAACTTCCAAAATTCTTTGGGACTTCTATTTAGGCGGTCACTTAGAGTGCTATAGAAAGTCCTCTTAGCGAGTTTTAGTTTGCTTTTGAAGAGTTTCTCTAGGTCACGTAACCTTGCCAGAGACACTGCATTAGACGTTCTGCGATATGTTAAGTATGCACATTGCTTCTTATATAATAACCGGCGCAGCTCTTTATCTATCTATAGTTTGTGGTTTTGCTTCTTAGGTCTAATTACTTTCTTCGGAATATAAGCGTCCATTAGAGCTATGAGCCAAAACCTAAGGAGTTTCCACAAAATGTCAATATCCATCTCGTAGCAGCTCATTCCAAATTCGGCAAAAAGGTCAATAAGTTCATCTGCAAAACCAGCATAGTTTTCCTGATTATAAAAGTAGACTTTCCGTGGGCATGGTCTTACCGCCATTACTCGCTTGCACTTTCACACTTGCGGTTACTATGTCATGGTCACTGATTCATGGAAGGTGGGTGACTGAGGATATATCTGTCTGGGAATTACAAAAAAGGGGGTCGAGTGTGCTCGCTCGCCGCCAGTCAGCTTTAGTCGGTTCCACAACGTGTTGAGACAGGCCAAAACTTGAAACAAAATGGGAAAGCGTTGAGTATAATGCTGAAGAATTGCAGATAATAATTTGGCCATCACTCCAAGTAACATCAGGCAGGTTAAAATCGCTCCCAATACTAGATAATCACTTGCAATGGACGATAGTATTTCAGATAAGGGCAGCAGTGACTCATTGTTTGATCCAGGTGGCCGGTAATATGAACCAACAGCTAGAGTCTCCCCAGAAGACAGATAAATTTTACACCAAACAGACTCGCAAGTTGGGCGAGTAACATTTATTTTCGAGCTCTGAAGGGTGCTCGAAACCAACACATCAGGCCAATAATGAGGGAACGCCAGTCACAATGCATCCGTTAGCTTCCACAACCTTTATCTACTCTTTCAGAAAAGAAACAAAAACATCAAGCTTTCAGAGGTATGACTTCAAAGACACGTGCAAGTGCTGTCAATGGTTGCTGGGACATAAATAGGGTGACCAGACGTCCCGTTTTGGCTGGGACAGTCCCGTTTTTGAGGTCCACTTTAGCCGTCCCGTCTTTTTGTCCCAATAAAGAACCATGTCCCGTTTTCGCAGGAGCGCATAGTTTCAAAATCGGCACCAAGTGAGTTAAAGCAAACCGAAACTACGCCTACTCGCTACAAGTATATTTTACAAAAATAACCGTAGGCACTTTAAAATATTTACCCAGAGTAAAATTTAGAACTGTTCTTGCCCACAAACACTTTTTTTCTCTCGAAGACGCGTGTGTAGAAATATGTTTTTGAGTTACTGGATATAGCACGCATGTAGAATCCAGTTGGCAGCACTACAGTATTTTTCGAAAATGGCGAAGAAATGCATGTGTTCCACCCCCCCCCCCCCCCCCTCCCCTCCCCCTCCCGCTGAGATTTTCCGTTTTCTATCTTGAGGAATATGGTGTCCCGTTTTCTACCTTGAGGAATATGGTCGCCCTAGACATAAAACAAAATGAAGGGTTTGGGTAGCCCGGCGTGCAGCGCCGGGCTACTCGAACCCTTCATTCTCGGATGTCGGGCCGGCAAGTCACTGTGCCGCCATATGAAGCTTCCCTTAGGGCCCTCAGGTGGCAGAGCCTCTGCCACTACCGGGCAATGGCTCGGGTTGGGCTCCTTTGTAGGTTGCTCGACGGGTCCATGAGTGATACCCACCTCCACTCGTGCATCAGGATCAACAAGCGATCCGGGCAGCCAGAACTCCTGCATGCCCGAACTTTGCGCCACGTGCACTCCGTACTCCCCGCCGCCCTCAAAGACTTTCTTGAGACCACCCTGTCGATTCGATCTCCACTCCCCAACAACCGTGACGAGTCCGCTGCCTCGCGCCGTGCATTCTCACAATCTAAGCACTTAGAATGAATCTATGCCATGATGTTCAGTGTTTGGTTTCACTTCGTTTTTCTTCATTCTCTGTTGTTGTTTCTGTTTTGTTATTCCATGCCCCGGGTGGTTGGCTGACAGGCACACTAGTGTACGGGCTCTCGCCTTTCTGTCTTTGCCTCGGAAGCTACTCGAGGTAACATTACTCTTGCAAATAAAGATTATTATTATTATTAAGTCCTTACATGCAATACAACCAATAGATTGCTATTTCTAATTAATTCTGTTTCTTCTGATATATAGAATCCTGATTGCTAGTTGTTTTTCGTTTGTTTGTTTTTATATGCAAAAAGAAAAAGGAAAAAAGGAGGGGTGTGCTACAGAGATGAAGAAGAACACTCAGTACCTGTGGTCAAGTGGAAAACGACTGAGGGATATGTCCGCAGAGTTTCGGTTGCAGCACCATTTTGCAGCACAGTAGGCTTTCCCAGTCCATAAGAAGCGCGATGTATCTGCAAAAAAAAGACGTGAAGCAAGGAATATGCCGTAAATCTCCGCTGCATTTGCACCAATGGAGTAAAAGGCTGTCTCAAGAAGGGTGCCGATCTGACGCCAGATATTTCTGAAAATAACAGCAAACCTTAAAGAACCACTTTCAGCTTAAGCTCACTCAGAGCTTGGGATTTTTCACTATTCTATTCGAATGTCGAACGAACCAGACCACAGGGAGAATTCAGACAGTAGGAAGTCATGGAAACTATCAAGGCCAAACAACAGAATTATGGCAAGCATACCTTGTTTCGCCATTGCACAGATTTAAGAATGAAGCGACAAACGCCTACTGTTAGAACGGTGTACACTGTGTGCGATCATTTATAACTGTTGAGGACGTTCGCGTCGAAGCAATCTGCCGCATCAACTAAACCCGCCGTACGGCCGTCGCCATCATTGGGCTCCATCATCATCATCAGCTGCGATACCAAAAATATTTGGGTCAATTTCATACAACAAAGCAAATGATAGATTTGTTTTTTTTTTATAAAAAAAAGAACTTGTTTGGGCAATATTTTTTTTTGCTTAGTTGTGTTAGCTCCTTTCGGCAACCTCTTCGCACTCTGGGGACTCTAGGGAACAAAATGGTACAGTAGATTGCTCTAGGGAATATAGGGAAAATATGGTGTCACACTGGTGGGTTTTCACGAAACTAGCCATTTCGGGCAAATCTCTCAGGTTGGCGGATGGATGGCGTCGCTTGTCGCCGATTACGGTTCTTCGGCGTCGGATTCAGAGGAATCATGCACCCATGAAAGCGAAAGGTAAATCGCTTCTTATGCAATGCGCTACAAAGTGCATTCATTAAATTGGTAAGAGTAAATCTTGGGGCCTAGCACAACATTGCATATCTCGCCTAAAAAATGAAGTATTTCGAGATCGTATAGCAGCAGCCCTCAGTTTCCTTGCTTTCGGTTTCTGCAGTTTCTAGAAACGATTAGCAATGCAAACTGAAGCATGAAAACTATATTCTGAATCTTACATTGAATATAATTACTTATGATTTTAGTCGCACGAAATATATCGTTGATCGCGCGAGAGTGGCGGCGAGTTTTCGATGTCCTACCTTTGCACATCATGCATGCAAAACTTTACGCAAATCTCTATTTAGTATAAAATATTTCGTGATCTGTCAGACGTTGATCATAGAACTATTGAACGGGCACACAGAGCTCCCAATTCACACCATTATAATTATTTATTGTTCAACTTTTTGTTTATTCAGATATCTATTGATTTATTGGGTCTGAAATGTCTAGTGCTTTGCATATGTTCTCAAATCTGTCACAGCTGTATAGGTGCGGTCTTTTATCTGTATAAAACAAGAAGTTCACATGCTGAAAATATACCCAGTATTATTGTGCTTTCACAAACAAAGTGTGTAAAGCAAAACACACAGTGTTTCACTTTGATTATAGGTCTGTTCCATTCGGTTAGAAATTTCTGAACTAGTTCTGTCCCAGTTCAAATGACTGCAGTAGGTGTGCAGCGGCGGTTCAGAACCAGCGCAGCCACACATTAGGACTGGCGCTGTGATCAACTTCCGGAGCGGAAGCGCAGGATGTTGTCTGCTTCTGCAGTGCGTGTTTCTCAACGCCAAATCGTATGCTACATTAAATCCTTTGCAGTTTAATGAGCTCATTCACATTGCTTTAGTTTTAAAGTGTAAACAAAATCATTTATATGAGTGTTTCTTTATTCGAGCATACTAAACGTTTTCAGCACAAAATTTGTTTCTGTCTGCCTTTTTAACGGTTACCGTCGGCTTCCTATCGTTTCCATAAGCGTTTCTGTCCTTCGACTGCCTACGCCACGATAGAATTTACATTCATTCAGCAATAGTTGATTAATTCCAAGCCTCTCAAGTTTTGTATTTCGACAATAGGTTCGAGGCATCAGGATGATTTCGTGTCAGGAGATAAGGCTCTGTTACACTGAGACGTTGAGCGTAGCAAACGTGGCGTAGCGCAGCGCACATAGATACTGGTTGGTCGCAGATACCGGGTTGCTGCTCGCCGGTCAATGGAAGGTGCACGTTCTGCACTACACCGTGCTCAACATCGGAATATAATAGAGCCTTTATCTTTACTGGCGGCAGCACGCGGTAGTTATTAATTGGAAGACAGAGTCCTGACGAGAGCATCGCCATAGCCAAAACCGTTATCGACTGTTACTTTGACGTCAAGTTGAAGCCTTTATTCTGACTCTCACGAAAGATCCGCATGGAACTAGCTAGCCAATGCCGATTCTCGGCGTTTTTCCCAGGCCTTCTAGTGTGTGGCCATAGATACCAGCGGACAAAGCATGCAGTATTATGCTCATCCATGGAGGCATGCGAGTGCCAATGTTTGTACTAAATCGCAGACATCTGCAGTGATGTGATTGCTGCGCCAAACTGCGCCAAGGGGCTAACCCTGATACATCCTGCTACATTTCGCCAAAATATGGGTAATCTGCGCCAAGCCTGCGCCAAAGGACCAATTTAGATCGCCTTTCAAAACCGAAACTAAACCAAGTACTGCAATTGAGCATGCGTGTGTTATGTGGCGCAAGCGGCCGCCTGACACAAAGTGCCGTGCCTCAATTGTCCACCGGGTCTTGCATGGTTTTCCCGGCGTCTTGCGTTTCGCGCTCTCGTCTTGTGGGTCTCGTCTCTCGTCTCTTTTTTTTATATTTTCAGCGATAGACGCGGATGTGTGCAGACGCTCCGACGCTAGTGTGCCGGGTACCAGCCATGCCGTCATGCTGTGAAACGAAAGCATGTTTTTGCGTGGCAGGAGTTACTTTGTGAGCTGAAGCAACGGCCGTGGGAAAACTATATTTGGTCACTGCCTTTCAGTCGCTGTGGTCGCGCGACGTCGAATGTTGCCGTCCCCACATCTATGCAGATTTGGTACTTTCCAAAATGAAACTAAGTACTGCTGCATGTTCATCAACATTCGTGTTCTTGTTTAAATCATACGTTACTACAAAAGTCCATCTTTAATTCAAAGACTGCTCTGTCAAAGTATTGATTATCTAGGTTCCTCTCAGTGGGCCTTTTTTCGAGAGGGACCTCGGTACGTGAAAAATCTGCCGTGAAAGAAAGTTGGTGACGAGAAGTGAGCTAAAGCAAAGAAGGCAATGTCTGCATGCTGAACCCGCACAGCGTGCTTATTTGTCTCGAGTTCACTCATTGCACAAAGCGCTCCAAGAACGTTTTGAGGCTGGCTCGCAATGTCTTGCATCGATGCACTCAGGTTCTTTATTTGTTGTGTGTTTAGCTTGTACCTTGTTTGCCGGCCTGGCAAGCACGCGCCACTGGACTGTTTTTGTCGCATGCTCGAAAGTTACATTTTCTGACAATTTTGGAGATAAGTTAGCGACGGAGCTGAGGGGCATGGTTTCGGTTTCAATTGGACAGCCGTTGTCAGCGCTCGCGCGACGAAGCAAGCCTGCCGAAGTCGGCCTCACGTGCATGCGAACATGATTGCGTGACTGAGGCACCAGCTAGGACGCTTGCAATTCATTGTTTTACGTTGGCTTACTTTTGACGAAAATCTGGCACGTCGGGAATCAGTAAAACGGTGGCAAGCGGTTTTTCGAAATTGCGTAAGAAGGCCTACAGCACTGTACACTTGAGGGATGTCTGAGCAGTAAAAGCAGAATCAGCGAGTTCCGTCACAACACGTCATATCAGAACACAACACAACACAAAGTGCCCTTCGTTTGTACAGCACTTAAAACAAATATTTTTATTTTCCTAAGAATATCTGCTCCAAAATCCACTTTTGCTGCTCCAAAACACTGTCTTGGCTGCTCCAAAAGCCGCTTTTGCTGCTCTAAAACACTGTTTTGGTTGCTCCAAAGGCCACATTTGCTGCTCCAAAACACTGTTTTAGTTGCTCCGAAATGTGCGCCAAAATGGCTTAGGCCAATCACATCACTGCATCTGCAATGTATTGGAATCAGCAGTCTGCATACCACAGTTACTGAAGGCGGGGGATATCAAAAGTGTATAAAACGTTTTACACTTTTCGCAGTCTGATGAATCCGATACGTTGCGGAGGTCTGCGATTTAGTACATACATTGGCACTCGCATGCCTCCGTAGATAAGCATAATACTGCATGTTTTGTCCGCAGGTATCTGTGGCCGCACACTAACGCGCCTGGGTAAAACACGCTGAGAATCGGCGTTGGCTTGCTAGTTCCACATGGATCTTTCGTGAGAATCGGAGTGAATGCTTCAACTTGACGTTGAAGTGACAGTCGATAACTGTTTTGGCTAAGGCGACGCTGTCATCAAGCCTTTGTCTTTGAATCTACCAACCGCGCACTGCCGCCAGCAACTCCCAACACGAAATCATGCTGATGCCGCGAACCTATCGTTGAAATACGGAACTCAAGAGGCTTGGAATAATCAACTATTACTAAATTAATGTAAATTCTATCGTGGCATACGCAGTCGAAGGAGCTTATGGAAGAGGCAG
The DNA here is from genome assembly GCA_013358835.2 of Ixodes persulcatus. Taxonomy (NCBI): domain Eukaryota; kingdom Metazoa; phylum Arthropoda; class Arachnida; order Ixodida; family Ixodidae; genus Ixodes; species Ixodes persulcatus. Next base: position 221,838 of record JABSTQ010009871.1, on the reverse strand, counting down.
GAAGCAGACAGTAACTGTTAAAAAGGCAGATTGAAACACATTTCGTGCTGAAAACATGTTTAATATACCTTCAAATAAAGAAATACTCAGGGTTGGGCAGTATCGTGATACAAATGTATCACGACAATATTTCAGAAATACACTACCATAAAATCCTAAGAGATGTCCCACCCTAAAACATAGCCCACCCCCATTTTTGGCTTGATTTGCTATATTGCTTTAAACACCGAAAGATAGCCCACTCTTAGTAATACTAGTGTTGGGATAATGATGGCCTAGGCATAAATGCGGCTAGTTTGCTATGGTGGGATATAAGCGAACGTTGCTGACTGGGAAGTACAGTCATCTTTGCTTCATTACCCCTTGCTACCAAACAAGCTTGGAAGGGAGACAACCTAAACATAGCAATTTTTTAACTTTTTTTGATTGTACACCGAAAGTTCGCCCACTCCACATTTTCAGCCAATTTTCTCTTGATTTTAGGTGGGCTGTCTTTCGGGATATTACGGTATGTGTCTATAGACCTTTGCAAAAAGAGCTCTCTGGTTGCCGCCATTTTGTGAACCGAGCGACCCCTATCAGCCAGAAATTTCTGCCACCTGCCTGAGCTGTGGAAACCCGGTCAACGTGACTCCTCAGCTGCATTGTGCATTCGGAGTTCGCCAGCTTTTCTTGGAAGTTTTTACTTTATTTGCCTGTTTCGGATGCTTACCCTTTGTGCGTTATCTTCCACTGTGAGAACCAGGGAATACCAGGGCTCGTAGCCTGCTCGACCTTCGCAGGAAACGAACGAAGAGAGCGAACGTCAAGCAGCCCCCGACGCGGGCAGTTCGACGTTCTTGGAGGATTATTTCCGTTGAGATAATCTCCAAAAAGCCTCCCCAGCTTGTGTTCCGGGTTTTCGGGAAAAATAGCTGATAGGGTTGGTCCGGGGTGTGGGGACAGAATAGACACATTCGTTCATTTGCTTTGGAACTGTGCAAAAAAGCAGCTCTCTTCAAAACGTGCCCCAAAACACGCCGGATTCCATCCGATCGTCTTGAAGTGACTATCGTCGACACTTTATATTGGAAATGCTGTGTTATTTGAGACCTTTCTCAAATCCTGTCTGGATAACGCGGCACCGTGGGGTACGTACAATAGATGTTGTTCGATTGATGAGACTCATTGAATTTCATGTCGTGCGGCGGGGAATACCCATGCAGTTCGGATATCCTGTGTGTTCAAATATTTTCGACGGTTAAGACCTTTGTAGATTTACACGGCTGAGTGTATGGTGCCGTAAAAAGATCAACATAAAATGAAACAAACATTCCAGTTGCGTTTGTTCTGTCGCACACGGACTCACAAAAACAGCTTTCATTTCTTTGTTTTGGTTCCCAAAAATAGTACAATGCATTCTTAAAAAACCCGAGAAATTATATTCGCCATAGAACACAAAATAAAGAATAGAACGCGGCAATTTAGCCTCCACCAGCGTCCGGAAGTGCGCCTACGCAGGCTGCCTGACGAGAAACTCCACAGCTCAGCGCACGTTGGGCAACACTGACATACCCTCTCAAAACCAGGGACCTGGAAAGGTCTATATTTCTGTATTGCAACACAATTTTTCAACTGCATCTTATATTGCTGTATCGAAATACATTTTCGGGTGGATTCTTGGTATCGCAATACTATTAGGGCCGATGTTTTTTTGTTAAAATTTTAAAATTGTTGACCTCCACACAGAGGGTCAAGACCAAGTTTCGTCAGGGACGTTTCTTGTCTCTGATCGCACATGACTCCCCTCTTTATTGGGCTAAAAGTTAACAAGTGTTTTCCCACACTGTAGATGGTTGACTATTCCAGTCGATTCTAAAAGTTGAAGGCTCTGCGGCGCCCAACTAACAGATAAAAGGATACGGGTTCCTTGAACTTCATTCCACGGTGACATAATGAGGTCACTGCTAAAGAGGTGTCCGGACTGGACATTATCATAGTGACTTCTCGAGGTTATTTGGTAGGACACAAAACTGATTTAGATGTCCCTGGGATTTTGTCTCGGAAAGATAAGAGATGCCGAAATAAAACTGCGCCCGAGCCACGGTGATAAAATCTCTTGCTTCCCAAAATACAAGATGTTAATTCTGCGGTAAATTTGATTTGAGTAAGTCAGGCTCCAACATTCAGCGAGAACTCGTTTGCTGGTTTAAAAACAATATCTCGTATTCTAGACCGTGCTTTTTTTTGTTCTTTGTATGCTCTAAGGCAGTGGCCCTCAAATGGGGGTCTGTGGACCCTTTGGAATCCGCAAAGGCATTCTAAGGGTCCACGAAGCCCTGTCTCATCCGTCAACCCGGCATGAAAAGTTGTCTTTTTTTCAGGTTGAGAAGAAACATTCCAGTTGTCGGGCGAGTTTTCTCGTGTGTAGAGAAGTCTACTTCAAATCAGCCCTTAGTTATATCCATTTATTAAATCATTATCAAAATGAACGTATACCTTTCCTTTCCCCTCGCCACGAACATGGTCCTCCATCTTCTCCGCCGATCCACAAGGGGTCCACAAAACATCATGGTTGAGAACCCCTGCTCTAAGGGGTACACCAAAACATCCGGAATAATGTTTTTATAACAATGTATTCCGGTGTCTGTATTTCAGCCCCACCAAAATGTATTCCTGTATTTGTATTTCCAAATACTTTTCTATTTTTTAAATGTATCTCTGATACATATCGCTACACATTTTTATAAATGTATTTCAGTATCGATACTTAGCTGTTTTTCATTTTCATTTCATTTATTGAGCCTTAAGGGCCCGTTCACATAAAATATTTTGTTTATATACTTTATAACTAAAGCAACGCGGACGAGCTCATTAAACAGTAAAGGATTTAATGTAGCGTACGACGTGGCGTGGAGAAACAAAAACAAGTGCTACAGATGCAGACGACACTTCGCGCTTCTGCTCCGGAAGTCGATCACAGCGTTAGACCTAACACGGTGGCTGCATTGGTTCTGCAATGCCGCTGCATGACTCCGGCACCTTTGAACAGGGACAGAACTAGTTCAGAATTTTCTGATTGAATCGAACACTCGTAACCTCAGTCTCGGCATTATTGTTAAACATGGCAGACATTTGAGCAAGAGCTCCAATAAATGGCACCGTGAGTGTCATCTGCTCTTGTCATCCAGTCTTGTCATCGGTTTCTGCACAAATGCTGAACTAAATTCGGAGCCAGTGCAAGGTTTTGAGGAACTGGGTCTGAATTCATTCAGAACTGGGATGAATCAAATGCGCCAGTGTAGCTGCCGTGCAACTTCCCGTTGAATCGAATGCACCAGTTTCTGCACTGCTGAACTAGTTCAGGCAGTTCAGGCAAATCGAACAGACCTTATGTCGGTTACAAAAAGTTTTTACCCATGCCTGTATTCATCATGGCTATAGGATTCAGTGTTTTCAGAGTTTATTTTTTGTGAAATTCGGAGGGGTTTTTTTTTTTTAGTTTATTTTTCGCTGAAAATTCGGGTTTCTCGGAGTTTACTTTTGTTTGATCATAATCTCTTTGAAATTCAAAATTAATTTTACTGTGTTTCTAGTTTTTAAAAATTCGAAAACAAAATAAAGAAAGATTGTGTCCATGACCTGTTGTCCTGAAGGACCATTGACGAGCTAAAAGGCAGACCCTTTTTGTCAGTATTTGAGATTTAAAAAGAAACTGAAGTGGCATCTCCTCAGGACCAGTGACCCTGTGCTCTTATGAAGTTCATTTTTAAAACATCATCTTTCAAGCTTTTTACTTTGTCGTTATGACCTCAAAATTTTGAGTTTTTCAAATAAATACAAATTGACAGAAAATTTACCGGCGAGCATGTTTCGAATTTTTTCTGATTTATCTGAAAACACGCAACCCTCATCATAGCCAATCATTTACGCCTGGCAATATTTTCGCTTTACAATTTTGCAAAGTGCATGACCGTCAACTTCTCTTACAGGGATACTGCAACGAAATTTCGGCGCTTATTTCTTGGTCAATTCGTGTTCAAGGGAGCAGAATCATATCAGGTACACCAATCTCTTGTTAGAAGAGACACGAAAAGGAATTTTAAAACAAATGAAATGATTAGCTAAGAGCTCCTGGTGGATGTCACTAAAGCCTCGTTTGTAATGCCTGTCTAGGAACCGTGACAGGTAGTGACGATGCCCATCTCTTCTCCGGCCACCACGAAAGAAGAGGGGAAGGAGGAACTCTCCTTTCACCTGGACTCTCTTTTGTGTGTCCCAGACGTCGCTATTGTCCCTCTACAAGATTATAGAAGATTAACCTGTCACTCAAAATTCCTACAAAAGCAGCTTGGGGTTAGTTGCAGTGGCCTGATCGCTGGCGTGCTTCGGCCACTTCGGTGGCTGGAACGGCTAGGACATAATGTCAGCCTCGCTGCAGCTCTGCTCGTCCCGAGACAATCTACGTCACGATTGTGGCAGATGTGACGTGCTCCCCGTTGGCTGCTCTCCGAGCGCTTGCCAGAATGGGCCGTTTATAAGGAAAACTACAGCCATCATGCTCAAAATACAAATGTGCGATTGTCATTTACGGATACTGTGGATCATATTCAGCTTATTCGTGAACACGACGGGTATATTTCAAATTTCGTTGAAGTATCCCTTTAAAGGGGTACTCCGGCGTTTTCTTAATAGTTCCTAATGTGCCTGAAAATTTGCTAAACACACCAACAAATATTGCTGAAATAATAACCCAAATATTAAAACAAAATTAATTTGTTTTTACAATTTTTTTTGGGTGTTTTTCAAAGGGAAGGTCTCTACTGGCAACAATGAAAAAGTGACGTCAGGGGAAGGCAGGGGTTCACTCTTTGGACTGTAAACTTTATTCCTAACTGATTACAAGCAGTTTCATGGTGTCAAATGAATGCTTTGGAAGCTTGCTCCAGCACCCGTGCAGCAGTACGAAGGCATAGTCCATTTTCAGATTGCCCGCTAGACTTGCAAGCCTGACTTCCCCGACGTCACGGCACTGAAAAGCGCGGGTATATTTGAATGTTGGTTTTGGCATCATTTTCACTTGCCAATTTCACAAAAAACTATTTTAAATTTCGCGATACTATATAGCAGTGGTTCTCAAATAAGGGTCCGCGGACCATTTGGGGTCCGCGAAGGCATTCTTGGGGTCCGCAAAGCCCTGTTTCATCAGTAAAGCCTGGCAATAAAAGTTGTCTTTTTTCAAATCGAGACGATATGTTTCAGCTTTCGGGCGAGTTTTCTAGTGTGTATGTTAAAAAGAGAAGTCTACTTCACACTAGCCCTTACTTATATACATTTATTAAATCATTATTATATTTAACCTTTACCTTTCCCCTCCCTTCACCACCAACGGGGTCCTCCATCATCTCTGCCGATCCACAAGGGGGTCCGCGAAACATCGATGGTTGAGAACCACTGCTATATAGCATACCGATAAGGGTAAAGGCCAGTGATTCCGATAATATATATAGTCGAGGTAGCTCGAAAAATCGCCAAAGTGCCCCTTTAAAGCATTGGCCATACATACAGCCACTGTTTTTGCAATGTTTCATGACTTTCAGTACCACACATGACTGCCACAATGTGGTACAATCTAATCTCGTTAATTCAAACTCGCGGATAATTCAAATTAACACGCAGGTCCCATCCTGTGCGTCTCTATGGGAGAAAACTCCCGGTAATCAAACCTTGCTGTATTCAAACAAATTTTCAATCCCCCTCGAGTTTGGATTAACGAGATTCGACTGTATAGGAAATGTCTCCGCCTTCAAACGGACAAACAAAAAAGCACCTTCGAGGCAGCTTAATTTGCTTATTTATGCCAAGCATACATCCACACGATACCAAGTACCTTTGGCTCCTCAAGACTGTATGAGACACCCATTCAACAAGCGTGTGTATCTTATAACCAACCCTCTCATCATGACTGATGGCATCTGTTAAGCCCAGTAGATTGTGCTAACCTGGAAGTTGCTGCAACACTGGACCTTGTTGTTTCCGCACTGCAGCTCGGACGAAGGAGCGAAAGAATGCAGCGATGAACAGTTTGCAGACAAGGCCGACCGACCGAGACTACCAGGGCCGTCCTTCCAGTCAGCTTCCATTGGGTCCTCGTCTGTCTTCAACAACCCGTTTCGCGAGGAAGAGCACGCACAGTCCACGGTGCTCGAGAGGCACGTCAAGATGACCACGCCCGTCAGCCAGCAGACAAAGGTCAACGGGAAGCAGATCTGCTGGAACTACAGGTGTGGTTGCGGTGCTAAAGCACACTTTGTCCTACGTGGTGCGGTTGGTCACTTCAGAGTGTCTTCTCATTTTACGAGGACGCTACTGTCAATGCTCGGAGAGAGAATGTTGCAGAGCCCATTTTGTGCCATAGCACATGGTGCATTCTGCAAATATACTGCGTGCCATTTCACCTTACGATAGACTGCAATGGATGCCGAGCAGGGGCGGATTTATGGGTCAGGCCTGGGGGGGGGCGGTAGGCCTTTGGCGGGGGGGGGAGTCGGGAGTCTGCTGAGATATGACACGGTCCAAACGTTGCCCAGGTCTATTTTGTTGACCAAATATTTGCTATGTCGCCAAAAACTAAACTTCTGGCTGGTGTATATCAATGATTTTATTTAAAAAAAAGTTGACCTTGGGGAGCTCAGGGGGGGGCGGTCGCCCCCCCCTAAATCCGCCCCTGATGCCGAGAGCCATTGGAGCCAGTCCAATACCGTGGGTGTCAACCATGGAGGTAGGAAGCTTGTGAAGGCGACATGTGAAGCCAGAAGTGTGGAGGGACACGGCTCCAACGGTGACCAATACCAAGAGAAGCTATTGGACGAAAAGGAGAGGTGAAGCTGCTGGCGTCAAGTCAGCTCTCCTTTTTGTCCAATGGTGTCTCCTAGTTTTGGTCATCATTGGGGGTGTGTCCTTCCACACTTTACCTTTACCTCTGGTGGCCTCATGTCGTCTCCAGAAACTTCCTACCTCCATGGAGCCCCGCGTCTCCCTTCGACGTGCTGATTGGCTCGCTTAAACCGCAGCCTTCACTGTTAGCCAAGCTATGGTGCTTTGCGAGTCCCGTTCTTTCCTTCTCTCCCGTTCTCCAAAAAATGACGAGGTCTACAGTGAGGTGACCTAGCTGCTTTGGGGTTCATTCCTCTTTGTTCCCGGTTGTAGGTCATACACAATCTCAAGCAAAAATACGCGCAAGCCATAAAACTGTAGATGGTTGAGCGTGTTGGTTATTAATTTACGATAAGGAAAGAGGGACATTTAAGACAAACAGTTTGTCTTAAATGTCCCTCTTTCCTTATCGTAAACATAAAACTCCTTTTTTTGTAAAAGACAGAAAGAAAAAAAAAATTGAAGACGTTTACAAATCTCTGTAATGCGAAATTAGAGCGCAGCTCTTGAGGTGCTTTGACTTTGCTTGTAAAAGACAAAAAAAAAAATTAAAGACGTTTACAAATCTCTGTAATGCGAAATTAGAGCGCAGCTCTTGAGGTGCTTGACTTTGCGATATACCATGCTAAAAAATTTGAGGAAGAAATATCTATATGTACAAATATAGACCTCATACTCCTGCACACATAATATAAATTATATATATATATATAAATTAATTCTTTATTATAATATTATTTATTTGAGGAGGAGGTGAGTGTACGGAGGATCCTCCCCTGCTCGCACAGTTTCCTCGCTAAATTTAGACGGAAAATTGACACCATATGACCTCAACTCCAATTCAGTTTCCCCGCTTAATTTAGCTGGGAAAATGACGTCACATGTGTTATGTCACCTATGAAAAAATTGAGTTTCTCCGCTAGATCTAGCGGGATAATTGATGTTGCGTGACCTCAACACCAATTCAATTGTAAGCATGTCTCTGTTTATGGTACCAGGGGTGGTCCAGTTGCGCCATTTTGATAAATTCCCGCTTGCCTGTACCTTGCTGCGCCCAAAGGGAATAATTGCGCCAAACTGCGCCAAGGCAGACAAATCTGCGAACGAATTGGTTTTTGAAAGAGTTTTCGTTTTCGTCTGCCAACTTTAGGAATCCAGTGAGGTTTGACCATCTCACTCCAATCCAGGTTTCCAGCTCCGGGGCATTGTTTCATGGGGTTCGCACCGATTTTACCGACATTCCTAACGCACCGCAGTTTTAACAGTTTCAGTTGCATTTCGAACTGCAACACTGAAAATTAGCAAGCACAAGTAATTTCTTTTTTTTTTTTTTTTGCGTGCTTATGTTTAGAAGCGTGACATTGTTTTATACGAATGTGCTCGCACACAGCTCCCATTTCGTTAGCATGCTTGGTCGGGACTGGTTTGTTGCGAATTGTGGCCTTTTTTCACGTCAAATTATCTGAATCCTTGATCGTACAACTCGTTAAAATGTCCATACATTAGGGAAAACCCAGAATATGTTTATTGATTATTTGCTCGTTTCACGTGATAACTCTTTATATAGTGCTAATTGACCTCTGTATCTAGAGCAGGGGTCTCGAAGCCCCGGCCCGCGGACGTGCTCCGTCCGGCCCACAAATGGCCGCAATCTTTCCAGTGATGCCCGTGAAAGACGAGGCCCTCTGCAGCGTTCGCTGTGCAAACGCTGGAGAGCTTCCACTTTACTCTTAACCTCTCACCAACTATAGTACAGCATAACTGCTAAATTTGGGTTTTTATCGGGCATCACGTAACTGATCGCATGAATGCATGCCGGTATCGGTTATAGGGAACTGCACCGAATTGCTGCAAACTTACGATTGTGCTGCTCCAAAGCTGCTCCAAAAGGCTACTTTTTCTGATACAAACGTGCTCCATAACGAGATTTAACTCAAAGCTGGCTGGACCACTTCTGATGGTACAAATCTCTGTCATCCCATCCTGGGCGTCAGGGTTATAAAAGTTCAATGTGGGACAAGTGCTCTGCCACAACTTACGGAACCTCTTCAAATTCAGGAAGCAAACTTTGAACATACGTATACAGTGTGCCCTACATGGTGCATAACCTACATGATGCATAAAGTGGAAAATTGTGTGTGTGCTATTTCAGTTGTTCCAGTGCAGTAACCATTTCTGGTGCTAACTCATCCTCATTGTATGTGATGTGCTGAGCAGATGTTAGGCAGACCGGTTACCGAGTCCCATTTTGAAGCTGACCCTTGCACCGTTTCAGGAAAGGGCGTTGCCGGTTCGGCCACAACTGCAAGTACCTACACGACAGTGACGTCCTGGGAACGACCGCAGACACGGAGGAAAGCGCCCCAGTGCCCGAGCTCGAAGCGATGGCGGCGGCGTCCGAGGGGACGGTTTCCAGCGAAACTTCCTCGCTCAAGCGGAAGAACAAACGACCTGGTCTTTCCGACAGCATCCAGCTTTCCAAGAAAGCCATGAAGTTTTACCACAAAACTTCGGGGAAGCCCAGACCTGGGACGCACGTAACTCACTGATGTGGTCTAGTGCGTGAGAGTAGTAGCAGTCGAAATGCCTTTGCATAGCGGTTTCCATTCACATTTTTCTTTTTTGTCATTTTTCACGAGCAAAGATTTGTACAGCCCCCCGATCATTTGGTAGCCATCCAAGGTGTGCATTATGTGCTACTGCACATTCTTTGGAAAATAAAGAAAAAGCCTTACACAGTTTTCTTGTGGCTCAAAAGACTACAATAGTTGGTACCTATGAACCTGCAAACAAAGTATAGTAAAGGTACTACTTCCTCTACAATTTAGTGTACCCCCAACTGCCTTGACAAATACTTCAGCATTTCACTAGACTATAAATTAGTTTTTGTTCACCTTTATTTTTGCTCCTTTATTAGTTGTGCTTTCGATTCGTTGTGTGCTACAGAAATTGTGAACATTTTGAGTCATGTCATACAATCAAAACTAGTAATAAACAAGCCCCCTTTAGGCTCGTGTTAAGTTAAGCTTGACCTTTTCTTGGGCCTTTGACACTGCACCATGGTAAGTAAGTAGATTAAACTTTACGGCCCAAATCATATCAGCAGCAAATAATGGCACTTGCTGCACTTACAAGTTGGAAGTGTAAACGAATCGCCAACTATGTACAATATTTTTATGCAAGGCACCTAAGCTAAGTAACCAGATGCAGCTCATGCTCTCTATCTTGTCTCTCTTGCTAGCCTTTACAGACACTGCACCGAGATGGAAATCTGCTCCTAGCTCAGGCCGAGGTGTATTGCTGGGTTCCATCCCTGTAACGTCTTGATCTGGATGAGCGTTCCCCCGGCGTCTTTGGCATCATACCGACGTCGTCGTCCTGGCACGTAGGGTCTTTGACTTGACGCACATCAAAGACCCCAGGCTAGCAGTGGTACCGCTCTGGCTAGAAAAGGCGAACAGACCCTTCACCGTCTAAACAGGAATGTCCAATTTGCTCTTAAATGCGTAGCATTTGTAGGGCCACCTCTTAGGGCTTTCGTGTACGCATCTGGGATGTAGCCACGTTGGTGTCACGTGATGTATCGTAATGTTACGTAACGCCATGACGTCCGGTGACACCGTGACATGGCACTGCCATGTCTCGTTCCGTTGACATGAGCTTATGGTTTATTGGAATACGGGGTAGCATTGGGAATTTTGTGTAGAGTTGCTAGGCCGCACGTGTAAACATAACACGCGCTGCATTGTGCTTGCCGTACCGGGACCAGCCTGCCAAGATTGGCAGAGAGTGTCAAGTATTCGTAGGGCGACCAGACGTCCCGTTCTATCTGGGACAGCCCCAAATGACGGACGGCATTTCTGCCGTCCCGTCATTTTTTTTTTTTTAGTGAAACCTCGCGTCCCATTTTTGTGGGGATGTGCGTGCATAGTTGCAAAATGAGTGCTAAGTGAGTGGGAGAAATCTAAAGGAATATGTAATGCATTTTATAAGAATAAACATACTACAAAAATGTTACCTCCTACGGAGTAAATTTAAAGCCTTTTCTGTGGTTCCATCTGTCAATGCGTTTGTTTGGGGCACTTTTCTACATCGGTATATTTGGTAGGCTTCGGTTTCGTTTAAAAATGAAGAAAGGTGCTTGTGTACTCAACCAAACAATTAACTTCAGAAAAGTGCCGATCACGATTTTAAGATCTTGAGGCTGGGAAGGAAAAATGAAAGAAAAAGTGTAAGACACAGAAATAAGGGGACAGACAAAGGTCCCAAACTCAGCTAACAAATTTTATTCTGTCCACAGCTTTCATGACCATCAAGGTGGTTATAAAATTTTCTAAAAAAATTCCGAAGTGGTTATAAAAATTTGGAAAAATTTGATTTTTTTTAGAAAAGTGCATTTGCAGTGACTTGAATATACCGTATTTATTCGTATAATGAACACTTTTTTTCCGAAATATTGGCACATATTTGGGGGGTGCGTTCATTACGCAGGGTAAAATTTTGGCATTTACACACTTCGTGCAAATGTCATATTAGGTGCAAATATGACACAGCAAGAAACTGTGGCACGTCTCCACTGTTGGAGGCGCACCCACGGCTGGTCGTGGGCGCGCCACAGTAACCGTGCTTTATAAATTGCGAACCTTTTCAGGGCGCTTTCGGCGTGTCTTTTGCTGAAGGAAAAGCACCCTACAAAGCTCAGTCAGCACTGAGAGCGACGTGACCGTTCTTAGGCCTAAACACTTTCACGATTTCACCGTCCGAAAGCGGACCACAGATGACGGCGTGTTTGTTGACATCAATGCAGCCGATGGGTGAAGAATGTCCAGGGCTGGGCAATTCCTCAGCCCAGGCTTCGTCAAGTGTACACACCACTCAGTTTTACGGTTGATCTCTTCTGCAACTACACACTTGCAGCCATTATGAGCGGGGCTTGGCTTGGCTTGACTTGGCCTGACCACTTGGCAGCAGAAAATTGGCTTGGTGGGCTTGGTCGCTAGCCAAGTTGGACGCAGTTCAAGACTTGCGGAGCCTAAAATAGGTGAGCGGCGTTTGGCAACTTCCGGTTCCTTAGGAAATTTTGTTTAGCTGTTGACAAGCGACGTCGATGATTTGCAAGCCTGTCTAAGCATAATTCTGAAAACTACAGTCTGGAGGTTTCAGAATTAGGCTTGCACAGGCTTGCAGATCATTGTCGTCGCTGGTCAATGGTGAAACAAAATTTCCTAAGGAACCGGAAGTTGCCAAACGCCGCTCACCTATTGGAGGTGCGTTCATTACGCGAGGGAAAGAACAGTACAAATATTGGTACCTGTTGTGGGGGGTGCGTTCATTATGTGAGTAAATACAGTAGTAGAGCTAGCTTTTTTTTTTTCAGCCCCGCACCCCGCTCCAATGTCCCGTTTTCTGTGTTGCAAAATCTGGTCATCCTAAGTATTTGCAACATTCTTTTTGCTGTTCTGTGTTCTGACAGTGCAGTGTGGACAGTGTTGACAGTAGAGTGTGGACGTCGCAGCATCCCTCGTGGTGAGCTGCCCTCAATTTTTTATGAATATGGTGCATTGTGCTAGTTCTGCAGAGGGCCAACGCATAAGTGTGACGTCAAAACGGCGACAGACCGGGTGCAGAGTGCCTAGCTGCCGAACAAGCTACACGCACGTGAAGGGCAAGAAGACACGGGCATGTCTTTTTGGCGTCACGCGAGATGCGTGGAAAAAGAAAATTGTGATCTTTCTACACATACCTCTAGGAAACCAGCGCTGTCCCCATGCACGCGTGCATGGGGACAGCGCTTTCGGTAAGGCGGCAATGCGACGGCTCTGTTTACCAACACGGCTGGAAGGCCGTGCATGCGCAGAAGCTATGTGGGCTGAAGTGACAAGGCTCTCCATGTTTTTGCCATTGCGTTGTGTGGCGTGCGCTCGTTGTTGACCTTGTAGACGCTTCTAGCTTTATTAGTGTGTCGTATTTCTTGCCAACGTATGTCATGTGTTATGCCCGACTATTTGAGCTCACCACCCCAGCCTAAACGGCAGTGGTATTGAGACAAACTGTGCGTGAACGGCGTTGCCTTCGACGATCCAAACGCCGTAAACAAGGACTGCTTGAGCTCCGACGTGAAGTTTCTGCTAACGACGTCAATGGCTCACGTCGTCGTTTATTTATTTTTCTCCCCAAGCCAGTTCACGGCAGACACGGTGCAGGCGTACAAGTCTCTTGAGGCCTACGATTTCTTCGAGCCGCTTTCAGGCTGCCGGCGGGATGAGCGGACTGTGGGTCTGTGAAAGTGTATTTATCAATTGATTAAATACACACAGCATCCTTCAAGTCGAGGTATGATAGTTTTCCTTTCTGCCCACACCACCCGCCTCCGGCGCGATCACAGCGCCGCCGCAGCTCCGTGACGTCAAGCCCGCGCGTCGGTCTATACACCAACAAGCCATTTGCAAACAAGCCTGCATCTGCTTACACCAGGTGTAGGCACCGCGTGCGTGCAGAAACCAGTTTAACGTGAGATGAATCGTCTGCACATGTGCAGCGTCGCCGCAGTGGCGCAATGTTAGAGAGCCGAGTTGGTGTATGCCACGAAACTCGCACACCGTAGTAAGGTCTCATGACCACATCATAACCAATGGTTACGCGACGTAGTGTCACGCAACACCGTTGAGGCGACACCGTGGGGCGACACCAGAGAAACCGAGGACCTAATGCTACGCATTTAAAACAAATACCTTCAGGATTTTTTTTTTTTATTATGGTTTATTTGCACGAAATATCTTTTTTTCTCTCGATAAAACCGAGTATGTTGTAGATCTGAGAGCAGGAAAGGCCACAAGGAGGAGGAGGCAGTGCAGAAAATTCGAGCGAGCATTCGCACGACGGAGTCGCACGTAGTTGAGTTTGCGGAGTCCTTTTCGCGAATGTATTTGCGACCTTCGGAGGCTCATCGAACAGAAGGCGGAGAAAGAGACGGCTCAATGCCGCTGACCGTACTTCTTCGTCCTTCCCCAAAGGGGAGGAGGACGACGGGACGATAGACGGGTATTCTGTAGGCCGGTCGCAGATTCCGCACGACGCCGTGCGAACCCAGGACGATTAGTGAACATCCACGACGTGGCATACATGACCTCGTGACTCGATTATGTCGATGATGAAAAGCTATGTCGTACGAAGACACCATTAGAAATGCCATCTTAGTTGAATTTGCATTTCTTGCTGCTTTGAGTTGCGTTTTCTGTGTGCACATGACGTTTCTGGTCTTGTGGTAGTTTTGCACGCTGGTTACCATGCTGCTCTCCTGTACGATGTAGCGGACCAGCTTCTTGTTGCAATAGTGTACACGCTTATTTCTGGGGCTTGTGTTTTGTTTTTTGAGCAGCATACCTCGAGAGATGAATATTGCCAGAAATAAGAAGGCTTAAACTGATTGCAGGACTCCTTTTAAGTGAAACGTGCGTTTACGCAGTGTGTAAGGCGTTGCGGTGAAGCTAAACTCCGTCTGACCACCAGGATGACATGGCAAAACATAAACGCCCAACTCTTATGTCTAACACCTACCCACCCTCATGAGTCAATTTGAAACTGAACTACTGTACATTTAGAAATAGGTTACACGAAGTGTGCAGCACTTGACTGTGACGGAACTTAAAACAATTTTAATGCTTTTGTGGCAGGCCGGGCGTACGCAACCATGAGGACTAACAGCATCGTCTATCGCAGCAACCTGTAACAATTCATTGTGTCTATATAGTACTTGCTATCTAAACCAGAGCAGTACATACTATGTGTTCAAACCGTTATTTACAGAAAAATCTTAGGAAGTTTTATAACAAGTTACGCCTGTTAAGATTTTGGTTTCTCGACATTTCCCCTCCCCCTAGACTCCAATCAGTGACACCTGTGGTCGAAACATTTGCGGGCATTTAAGGATTGCGATAATGCGCTGGCTTTCATAGTTGCTTCTACTTTTGGTCTTATTTACAGGAAAGATAAGGAAAAGAAGTTGATCAATTTATACTAGTAATTACATCAGAGGCAGTTACTACAGAGCACCTGGCTGCTGTACAGACCACAGTCCCACAAAACTTGCTACAACTCTAAAGAAATAATAACATTTTAATTCCAGTTTGTCGAAACACAAGCACCATATGTCACACTATGTACACGGGCATTTGGCCTGTTAAGAAAACGAGCGAGCAACTGCTCGGCAGCAGACGATGGGGACGACCAGCAGGGTTCCACAGGCTCGCATTCTTGAGACACCGACTTTTGCCCGCTTTGGGCAGCCTTACTGGGCCGGAGTGGAGGCTCATTCACACATTTGTTTTAGTGCGATCAACTGCATTGCAACCGCTTGCGAACACTTACGAAGAGCAGACAGACTGGCACCGTCGGGTGGCCCTGGAAACACTTCCGATCCTCGCACAACTAGACCAAAGTTTGTGCGGCAGTTGCGAGATTGAATGTATGTATTATCCGTGGGAAACGGTCGCCACTAACAATGTAGGAATTATTTTGATCCCACGCTAAAAATATGGCGCGTAGAAAATTAAAAAAAAAATTTCCACCCATCATGCTTGCCAGTGAGTCCACGCGTTCTCAGAGAGCCTAGGTTCGAGAGAGGCAGCAGCTTGAACCACGGAGAGAGTCGGAAATCTAATGACGGATGCCTCCTGCTCAGGTTGGTCGCAAGCATGTGTGCATTGCATTGTCGCGTGACAAGGCATTACCATGAACCCCCGCGTTGCTTTTGTCCCCCTCTAGGATTAGCGACCGTCGCTGGAAATTCATACAAAAGCGGAATTCGTCTCTTTCTCTCTCTCTCTCCCGCCCCAACTTCCATGGCGCCGCACGCAACTGGCGAGATGGAATGTGGCGTCGTCTCGTCGCAAGCGCTTGCGAAATAAACGCGAACGTGGGGAGTGGCCCTTAGTGGTCCATCTGGGAGAAGAGGTCGTGGGCCAGGACGGGCGGGCCCGGGGCCCAGGTGGCCAGCCAGGTGTCGAAGGTTTTGGCCAGGCGGCCCTCCTGGTCGCTGCACAGGGCGCGGAAGTCGTGCATCACCGTCCGCATGAACTGCTCGTCGATGGTGGCCGTGTTCTTCCACCGCTTGGTGATCATGTAGTTCCACGACCACAGGTACCCCACCTGGCACGAAAAGAGACCACTCGCATCGTATTACGCTCCCGTACGTGTTTGTGTGCTGCATTAGCGAATTGGGGCCGGTCCACGCATTTCCGTCCAAGTGTGATTGACTGCGTCACAAACGCTTGCGACTGCTTACGACAAGCGGACACACCCGCGCCCTCTGTCGGGCGGTCCTGGAACTCTTCCAATCTTTGCGTGTTTTTGTGCGTCCTTCTTTCACCGCATGCTCGAAGTAATTCCGACAATGCTATAAGTGGGATTCCGTGTTCGGAGTTTATTTGCCGCGAAATTCGGAGGGCGTTTTTCCAAGTTTATTTCTCACCAAAAATTCGGGGTCCCTTGGAGTTCATTTTTGTTAGATTCCCAATTCTCTGAAATTCAAAGTTTATTTTACTGTGTTCCGAATTTCTAAAATCCAAAAAAGCAAAATAAATAAAGTCAGGGTACCCTGACCCGTTGTCCCGAAGGAACCTTGACGAGCTAAAAGGCAAACCCTTTTCGTCCGTAGTTCGAGATTTCAAAGGAAACTGAAGTGGCATTTCCTCAGGACCCCGTGCTCTTATAAAGTTTGCTTGTAAAACAATCTTTTTTGTTTTGCGCGATTTTGAATTTTCGCGTTTTTAGGATGAATCCGAATTAATGCGTAGCGCAAGTTTGTCTGCTTCTTTTGCAGAGGTTGCGGTGACATCAGAACGCCGAGCTCCAATCGGCTCTGAATGAAGAATAGTGGGCAGACCTCGAGGCAGTTTGCCCTTAGGTTTACCCACTATCCTTCAATCGGAGCCAATCAGAGTTTGGCATTTTGATGTCACCACAACCCCTGCAAAAGAAGCAGACAGACATGCGCTCCGCATAGAAAATGTATCGTCGAGTGTTTTTCAGATTTATCCGAAAACACGGAACCCTAGTTATAAGCGACAATTTCTCGCGGATAGATTTGATCTTGCGAATTCTGCAAAAGCTATAGATTGGAAGCTTTCCAGGGCTACCTCATAAATGACGCCAGTGTGCAGGCACGTTCTGTCGCCGTAAGCAGTTACCACAAGCAGATGCGACGCAGTCAATCACAGTCAAACGCAGATGCGCGAACCGGCATTTACATTCTCGGCTATAGTAGGTGACGGGTTGAGAGCTCGGGGGAAGCTCCTCCCGCCTCTTTCCACTTTAGCAGAGCAAGCGCTCTCCAGCTCCGCCAAAGCAGACAGAAGTGGGAGGAGCTTCCCCTCAGCTCTTAACCTGGCACTGACTACAGCTGTGCCTGAGGCGACTGGGAAGGATTTGCCGTAACGTGCAAGTTTACGTGTGCAGAATGTGACAAGATGCTGGCAGTTTGCCTTGTTGTTTTTTTTCTCAAATCAAATGCCATAAGTTTGATATTAGAGACTATTTGACTCGATTTGGAATTACCCAAAGGGTAACCGTGTGATTACTATGCAGTTTGATTCCGAAGAGAAGTATGCACATGTTCCTCTCACTGAGTAGTGAACTTCCTGCGCATCCAAACTGACTCGATCTGGACTACATGCAGGCAGCTCAGATACGGATGGTAGAACATAGATAGAATTAGGAGAGCATGTAAGTTAAACATCTTGGGCACACAAAAACACATCAGACTTGTCTCCTTTTGCATTTGCAACCAAGGGGGATGGTAAGTTTTAACGCATACTGAAGATGTGAAAACAGACAGCAGTAATTCGTCGCCGCAAAGGAAACTGACTAGTGATTTTGCACGGTAATTCACCAGAACGTTTTAGCCATGA
The DNA here is from genome assembly GCA_013358835.2 of Ixodes persulcatus. Taxonomy (NCBI): domain Eukaryota; kingdom Metazoa; phylum Arthropoda; class Arachnida; order Ixodida; family Ixodidae; genus Ixodes; species Ixodes persulcatus. The sequence continues at coordinate 204,016 of JABSTQ010009871.1, read as the reverse complement.
ACCATTAACTGAAGGCACCTAATTCAAAATTCTCAATAAGATATAAACATGATAATCCTCCAACTACAGGGAAAAGGACGATAGAAACAAAAGACAAACTTTTGGGGGCACCGGAGGGGGGGTGGGCTCTTCCTGCAGTGCCAAAAGCGGCCCCATCAACCCAGCTTCACAGCAGAGCTAAAAGCACAAGAACAGTGAACCAACATTTAGCATTCTGTAGTGCTCTGTAAATGAACATAGCACCTTTGCGCTATATTCTTTTCTGGTTATAACCCACCCTTTCAAACATAGGAGCTCTTCACAATAAACTTGACTATCATTTTCACCTCTGCACACCCAGCACATTATTACTAAGCAAAAAGTGTAACTGACCTAGTTTTGCTTTCCTTTTTAGAGGCGAAGCTCCTTAGGGGCTAGCCATGTCCGTATGTCCGTCCGCCGTAGGCCCGGCGTCGGGTGCTCGTGCTTCTGCTCCTGAGATCACGTGCTCACGAGGACGTGAGCACATGCTCACGTGCTCGTGTAGGGCAAAAAAAAAATTGGAAAAAAAAAGATGAAAAAAATTATGAAAAAAGAAAAAGAAGAAAAAAAAGAGTAGGGGGTTCTGAGATGCCATCCCATGTCTTCTTAAAAAAAGAAAAAGAAGAAAACCACACATTCTCCTACTGATATGAATGAAAAGGCTTGGCATGCTGCGGCTCGGCGTCTACGCAGACAAGCACCACCAGAGCTTCGCCCCAAGCAACATCATTCACCACGTGGAGATGCGGTCAATTTTTTTTGTCTTTGCACCTGTGTTGTTAAAAAATATTCATTAAAACGAAAAATGATCTTTGAGTGGAACAAAAATATGCCTTCTTTTTATTCAAGTGTCTCAAGATTAATGCACGCCAAACTCTGCTGGTACAAGGATTCAAGATGGTTCCCTGTGCTGCCCTGACACTAACTCTAGAACTATAGGGCGTCTCAAGCGAACCATCGGCTGTAAAATGAGCCGGAAAATTGTTGCCTGCACATTGAAAGCTCAAACTTTCAGTGAATGTGCACTGAGCAGGTCAGTTTTACGGTCTGAAATTTCAAGGTGTCGTTTTCTTACTGTAAAAAATTAGAGCAGAAAACTTTCCAAAGTTAAGCTTGGGTGCCTTCGCAGACGACCGAGTTAGCAATGCTATTTACTTGTGGCGTCATGTCCCGATAGGCGCACCGAGCAGACAACGCACCCTGTTGTCTTTTCGCTGCATCTATCGGGAGATGGCGCCCCAAGTAAATAGCGTCACTAACTCGGTCGTCTGTTAACGTGCCCAACCTTGACTTTGGCAGGTCTTTTGCTCCAACTTCTTACAAAAAAGAACTACGCCTTGAAATTTCACACGTTAAAACTGACCTGCTCAGTGCACATTCGGTGAAAGTTAGAGCCTTTTATGTGTAGGCGCCGATTTTTCAGGCTCGTTTTACAGCGGAAGGTCTGCTTGGGACACCCTATATTTCTACCGGACACGCAAAAACTCGCTGACCACATCTCTTTTACAACATCATCCATATAATGGCTGCCCTTGTGCTTAACACCAAACCAAAAGAAAAAATGACCGCATCTCCACGTGGTGAATGATGTTGATTGGGGCGAAGCTCGGGTGGTGCTGATGATACTGATTTTGGTCATAGGTATTGCTGCTTGCTGTCGGCGTTGACTGCTTTGCCGCCGCTTCCCGAGCTCTCAACTCCGGGTCCGCTTGGCGTTTTTGACGCTGTGCAGCAGCTTCTCGCGCCCTGGTCTCCGGAGCAGCTTGCTGTCTACGTAGACGCTGAGGCGCTGCATGCCGAGCTTTTCGGTCCTTTTCATTCATGGCAGTAGGAGAATGTGTGGTTTTCTTCTTTTTCTTTTTTTAAGCAGACAGATGGGATGGCATCTCAGAACCCCCTACTCTCTTTTTTCTTCTTTTTCTTTTTTCATAATTTTTTTTCATCTTTTTTTTTCCAATTTTTTTTTTTTCCCTACACGAGCACGTGAGCATGTGCTCACATGCTCGTCAGCACGTGATCTCACGAGCAGAAGCACGAGCACCCGACGCCGGCCTACGGCAGACGGCGGACGGACATACGGACATGGCTAGCCCCTAAGGAGCTTTGCCCCTAAAACAAGACTTGGTGTAGCCCGCAGCCACTAGGTAAGTTTGAGTGCAAAAACTCCCTCTGTTTGGGCAGTGCCGCCACCTTGGGTCCTTACACCGGCAAAGTGCGCCTGTGGCCGACCTACAAAAAGGTTTTTCCCAAGGTAAGAAAATCCTCCTCGCCACCCTTGCCTTTTCCTCCTTTCCCAGACAATGGGAAGGGGGTGGGGGAGGATACTCCTTTTGTGGCTACACCTTGGGGCTGGCTAAGCCGGGATAAGCTCCCATCTTATCTAGCCCTAAGATGTAGCAACAAAAGGAGTCCCCCCTTTGTCCAAATACAAGGGGAAAGGAGGAAACGGGAAAGGTGGCGAGGGGGTTGAGGTAAATTATTTTGTAGGTCGGTCTTTAAGTGAGCCAATCCAAAATCACGGTGACAGGTGTTTTTATAAATAACATTACTCGTACGCCGTTTTGTCATGCCTGCAACTTATCACTGTCTTCAAGTGTCAATCATTTTTTACTAATCTTTAAAAACAGAACTCACAAATGAGCTCTTTCCGTTTGCTTTCAATCGGAAGGATGCTTTCTCAAAGGACAAATAGCCAGGCAAAGGATTGCACAGGCTTGCAGTGCCCCCATTTGCTGCGCTGAATTTTAGAGGCATTGGAAGTATTGAAGTCATTTTTGGGACAAGAAGCAAGGAATGATATCATTTTAGGAGATTATTGCAGGTAAGAAAAGTTAAGCAGTTGATCGCAAATACAGTCTCCAACGAAATAAAAGACCCATTCACCTAGGAAATCTAAGTAGCAGTGCTAAGCTCACGTTGGCCAGAGGCCCTTTATGTTGAGAGTGAGTAGAACCAATGTTCATTTATTTCCTTACCCTATGCCAACCAAAAAAAGCGTAAATAAAATAGAAGACTGTCGCAAAACGTAGAACTCCGGAAGCCCACATAGTAGTGAGTCTAAGGTAGCCCAGTTGAACCAGGTGAGATGCAGAATTAGACCACAGACATCTATACTGCTTGTAACTATGGGATATGGTCAAACATTTCGTTTCGCTTTGAAGCAGAAACGAAATCGGCTGCAAATAAGCTGCTTCCACCGTGAAACTCGTGGTCTTCAGTGGTGTATATTTCCAACAAAGCCCGCAGAGACAATCTTGGATGTGCGCCACCTTGTGGTGAGACACGGCATGCAGGCAGCTCTTGCATTGTGCCACAGTTCGAGCGCTTGCACCCTTGGGTAACAGTAAGGAGCTGGTTCAGAGTTTCTGCACTTTGTGACTAGGGATGTAGTGGAGGTTTCGATTTAAAACTTTTGATGCAAAGAGGTTGATTAAAGATCGGCTTTATACGCATGTGCGGATATTTAGAATGAGCCAATGCCGTCTGGCAGAGGAAAGGGTGCAATAGCAGGTATCGCGTTCATTGTTTTCATTAAAAACTAATGAAATCACTAAAACCTTGCATGTTGTTATATTGTGCAAATGTTGGTCGATACCGCCTGAAGTTCACGCCAAACTACCATTCAAAATTATTATTTTCCAAAACGTAAAATTTTTTCGTTAAAGGCAGGCAACACTGCGCAAGAAGTCGAATACACAGTAAGGCTGGACATTATATGTGTTGGCAATGTCGCCAACACGAGGAAATGGCCCTCCACGTCGTGATGGGGTGCTGCGACCCGAGGCTGCACGTGCCATTCCATGTGAATGACTGTCGTTACACTGGGGCTCAGGGAATTAAAACCGGCGTAACAGGAACAGACGACGTGCAACAGCAATGTACCAACCATGCCGACGACAGATGGACATTATGACGCTGCCTGTGCCTTCAAAGTATCAGAAATCACAAAACGTTAACTGGAAAACTGGTGGGGAAGAACTGTGAAGAGGGAGGGGTGCCACAACTATAGTGCTTAAGCTTTTCATTTTTTTTTTGGCTTGATTTACTTTTTTAGTGTGGAATCACCCAATACAAGGGGTGCAGCCGCCGTAATCCAATCCAATTCGTCAGATTTTGCCGGGAGTTTGAAGGTTCGCCAAACTAGTCGAACCCCGAGGTTGGGCGAAAGTTGGCAACGTCCCTATTTGTGACCGCCCAATCGTTCTAGCCCCTCAAAAAAAGGGGGGCCGCTCGCTCACCGGTTCCGCCAGGGCGTCGGGCGAGACAGCCGCGTCTGCCAGGCTGAGCGTGCGAGGCATCATGACGAACATGCCGCCCGTGGTGTGCACGTAAGTCCTGTGCTCCGCGTCCGCCTGGAGGTCCCTCAGGGAGATGAACCCAAACCTGTGCACAATGAACTCCTGGAAGTCCTCCAGACCCTCCCCTGCAAAGAAAAAGCACAAGGTCAGCACTTCCGAATCATTTCGTGGAAACACAATTCATAGAAACACATTTCTTGGACACACATTTCGTGGAAACATATTTCGTGGAAACACATTTCGTGGAAAAACATTTCGTGGGAACACAATTAATGGAAACACATTTCCTGGAAACACATTTCGTGGAAACACATTTCGTGGAAACACATTTTGTGGAAACACATTTCGTGGAACATAATTCATGGAAGCACATTTCGTGGAAACACATTTCGTGGAAACACATTATGTGGAAACACATTTTGTGGGAACATAATTCATGGAAGCACATTCCGTGGAAACACATCTCGTGGAAACACATTCCGTGGAAACACGTTTCGCCATGGTGCCTGGAACGCGTCCAAAAAAGCAGTTCCTCGATTTCCGCTTGATGACGTCGACGAAGTGTCATGCTGTCACCGACCGCGATCCTGGCGGTTTCGCAGCAGCGGTGCTGGATGTGGCAGACGCCCATTTGCTGCGAGTCGCTCTCCGGCTCAGTTCACGGAAGCTTCGACAGCCAGCAGTTGGGATGCCGCGACGATGGCGACATTCGCGTTGGCTCGTGCTTTTCGCTGGAACTTCTACGGCCAACCGCCAAGATTGCGCCATCCGACACCATGACACTCCGGCTTTTGTGAAGTCATTTGTTGCCACTGCAAGACTGCTTTCGATGCATGGGCGGAATAGGGCGCTAGAGACACCAGTCGGAGATGTGCTCCAGGCACTGTATTTTCGCCGACACTCAAAGCGTTTCGTAGACAACAATATTTTTTTTTTTTTTTTCGCTAGGTGCTTAATTAAATTAGCGAGCCGTGAAAGGCTAGCGCGTGATTCACTGAGGTTTGTTTATCGAAGTCTCGGGTCCCTCCCTCCTCTCTCCACCTGTAAACCAGGCGAGATGCGAAACGTTTGTTGTGAAAACAGCAGGGTTGTGTTTGATGTGACGTAGCGAGGTGTGTAGGGGAAATGAACGCGAGAAGCCTTTTAATAAAGTGTCGTTCGACGAACTGATTATCACCACTCCTTAAGGGGTTGTGAAAAGAAAATGTATCTGCCCGGATCATAATTTTCTTATATTCATTAGCGAGTTATTTATTCACGTTCTTGTATTAATTGTACGCCACTAAATCACGTGATCGCGGTACGGTTTCGGTTTTAAACACATCCGGGTCTTCCGTCGTTTGGTAACCACCGTAACTATGCTGCTCGTCCCGCCGCAGGCCGCATTCGTTGTGGAATGCAGTTGTCGAACCTGATTGTGGATTACAATTATAATAATATGTAAAGTTAAGCAATAAAAAGCGTTCAGCCTATCACTCTCGTGAAGAAGGAAGACCACCGGAGCTGTACTCGATACACTGCCGCAACGCGCACGCGCCCGTTTCCCGCTTCTTCTTGTCCGACACGCCGCCGATCGTGGATACGTCTCCGGCGAACCGGAGTCGGTCGCACACTGCGCACTTGACGCCAAACGGGTTCTCCACGAACTCCCTCCGGAACCTCGCCGTCGCACCCGGGAACTGTTCAGCCGGCGTGGAGTGCTGTCGTCGCCGGGCCTCGCGCTTGCGCTTGGCCTCCGTGGCACGATCGTCGTCCGTGGCGTTGGCCTGCCGGCGCCCTTTACATCGCTGGTTCTGTTCTCGGCGGCGGCTTTCCAGGCGAGCGATGTGCTCTTTGGGAAGGGAATCTGAAGCGCAGGACACAGTGGAAGTCGAAGCGACAGCGGCTTTGCGGCGGTTGCGGACCCATTCGCGCTCCTGTGTACGTCGCCGCTCCTTCCGCAGCTGCGCGCAGCCGACCCATCGTGAGTCCAAACCGAAACTGATAAGAGCATAGGAGCGTAGGAAACAGCGCGCAAAACAAACGAGGACAAAGAAAGAAACGTGACGAGCGCTGCGCTCGTTACGTGTGCTTCTTCTTCATCAGTCGTCTGTTTTTCGCGCTGTTTCCTACGATGAATTCCCACCTAACGCGCCCAACTATCAATTCTTCTATGATAGTAGCTGGAAAGGTTGCCGCCATCTACGAGCGACGGCGGAAACCAGACTGGTTGTGCGCTTGCCGCCGTCGCTTATAGATGACGGTAGCTGTTTAGGTAGGTTTGTGTCGACATACCGGACACGATCCTGGGGAACCTAGCCCTTAACAGCTCCGTTGTAAAAGTTTGAACCCTAACAGGATTCAAACCCAGAACTTCGCAAAATCAATAGGAAGCAAGGACGCGCATGAGTGGCCTCTTGACTATCCGCACATTTATTGTTTTTAGGCCGTTCATTTTTGCGGGTTAGCTATACACAAACTCAACTCTGTTACGTCACAGTGCGGTGGTGGCGCGTCGAGCGCACCTCCGGTCTGGAGCTGTGGGCGGGAGCCACCTTGTGAGACATGCATTCCTGCATTGCTTTCAAAGAAACCAGACAAAAACCTGCCTTCTCGTCAAAACACCGCGACTGGGGCTGTACGAAAAGAGTCGAGAAAGTTTTGAAGTTCAGTTTTTATGTGCTCGGTTCGTCCGAGAACGTGGATATGTGCCATGAAAAGGGAAAACCAGATGTCATCGGATCACGATTGCTTGTGAGGGTAGCACTTTGAGTTGAATTCACGCATACTTGTGGTTATCAGATTTATTTGTTTTGTGAACGCGAGAAAACCGCCAAGTTGTACGGACCACCTGAGGACTACGTTCAGTGCGTCTTCAAGTTCAAACAGCCATCCGATCGTTCGAACTGTCGTCTTCTCTTTCAAACGTTTCTGCTTGTCGTCTGCCCGTCCAGACGACAAGCAGCCTGTAGACCAAACCTTGACCTGGTAATTGCGATAAGAAATAAGTACAGGCCTCAAAAGACTTTTAAGTTTGAAGGTGGGTTGGGATAAGTAGGCTCGGTGTAAACAGTAGATACAAGGAGATGTTGATCAATAGGGAGTTTTCGTATATCGTTTTCGCCGTCGCGCAACCCTCTCCGCAACCCGCTACGATACCCGGAACTCTACAGTCAAGGCCATCGGCACGCAGGCGCAGTAGCCGCTTCTTCGTTGCGGAGGGCTTAGCGGAGGGGGAAACGCGGTCTACAAAAACTCCCTATTGTTACCAGTGGCCATCAACGACTTTTTATGCCCAATTCACTTAATCTGATTCTGCTTGGGATTTTCTGGATCGACGTCGACCATCTTCACTACGGTTCAACCCTTTGCAGCACGAGCGACGTCGCGACTGATGATAGCGAACAGAATCTCATCATGCGAATCAGGCTTTAGTGTCCATTCTGTGACGTCCACGCGGAATGAATCGCCGCATGTCACATTATTCAAGCGACGTTTTGTGGTGTCACGAGCCTCATAAATTTCACAGAGGCCGCTAAAGTAATCAGACATTGCCAGGAAGACATGGAATCAACAATTCCAACGCGGAAAAGGGCACGGGGACCGACGACATCGCCTTCCAATGGTTTGTTTATGGGTGACGGCGAGTTTCTTGCCCACACTCCATCGCGCATGCGCGGCTTTGGTGGCGTAGGAAAAACAAACTGGGGTAATAAAAACACAAAAAAGACATACTGCTAGAATACAAAAATAATGGCAAACAGCAAAATTTGTTTCATACTAACTCCCAGAAAGCTACGATAAAGTAATAAATAAAACGAGGTCTGTTATTGCTATGATGACAGGTGGAAGATGGTCCCATTCACCCGAAAGAATAGAAAAAAAAAATTTGCTTCTACAAGTGACATAGTGTATTAGTGTATTCTATAGGGTTAATGCGTGCAGGATGAGCAGAAAAATTAGCTAGAAATTAACTGATGCACTAATGTGGGATCAGCGGCGTAGACTTTCCATTTTCCCGGGGGGGGGGGCAGGCTGAGAAGTTCTCCGGGAGGGGGGGGGGTGCTTTTCCGCACATTTTTTTTTTTTACACCGGCAATTATCAGTAGTTTATCTTAGGGGGTACCTTTTACAGTGTATGTATACCGCCATGTGTCCGTCGCTGTGTGTCCATGTCAATCACCAAGCGTAGCCATGTGTACATCGTCGGTACCACGGCGCATGCGCCGGCGAGCACAAATCTGAAAAAATGACCGCATCTCCACGTGGTGAATGATGTTGATTGGGGCGAAGCTCGGGTGGTGCTGATGATACTGATTTTGGTCATAGGTATTGCTGCTTGCTGTCGGCGTTGACGCTTTGCCGCCGCTTCCCGAGCTCTCAACTCCGGGTCCGCTTGGCGTTTTTGACGCTGTGCAGCAGCTTCTCGCGCCCTGGTCTCCGGAGCAGCTTGCTGTCTACGTAGACGCTGAGGCGCTGCATGCCGAGCTTTTCGGTCCTTTTCATTCATGGCAGTAGGAGAATGTGTGGTTTTCTTCTTTTTCTTTTTTTAAGCAGACAGATGGGATGGCATCTCAGAAAACCCTACTCTTTTTTTTCTTCTTTTTCTTTTTTCATAATTTTTTTTCATCTTTTTTTTTTTCCAATTTTTTTTGCCCTACACGAGCACGTGAGCATGTCCTCACGTGCTCGTGAGCACGTGATCTCACGAGCAGAAGCACGAGCACCCGACGCCGGCCTACGGCGGACGGACATACGGACATGGCTAGCCCCTAAGGAGCTTCGCCCCTAAAACAAAATGCTTGTGCCAGCTGCGAAGTTGGGGGGCAGAGCCCAGGCCCCTGTGCTTCTGAAGCAGTAATCCACTCGGCCACGAGTCTTTTCTCTTTAATACATAGAAATAAAGCCTGCGGCTGCAGAATATCACATGCCACTACTAGAAGCTCGTTACATGGCACGTAAACAGTGTCTCGGTAAGGATCATGACCCAGGGGGGGGGGGGGGGGCTCTTCCCCCCCTCCCCCTCACTAGGGGGGACACGAGCCCCGATGCCCCCCCCAAAGTCTACGCCTATGTGTGGGATAGTGGTAGACCTTATAAAACACGCTATTACAGAATGCTTTCCTGCGTCGTTCAAGAGGGGGTGAAGACAATGTTTGTTTCATCGATGTAAAGCTGCTGGTGAGATTGTAGTTGGATAAAATAAAACTTTGTAGTCACATGCGAATAGGGGATTATTAGCTTGAAGCGAATTCAAGGCGAGTAATGGTTTGGGCCAAATATTTCTTAATCAAATAATGAATAGTTTCTTCGAGCCTTTCACTACTGCTGCACCATGCTTAAACGAAAACTTTGTTGAACTCACAAAGGTTGTTCCCAAGCTTTCACTTGTCCATTTCTAAGCTAACTTTAATCAAACTAGGTATATTTATGGACTCTGGCCTCGAAAAGTCCAATGCCTACATTGTGATGGCAAAAAGACGAGGGATTTTACATAAAAATAAGCCTATATCGATGGCCAGTTATAGCTAATCGAGGGGACTTATAGATCTTGCTATATACTGTAAACGACTTAATTTTCGCGAAGACCTAATTTTTGCAAATTTCGGGAATTGCCTCCAATTCGTGAAAAATAGGTCCCGCGAACAATTCCGGTAAAATGTAAACACACTGGAACCTATATTGAGATCCCATCCCGTCGCAAAAATTAGAACCCGCGAATTCTTCCAAAACTGCAGCTTTAGCTAAATCGCGAAATATTAAGCCCGCGAAAAATAAGTCGTTTACAGTATGCAAATATCCTTTCTTCAATCCCCAATCGCCAGGCCCACAGATGCAGAAATAAACCGACCAAACTATGGCAAGTCATGGCCCAGAAAAGCCCGCCACGGGCAACGTCGCCGCAAACAAAGACCCCTGGTTTTGCGTCGTCGGGAAATCCCAACGGGCGACAGGGACGGCAGAGGAATTTCAGGGAACGCAAAGGAACCCTGGGGATATTCCATGGGGAGCCCCTGAGTTCCCAGAAGCCCAGTTTGAGAACCCACGGTCAAGGGCATGGGTTCTTAAACCGGACTCCCGGAAGCTCTTGGAAGCTCCCGGATACTCCCGGATTTCGGGAAACAAAGGAATCCAGGTGATATTTCGTGGGGAACCCCCGAGTTCCCAGAAGCCCAGTTTGAGAACCCACGGTCAAGGGCATGGGTTCTTAAACCGGACTCCCGTAAGCTCCTGGAAGCTCCCGGATGCTCCCGGATTTCGGGAACGCAAAGGAACCCTGGGGATATTCCGTGGGGAACCCCCGAGTTCCCAGAAGCCCAGTTTGAAAACCCACGGTCAAGGGCATGGGTTCTTAAACCAGACTCCTGGAAGCTCGGGGCTTCCCCAGAGAGGCCTAGAGATTCCCCAAGTTCCCAAATTTCCTCGGTTCTCCCCAGTCTTGCATACGTCACTCGAAGAAAGTAATTGATTACTATTACAATTACTCTTTTTTAAAAAGTATCCCATTAGATTACTCAATTCCTTGAGAAGAAAAGTAATGGGCCGTCGCTTCAAAAAGCGACCGATTCACTTTGCCGATTACTTCGGACGTTCAGAGCGACAGAAATTTTTTTGCTGGTTTGAAAACCGGTCTTTTGTGCTGTCCATTATTGGACTAGAATCAACGAACTCTGGACTACTTATCTTCAAAACCATCTTCCCGTCGAAGGCTTCTTTTGTGAATTCCTGGGTAGTAGACTTGTTCAAACAAGAGGCGCCATTGGGAAGGGGAAGAAAAAATAGTAACAGTTACGAGTAATTTTGGTACTTCCAAAATATTCAGATTACCCTCGCGATTATTTCCTAATAAAAGTATTCAAATAATTACAAAATTACCCTAAAAAGTAATTCATTACAGGTAATTTGATTACTTGTAATGAGTACCATAAAAGTCTGGTTGTCCCTAGGTGAGGTGTTCTTCCAGTTCAGGCAATATTTTAGTAGATCCGAGCCGTCCACCATTGCATGACTATGTAGCAGACAGCTCCTAGCAAGTGCATTATTGCTTAGGATGTCTGTAAGCTTCCGTACTGCTATATTGTACCGACGCCGAGGCCGGGAGGGGTTCCTCGGCTACCGATCGAGGAAGACGCGAGATCCTCGAACCCCGGCCCGGGGAAAAGCCCTTCCGCTCACCCTTGAGGAGCTGTGGGGCGGGCTCCGGAAGCGCGTGGACGTGCAGGGGCACGAAGATGGCTCCCCTCAGGGGGTCCGACTTGAGCGTTCCCGGCAGTACAAAGGGGTCGCTGGGGATGGGCACCAGCTGCAGGCCCTGGCTATTGGCCTTGCGCGCCCAGCCCAGCACCTGCATGCGCGAAGATTGCAGCGAGATGATGGGCACGCGCGCACTACACGCCTGCGCGAGTGTACATCTGTCCCTAAAACTTTGTAACTGAAGAACGTAGCATGCATGAAGGCTCGTTCGCACGTCTGCACTTAAGTGCGGTCGACCGAGTTGCAAGCGCCAGTGATTGCTCACGAGCGAGCACGCCGAAGCCATCTGTGGGACACCCATTGAACGTTTCTGATTTGTGTTTATCTTGCGCGCCATTCCTTCCCCATGCTCTTCAAATAATTCTGACAATGTTATCAGTGACCTTTCTTATAGATACTGTAAAACCCTTTATTTTCGCAGCCCCTATTTCTCACGAATCTGTCACAAAGGACATAATCGCGGCCACTAAATTTCGCGAATCCCAGACGCCTGCATTGAAACTCTAAAGGATTGAAATTTTCGCGTGCCCTTCAATTTTGCGAATTATTCAATTTGCGAAATTCCCGAAAAATAAGGGGTCGCGAACATTAAGGGTTTTACAGTAGTGCACAGATTTGATCTTACAAATACTGCAAAACCTTCGGTTCAGTTAATACACAGATAGGAAAAGTCCCAGTGTTAGCTGATAGATAGCTACAAGCTATCTATCAGGTTATGGGCAGTTACAACGCAGTCATCGCGAGCAAATGCAGACATGTAAACTACAGTCTAAGCACGTTATAACTAGGCTGTATACTTTCCGGTTTTAACCGAAACCGTAAACACCGATAAACATCCGCCGGTCTCGAAAATACAAAATCGTTCAAAACAAAAAAACACCAGTTTCTAAACAATTTTTTCCTAGCAATGTGTGTTTTTTTGTTGTTGTTTTTTTTTTCACAGAAAAGGTCCTACGCAAACTTTCGTCAGACACATTATCTTACCCGGAATCATGCATTTTGCCTGTCTTTCTTTTGTGACCTACGTGATCTTGGACTCTTGGAGGGCAGTAGCTTTGCTCCACTGTCCTCCAAGGTCAGCGGTCTTCCTGGGCCGCCGAGCTAGAAGATCGCTATCAGTGACCCGAGAGGCCAGTCACAGCTGGCCACTACTGTCGCCAGCCTCGTGGGATGTTTTGGGACTTCCCGTGTCCAGCGCAAATGTTGAGCGGGCATTCTCGACATTGCGCGTCACCAACAGGAAGGAGCAGGCGTCAGTGACAGACACGAGCCTAGGAATGTATGCGGGCATATACTACAATAATCAAGTGTGAAAGAGGTTGTGTAAAAGATGTAAATAAAATTTGGACTATTTTTGCGTCTTCAGCGGTGGTTTACATTCACAATTTTTCCTCCCGATAACCATCGTTTTTAGCGTCTGCACGAAAGAATTCACCGAAAAGCACCGGTATTGGTGAAATAAATAAACACCGATAAACATCCGGCGATTTTTGTCACAAATAAACACCGGAAAGTATACACCCTAGTTATAACAGACCTTGATTTTGACAAAGATTTTGGTCTGTTGTAAAAGGAGTACCCTATGTTGTAAACAGATATGAAGTTGAGCCAATGGTATCTAAAAAAAACAACCAAACTTCACAAATCGGTATGTTATAATATCCAAATGTCTGTTGTAACCAGGTCTGTTGTAATGCGCTTCGACTGTGCAATCGACGGTTTCTCACACTTAGGTCACATACAGGTTAGAATCGAGCCCTAAATTTTGTAGCCTTATACTATTCGTGTAACAAACGTACAGCTTGCATCTTTGTAATATTGACGCTGGCGAGACGAGCCGAGCCTCTTCAGCTGGCTTGGGGCTTCGCTCACTCGCTTGCTCGCCGACACTTCAGCGAGCATTTGTCATTCTGCGTCACACCTACCAAGCCGACTGGAAGCTGGAGCCGATGAAATGAGGCAAGCACAATTGCATACTTTCCAGCTTTTAAAGCGGAATTGCATTCGTAGGGGAGCTAAATCAGACTTCACAAGCATCCATGGCAGGCGTGGTGTGGCACAGTGAAAGGTGCTAGAGGCTCTGTTAAAAGAAGATCATGCACATGAGTCCAGACATACTTTTCATTTTTGTTAATTTTTTTTTTATATGTTACTCCTCAACATGTGTAGGAAACGTAATCAGAAACGATTTTGCAAAAAACATGATACTATTGCAAAAGAAACAAATTTTGAGTGTGCCAGAATGGCATATTTTATTTTCCAAGTTTTCGTTTATGTCATGTTTGGTGACACCTACTACGCAAACTACAAATATTAGAAATCTCAAATATTTTTATCGTACAATAAATCATAGGCTCTATTGCGTGAAATATGTGCAGCACTGTGGAAATCATATATTTCACGTCAAAAATGTGCAAACATGGCTCCTTTCATTTTTTATTAGTCCTGCGCGAATAGATGATTTTGGGTTCGAAGTGAATAGTGGTTTTGGCCGAATATTTTCGATTCAAATATCGAATAGTTTGTCCACGCCTTTTACTACCGTTGCATCATGCTTAGACGAAAACCCAGCTAAAATAGTGAAGGTTGTTTCACCTGTTCATTTAAAAGCTAAGTTTCATCTACCGTAAAATCCCGTAAGGGCGCCCTCCCCCGAGAGATCGCCCATCCCGTTTCTCTGGCGAAATATCTGTAACATAAAAATTCCGAAACATCGCCCACCCCCCGATTCCCGTTGGACGTCAAGCAATGTGCCAACGGGAATCACGCATCAACGGCGCGATCGGCGGTACTGGTGTGTCCGAGAAGCGAGTTCATAGCGGGTTCCCGCGTTTTTGACTGCGATTCGCGCGCGATATCGGCTCGCGTAACGCGCTAGTTGTTCCCGCGTGTATATTGCATCGTGAAATGCGATTCTGTTGCGTCCGCGATCTGCAGTATTTGTTTCTGTGATATGCGAGTTTGTAGCGTATTCGCGGGTTTTTGTCCACGATCTGCGCGTGCGATATCGGTTTCTGTGACAGGCAAGATTGTTGCACCATGAAACTTGAATCTGCTGCGTGCGCGATCTGCGGTGTCCGTTCCCGTGAGATGCGAGTTCTCGGCGGGTTTCCGCGAGTCTTTCGCATCGTGAAACACGAATCTGCTGCGTCGGCCACTTGCGGTATCCTTTCCCGTGACACAGGAGTTTGTAGCGAATTCCCGCGTGTTTATCGCATCGTGAAACGCGAATTTGCCGTGTCCGCGATCTGCGGTATCAGTTCTTGCGTCTCATGGGTTGTAGCGGGTGCCTTGGCGCTTATCATTATTTTGATAAAGTTTTGCTGTGGCATCCCCAAAGATAGCCCACCCCTTGTTTTTCACCATTTATCTCTTCATTTTGGGTGGGCGTCCTTACGGGATTTTACGGTAGCTATATTTATGAATTGTGACCTCAGAAGGTCTGGTGCCTTGGGATGGCAAGTAAACGACAGATTTGACATAAAATGAATCCTACGAAGATGGCCAACTATACCTAATTGAGTGAATTTAAAAATATTGCTTAACAAAATATTCTTTCTTTAATCTCGAGGTAAAAAAGAAAGTATCGTGCATGATGAACGCAGGTTATAAGGGCATCTCTGCCTAACATTTACTCTCGCATAACAGTCAGTTTAACTTTGAAACTTTTACTTCAATGTAGATATACACATTAAAAAATTTTCCATTTATTTTCAAACACAGCTGGCACACATGCACCATCCCACGTTGAGTGTACTAAGCTTTTTTCCCAAGCATGCAATTGCGATATTCATACTTTTCCAAGTGTTTATCGCGGTGGGGTACCCCGTTGAGTGTGCTTGTTACTGAGCACCGGTGTAATGCAGAGAAGCAACACCCACAGAGCTCGCCTCCGCAGGTATTGTTCCTTTGCAGTGCATCTTTAAACCTAATGCGCTCAATATCTTTACTCATTGTTATTTCTTTTTACTTTTTCAATTTCATATTTTCCCCTATACTCGAATAAATAATCACAAATATTTTTTATAATCTTAACAGACGTCTTAGTGAAAGTCTGCCAGTGAAGTCGCAGGTTTACCTTGGCCAGCCCGACCTACAACCGTCATGAATAGCAGTTTAACAAGCTTGGGGGCTCAAACATTCCCACTTCATTGCAAATATAGATATAACTATTTGCATATAATTTGCACCACCGCTCTTACTTTTCTACTATTTTCTGTAACAAAATTGTAGTAGTAGCGATTACAAGTGGAAAAACTTTGGCTAAAGCTCCTAGAACTTGGCAACGCAGGCTTATTGGTTAAAAAAATACAAAGGAGAAAGCAATGCGGGTATTGTTTTAATTAGTAAAATACTTCAACTTCAGCCCAAAACCGGAATACAGAACAAAAAATATATTTACCTTAAAATACCGTGCATCCGCCATACCACACTAAAGACCCATTCCAAAGTTTGTAAGATCTGTAAAAATATGTCCGGTACATTTATATGTAAAATTGATGACCAGACAAGCACCCATCCCCCCATCTTTTGCAATAATCTCCAAATTTGAAATGGGCGCTTGCCCGGTATTTCACGGCAGTCATAAAATACACGGAATCAAAAGATAATCTCATCTGTGGCATTGGGCGAAAATGCCGGTATGGAAGGTACACTTTGTAGCACTGTAACTTTGTACAAAACAAAATGATGCAACATGTTTTTTTATGAATAAACACGAGAGTATAGTAAAAAACTATCACTACAAATTTTTAAAAAAGTCGAAGATTTTTTTACAGCGGGACTGTTAAGGGCTAGCTTCCCCAGGATCGTGTCCGGTATGTCGACACAAACCTACCTGGACAGCTACCGCCATCTATAAGCGACGGCGGCAAGCACACAACCAGTATGGTTACCGCCGTCACTCATAGATGGCGGCAACCTTTCCAGCTATCATGGAAGAATGGGCGTGTTGGTGAAAAATCATCGTAGGAAACAGCGCGAAAAACAGACGACGACAAAGAAGAAGCACACGTAACGAGCGCAGAGCTCATCACGTGTGTTTCTTCATCTTCGTCTGTTTTGCGCGCTGTTTCCTACGCTCTTATCAGTGTCGGTTTGGACTCGGGATGGGTCGGCCACGCGCCCTTTCGGCGAAAGGAGACTGGCTGCGGAAGGAGCGGCGACGTACGCAGCAGCCTGAATAGGTCCGCAACCGCCGCAAAGCCGCTGTCGCTTCGACTTCCACTGCGTCCAGCGCTTCAGATTCCCTTGCCAAAGAAGAGCACATTGCTCGCCTGGAAAGCCGCTGCCGAGAACAGTACCAGCGATGTAAAGGGCGCCGGCGGGCCGAGGCCACAAACGACGATCGTGCCACGGAGGCAAAGCGCAAGCGCGAGGCCCGGCGAGGACAGCACTCCACGCCGGCTGAACAGTTCCCGGGTGCGACGGTGAGGTTCCGGAGGGAGTTTGTGGAAAACCCGTTTGGCGTCACGTGCGCCATGTGCGACCGACTCTGGTTCACTGGAGACGTATTCACGATCGGCGGTGTGTCGGACACAAAGAAGCGGGAAACGGGCGCGTGTGCATTGCGGCAGTGTATTGAGTACAGCTCTGCTGGTCTTCCTTCTTGACGAAAGTGGGAAGGCGGAACGTTTTTTTTTTAATTGTTTCTTGAAGTGTTTTAACTTTGTAATTTAGAACAAGTTTGGAGTGACATAAAAATTTCAATCTTTAAGACAAAGCAATGTTTTATATATCACTCGAAAGAACGTTTTAATAAGAATATATGACATTTTTGTAATGTTGTAGGTATTGAATTTTTGTAGATAACGGCTCAGAAATCTAATGACAAAACGTCAAAGAAGCCATGTTTGCGCATTTTTGATGCAAAATTTATGACCTAAATAATGCTGCACAGTGTGCTCAACCGTTAAACATAACACGGGAGCAGTGGCCGAAACTGATATCGGAGCTGTCTAGCGATTAAATCAATGATGCGGCAGAGAATAAGGCGGCTTTTCTTGCGATTGTCGCCACTTCCTGATACAATTATCGCATGCCCTCCTCGTTTCTTTTTTTATCACCCACGCTTTAAATTTTTACTCGTCTGCTTTCTTGTTTTCACCATTCTGTTTAGTCACACCTACGCATTTAGCATGCGGGGCTTCCATATCTCGGTGATCTTGCAGTTTCTCTGATAAGCCGCATGCAGTCTCTCCGGCCACCGTGATATATTTAAAAGTTGAGTATACATATATCACTCAATAGTTTCATGATCTACTATAAGCTCAAATATTTTAGATTTCTTATATTCGTAGTTTGCGTAGTAGGTGTCACCAAAACATGACATAAACGAAATCTTCAAAAATCAAATATGCCGTTCTGGCGCATTCAACACTTTTTTTTTTCTCTTTAAATATTATGTCTTTTGCAAAATCTTTTTTTTGACTACATTCCGTACACATGTTGAGGAGTAACATATAAGAAAATTAACAAAAACAAAAATATGCCCGGACTTGCGTGCACGATCTCATCTGAACAGAGCCTAGAGTTAGCCAGCTGCTAAAAGCTTTTGGCAAACAACAACAAAGAGAGAAAACAGAAGTGGCAGGTGAGGAGTGCAAACCAATGCCTCAACAACTCTTTTTAAAAAAGTGAAGCCACCTTCCAAGAGCTTTCTAAAAATAAAAAAAGAAGCATAGCAAAGGAGGACAACGCAGGCTTTGAAAAGAGGCCGAGAAAAGATGCTTCGAAAAAAGACCCAGCAGCACCTGCCAGGTTAGCCAAGACTGGACATCAGCTCTCGGTTGCGTTCCTTATAAAATGCAATACTGCATATGAGAGTCGAAATAATAAGTTAAAATACTGCCGCGCATTTGAAATGTTCGCTATATTGTCCATTCGTGGTAAATAAAGTACAGTCATGCCATTAACACGATTACGGGTAAGCAGGACCACTGTCACGAGTGTTCGGCCGACATTGCTCGAGGAAACGGTGAAGAAGGCTACGCAAAGGCACTCGGGGTAGGACCCTTAGCCTCATCCACTCACCAGGTCTGCAATGATGTAGCCCGTAGCCACCATCCACTCGATGATCAGTTCAAAGGCCTCGCCAGGCTGAAAGATATTGTGATACTGGGCCTGACCCCACTCGGGTCTGTCGCTGCGTCCTCCAGCGTCAATGTCGATGTTCACGTTGCGAAACAGCAAGCCTGCAAGGCCATGAGAAAAACCCGGGGAGATTTTGTAAACAAAAATGGGCCACGTGCAATGCGGTTGTACCAAAAACAATCTCGTTTACCGCAATCCGCGAAAACTTCTCCCCTAGTATTAACCCGATAAAAATGAAATAAATGTTCGAACGACCGGGCAAAAAACAACTGTCTCACGAAAGACATGATTTGCACAACGATCCGCATAAAGCCTCGTTCATTAATCTGACCGCATGCATGTTTGCCGGTCTCTTACTTCTATTCTCTGCAGATCACCGGTACATAAAATCACTTCCCTGCAAACTTATCTTTCCAGAAGTGTATGCAAAACAACTGCCTAAAAATTGTTACCGCGGAAAAATATCTGGCATTGTTGCTTCCTATCAAGTTCATATTTCCCCATGTGCCTCTCCTTCATTACTCTTAAGTCCTCTACTCTCCCCGATATATGTAAGGAAGGGTCTTGTGCTGTCAACTCCATTTCGCTGTTTTACCCCTTTCACGCTCGCTTGCAGCACCTTCGGAACATGCGGCAGTTAGATGAAGCCCCCGGAGCAAAGCAGTGATGCTCACCTTACCATATGCCCCTACTGCAATTTTGCCCTAACAAGCACCCATCCCTCAGTTTCTTAAGATTATCTCCAAATCTTGGATGGGCATCTGCTCGGTATTTCGCGCCATGTCCGAAGGGTTGCAGAAACGCTAGTTGCATCGGAAACCAATTGATCTGAATCGTACGCTTCCTTAGGTCCGGCTCCACGTCCATGTCACCGAAGCTGTCCTCGTTCTGCGAAGCCTGTGGAAGGAGTTCGACTTCTATCCATTCGTGTTGATAGGCGTCCAAGTCGACGTCGTCTGGCTCGACACCTAGTGGGGAATAAAGGGCACTAGCGTAAAAAGCGGGGAATATACCGTAAATGTGTTTTTTTTTAGAAGACGGTAGAGTAAAACAAGTAACTCTAATATAGCTCGTTCGTTTGCGGCATCACGAAAGGCATCACGAAAGGCATCACGAGCCATTCCGGTACGGGCAGCATTGCTTCTTGTGACCCTGTGGACCTGGGTAATCCCTACTAAGTACAGAAAACATTAAGGCTGGTTTCTGCATCTGCAAAGGTTGCATTAAGAACCAAAATGGCAGGAACGACTGGCACACCGGAACAACCGTGACTCACGATTGCTTTACGAAGCCACTTCTTGCGTCGCCTGCCACGTTGTGTACGGTGAAAGCCTGTCCAGGTGACTTTGTCGTTGCGGTCGCTGCGAACGCGACCGACACAAATGTGTGGACCGGCCTTACCAGCGAATAAATGGTGGGCGTCGACTGTAGGGCAAAATTATAATTTTGCTATTTTTTTATTAGACGATGCAAGTTTCTCTATAGGCCTAGAAAAACTAAACTTTTTCTTGGGAAAAATTAGAGACCGAAAAGTGCCGAAGACTTCAGCAAAAACAGATGCCGAAAACTACCCGCTCATTCCGAAACGACTCGAGTCGAAAACACGGAATATTCCTTGTATAGCGAAACAATGAGAATCGTGGAAGTTTGATACGTTACTCTGCCTGCTTTTTTGATTTTGTATCAGGATGAAACTAAAAAACGTAATTCAGAGAAAAGGTGACACCCTTGGTAGACTAATTCCATCCTGAGAAAATAAACAAAAAAAGAACAAGCACACTTGTACCTTTCAATGTCTTATCCATCAGGTAGTAGATGTAGAACCCATTTATAAAAGGGTGAGCAGTCTCTCCTGATGCATGGCATATGTATGATTCTTCGAGCAGCCTCTAAAAAACAGGAAAATATAAACGTTTTGAAAGTAACTGTGAATTGTGCGTACGTTTAAATGGTGGAAAGTTAGTCAACCCCAATTGGCACCTGGTGTCTCTGCTGTGGATGAGAAATTTAGCCAGAAATCCAGGAGGGGCATACCTGAATGACCATTGTACCGCATGCTGGTACCAGTCCAATTTCGTTAATTCAAACTCGAGGGGGGCCGAAAATTTGTTTGAATAAAGCAAAGTTTGAATTATCGGGAGTTTCCTCCCATAGAGACGCATAGGATGGGACCTGCATGTTAGTTTGAATTATCCGCAAGTTTGAATTAAGACAGTTTGAATTAATGAGAGTCGACTGTGCAATGCTCATCCAGATCCAAATGGGTAGGCAGGGGAATTGAACCCGGGACCCCTGGGTTCTGCAGCGCGAGCTTTCACTCCACCTGCTCCAAGCTGCTTTGCTCTAACACACTCTTCCAGCGATCCCTCCCCCCCTGCCCTTAACATTTCATAGACACAAACACTTTACAAGCTCAGCCTCTTGACTAAGCCTCTTCCTTCAGACTTATACCAGTCCCAAACCTTCTGAGTCAGCATGTGCACAGTAATCTCTCTGCCATAAAAAGCTGAGTTAGTATGTCCCTTGCTGATTATTATCCGCCATTGTACCTGAAACAGATGTGTCGCCTCGGTGTCGGTATGCGCTCCATCCACATGATCCTTGGCCCAGGCAGTTGCTTCAGCGCTGATGAAGGAGTGCTGCGGTACACCGCCTTGCTTTGGAAGGAAGCAGATGCCCTCGCTAAGTGAACCAGGGGCAGGAACAAGACCACAGAATTGTTACTGATAGTACTACTGATGTCCCATCCATAAACTTGGTAAAATATTGAGGTGCCAGATTATGCTGAGGCTTGAAAAAAAAAACAAATCATACAGCCCTTCCACTTCTTGTGAAGATGGGGGACCAGCGAAGCTGTTATTTTTATGATGTCTAGGACGATGCCTAGAGGACAACGTCTAGGACGACCTCAAGCACAACTTCTAGGACGACCTCGAGGACGACTTCTAGGATGACCTCGAGGACGATGCCTATAGATGATAGCAAGGGATCAGGACCTCACTATCTAATAATTCCATGAAGGCTGACTCACGCTGGTAGCCCCCTTTTTTATTTTTATTCATTCATACTTGCACTTGCCACGACCAATGGGAAGTTTTCTGTCAACATCCGCAGACACATCTTTTCCCAGATACTAGCGCATAACAGCTTCGCTTTAAGACTGTTCAAGCAAGGAATACAAACTATACCTTGATGAGAACATTTTGCATGTGTACATTTTGGGAGAAGTAGAAATACCATATAGATCGGAGTGTGGGCTAAGCAAGTTGGTATAGTTTAACATGATAGGAATACTAACAGCTTTAAAAAAATGAGGACCATGAGAGTAGATCACACCATAAAACATACATGCACAAAGCATGAGTACCTAATAAACAGAATACAAACATATTCATAAACATAAAGAACAGCCTCAGCTTATCATCGTTTAAGGGGGAAAACTACAATAGAAAAAAAACAGTTCTGCAAGAAAAGTTGATTTTGAAAAATGCCCTATTTACATCCACCAACACCTAGAGCATATTCCCAGAAAGTTTAATTTGTTTTTATGCACTGTAAACTGTTTACAGTGCATTGTTATTTTTTTATAATATAATATTCAGTCCACCAATGCTAAAGGAAAGGTAGAGGTTATAAATCCCACCTCAATGAAACTATTGTTTCAGTATGAAACTATCGAGAGACTTAAAGGACACATGCAAAGAAAAAAAAATTTTTTTTTAAACAGCTTAGATGAAAAAAGGATATCATAAAACAATTTTACAACAAAGAAAACAAATTTTTAGAGCTTTATTTACGGCGCTATATGAATCTGTAGTTGGCGCCCGCGGGAGCCGCCGCTAGTCACGTGGTAGGCCTGTGCGCCGCCGCCCTGCGTCGCCGCCGCCGCAAAGTCACGCTGCCGCCGCACGCTGAGCATTGTACGACGCCGCTTCAACGCGTTTCTCCACGCCACCATCGCCGCCGCCGCACAAGTTCGTCTGCTTCGGGGCGCCACCGCCGTCATCTGACCGGCGCACAGGTCTATCACGTCTGCTTGCGCTTTTTCAGGAGTTTCCTTCGGGCTCTAAAAGTTACTTATTAATTTTAGTTTTTTGTTATACTTCAAACAAAGATGAATAAGCTACTTTTAGAGGCCATAGGAAGCTTCCGAAAGAGTGCAAGCACCACGTGACAAATATGGGCCCGTCACGTGATAAATAAGGGCCACTTTTCCGCGGCGCCCGCGGGCGCCAACTACAAATTCGTATAGCGCCGTAAATATAGATCTAAAAATTTTTTTTCTTCGTTGTAAAATCGTTTTATGATATCCTTTTTCCATCTAAGCTGTTTAAAAAAAAATGTTTTTTTTATGGATTCGTTTCCTATAGACTTAGATTTTACAATTTCATGTTTCTTTATTATGAAAAATTGTAATTTGCAAAACTTGGTAAATGTAAAAAAAAAAAAAAAAAGCATTCTTTTTTGAAGTAATCGGCAAGAGGTATTTCAATATGCATTACACCAGAAAAAAAAGAAAAAAAAAGTGGTTATCAACACCATTTCTCAACGATAAATTCATTGAGCAGATTCCATGCAAAGCTACGCTTTACTTTGTTCTGGGGGTATAAAATTAGTTCACAGGGCTGAAACTTTGCATGCCCTCCTTCTATATGGCTACAAACACCACCTGCAAATATCACGCCAATTGAGTGAGCGGTTCAAAAGTTGACATTCCCGGGTAGTGTCCCCACCTTAATTAAACAATGCACTGCAACCTCTCCAGAGATGAAACAGAACAATATAAAGGTATTATTCCTCTACTCAATTTATACTTAAAGAGTACAGGGCCATTTGGCATAAGAGCTGCTTGTGGCATATGCTGCAGCTACAAGCTGAAGTAGATCATAAAAGGCAGCCGTGCAAAAGCTCGAGACAACTGACATTTTTGGTGAAATTGATACAGAACGCTTAATCTAGCTTTTCCTGCCAACTCGGAATGCCACACACTTTTGCATGGTAGTCTACATTTAGCGAGGTCCAGCAAAATGTACATTATAAACTAAAACACCAACAAAGATGAAACTTTTGCATGGTGTGTACAGTCGACTCTCGTTAATTCAAAATCTCTTAATTCAAACTTTCGGATAATTCAAACTAACGTGCAGGTCCCATCCTATGTGTCTCTATGGGAAGAAACTCCCGATAATTCAAACTTTGCTTTATTCAAACAAATATTCGGTCCCCCTCGAGTTTGAATTAATGAGAGTCGACTGTACTATCGTGCCCACTTATAATGAAGTCAGTTATAACGAAATAGCGGCTATTGCAAAGCGATCACGATTTCCTTTCCCATTTGTCCTTTTTCGGTGTATTTGCATCTGTTTTTAGCCAAGGAAATGGTGCGGCTTCCACGAATATAGCAAAGAAAAATTCTGCGATATAATTGAAAAAAGGAATCGAATTCAGAAAGGCTACCGAGTCGTAGAGCGCGGCACTTTGCCGCCGTGTCCGAGCAGCCACCCAGAACGGGTAGCAGACAATGCCACGAAGGCTGGCAGCGGCAGCCTCTGCATCGTCGTCTGCTCCCTGCTTTTTACCTGGGAAGCGGTTTTCCCGCTTTGCACACAGAGAAACGGTTCTGGCACGCCGACAGGGCTGTTCAGAGCGCTAGTGACAACATACCAAAGCAGAGAGCCAAGATTTAGGAGAGGGAGCAACTCCAACCATGGAGAGCACTCGCAATTTAATGGCAGACGCCTCCTGGGCAGACTGGCACAAGTGCGCATGTGCTGGGCGGGTTGTCATTATTTTATTTTATTTAAACTGAAGGAAGCAAGAGACTAAAATATGTAGAAAGAAAGCACCTTGCATGCTTCATAGCCTCCACAATTTCAGCCGATGGAGTGGACATCGTCAGGCACTTGATGTCACTTTGGATCCTAAACAAAAAGGACAAGGTTTTCAGAAAGGAGCAAAATCACGAGAAATGAAAAGATGATGGTATCAACTGAACAATCACACTTTTCTGTACTAAAATAAAAATATATTTTACGACATTTTCTGATGTAATAATCCAAGGTTAAATTTCATGCCCGGTGCAATGTGTCGAGAAAAATGGCTTCAGTGGCTTTGCTCATACTTTTCAATAAAAATATTACGCGCGCAACAGATTCAGACGACTAACGTAAAGTCCAGCAAGGGTGCCCTCCCCTGAGAGATCGCCCATCCCGTTTTTCTAGATAAATATTCGTAACATGAGAATTCCGAAACATTGCCTGTCCCCTGCTTCCCATTGGACATTACGCGATCTGTGGTACGTGTGACAAGCGAGTTCACAACAAGTTTGTCCACAATCTGCACGTGCGATATTGGTTCCCGGGGTATGCAAGTTTGTGGCTGGTTTCCGTGTGTTTATCGCACCGTGAAACACGAATCTGTTGCAGCCTGCGGTATCCTTTCCCGTGACACCGGAGTTGGTGGCGAATTGCCGCGTGCTTATTGCGTCGTGAAACGCGAATTGGCCGTGTACACGATTTGTGGTATCAGTTCCTATGTTACGTGGTTTGTAGCAGCTGCCCATGCGTTTATCGTTATTTT
This sequence comes from Ixodes persulcatus, assembly GCA_013358835.2. Taxonomy (NCBI): domain Eukaryota; kingdom Metazoa; phylum Arthropoda; class Arachnida; order Ixodida; family Ixodidae; genus Ixodes; species Ixodes persulcatus. The sequence continues at coordinate 178,793 of JABSTQ010009871.1, read as the reverse complement.
TAATAGTTTTGCTGTCTCACCTCTAAAGATAGTCCGCCTCATGTTTTTCACCATTTATCTCTTCGTTTTCGATGGGTGCCCTTACGGGATTTTACGGTATATATATTATCATGAACGGTGAGTGACAATGCACAAAAGAATTGAGAACTCAACATTAAATAAGGCAAACGTGCCCCTAAAACAAACGAGAATAACTGGTGTTGCAGGCGTCGACATCAGCATTGCAGCAGGGTTGTATGCTGGCACAAGGTTGACTGCCATTAGCAACCTTCTGGGTAACAAAACAAACGACAGCTCAGGAGATGGAACCGGACCTGGAACATTCCAGCAGGGCTATAGCAAGGAATAAAAGAAAACAGATCGCCGGCAGGGATCAAACCCCGTTCCTCCGCATGGAAGCCACATGCACTGCGAACTGAGCCATGCGAGGGGCAATAGTACAGTCAAATCTCGGTACAGCGAACACCACTTTAACGAACTTTTCAGATTAACGAACTTCAAAAAAATCCCGTGCTGACTGCCTATGGTTGTAATGCAAAATTATTTCACTACAACGTACTTCAGAATAACGAACATTTCAAAATAACGAGCACTATATTTAGCTCCGCATCATGTTAACAACACCTCAGTACTACGAACTCATATTCTGAAGTGCGCAGCCGGAGCGGCAGGCTAGCAGACGACACGGCGAGCGGACGCCTTGCAAGTTGCAACTCGCTCCGTTGAAAACGCGAGACGGCGCAATAGATAAGAAAAGACAAACTACTTTTTTCTTTTTTTTTTGTTTAAACGGCGACGGGTTTGGGTTCGAAAAGAGAGAGAGAGGCAAAGAGAACGTGCGAAAGTGTGAGAAAAAAAAAAAAGAAAAACAAAAAGCTGGAGAGAACTTTTTTTTTTGCTTTTTCTTTTTTGTTTTTGTAGGGAAGCGTGGCGAGAACTCTTTTTGCGTTGGCGATTCTCTTTCTTTTTTTTTTTTTTTTGTTGACGGCTATTTTACAAAGCACGCCAGTCTACGGTGGCACCGCACTGGCTGCGTCGCCGGAGACGCGTCGGGTTTATCTTTGTCATCTTCGTTTCTCACTTCTGCGTGTGCTGTGAGCCTTGTCAGACGCGGCTTCTTTCGGTGTTTATTGCGTCCACAAAGCAAGCCAGCGTTCGTGTTGCGGTGCTGCGGTATCAAAAAAAAAAAAAAATAGAACAATCTTTTGTGCTGCAAAGTTTGTGCTGCACGCATAAAAAAAAATCACCGATTACTTTAAATAAATGTGTTTTGTCTGATGTTGGCTTGTGCATCTTTGTGCAAAACAAGTTCAAGGACCCACCTTTGTAAAGGTAGGACGTTTTAATCATTGGAAAATAAGTAATTATGGTTAATTTCGCGGCTTTCACTATAACGACCTTTCAGAATAACGAACAATTTTCCGCGGCCCCCTGAAGTTCGTTATACCGAGATTTCACTGTAGTACATATGACGTAATTACGCGCAAGAACCACTTAAGTAAGTTTTCTCAGGGAAAGCATTCACGTTACAACAGTTATGATTATACAGCAGACATTCGGTTACAACTAGGGATGTCGCGAACCACCCTAGGTTCGATTTCGAAAGGTTTCGATATTTGCGAAGCGAGCTGAGGTTCGATTTCGAAAAATTTCGATATTTCCGTACCGACCGAGGTTCGAATTCGAAAAATTCGCAACTTTCGATCACAGTAGAGTTTAGAATTCGAAAAGTTCGAAGCTTTCACGGTTTCTAAAATTTCGGGTTCGAATATTTCGAATATTTTTTTACTTGAGGTTCGATAAATTCGAAGATTTCGAACTTTCCTAACTTGAAAATCGAGATATTCGAAAAATCTGAATTTCTTAAGATCTGAAGTTCGAAAAGTTCGAAGATTTCGAAATTTTGGAAATAAAATTCGAAAACTTCGAACGCTTCGAATTTTTATAGACATGAAGTTTGAACAATTCGAAGATTTCGAATTTCTTTCTGCATAAAGTTTGAAAAGTTCGAAAGTTTCGATTCTCTTTTAAAGCTGAATTAAAAAAAAAAAAAAAAAAACTTTGAAGATTTTGAATTTTTTTTAAGTCCAAGTTTTCAAAGTTCGAAGTCCAGTTTTCAAGTTCCTCCACAGTTTCAGTTTCAAATAACGTTTTCACGACTCACTGGTTTTCACGAAATCAAGTTTAGAAAAGTTAGGGTGTGATATCTAGACTCTGCGAAGTTGGTCAGGCAATTAAATGAGACGACAAGTGTCCCGGATGTGCTGGAATGTTTGCCAGTGCAGAGTGACGTGTGACCATAGATCAGTAATTGTGACCGCCAGCCCGGGGGGGGGGGGGTTCTTTAACGTGCATCACGCAGTAGTGATCACACAAACACACTGTTTTACGATACTCATCCAGTTCGAAATGGCCAGGGGCGGGCAGGAGGTTGAGGCTCAGAAAAACCTTGAAGCGACCTGGCAAACTACCTCCCCACCCCTTGTACGCTGGTAGTAATCCGATCGAACGCCGCCCGAGTGACGCTGGCATATAGTAAGTTAAGTTTGTAATTGTCCTGGAGGTTTATTTTCTGGGACGGAGGAATCGCCTCGCAAAAAGCACAGAAGCCGACACAACTCGAGGTCGAGGAGCGTTCTACCATACAAGTGGTGCGTCGGAAGAAGAAAAACGGGGGAGGGAAGAGGGGAGGGGGGGGGCCTCAGCCCCCCCTTCCCCCCTTCCAGATATTTCGGATTGTTAAAGAAAACAATACGGGGAAAGAGGGCGTGGTCGAGCTTATTTTAATCTGAAATTATTTATGCCTATGTATAGCTACTGCCGCTCTTCACAGCATAAAAGATCGCGTAGATGGTCATTGTTAGAAACTCGTTGTCAGAAGGCACTACTCGTCACATGCTTAGTGGTTCGGAAGTTCAAAGCTATGTCTTTACGACCTAAATAACTGTGCCAATAAAAAAAAAAAATAAAATAAATGCGGGGATATAAAGCTGGAGAAAGAAAAAACTATCAAGAACTCGCCGGATGTGTTGTATTCTTGCATATTCAGAGGTTCAGAACTTCGAAACAACTTTCTCCTACCAAAATGTGTACAGGCTAAAAGAAACACGTCCCAGGAACGTGAAGCGAAAAAAAAAAATGTTTTCTTTTAATGACGTGCTGAACTTGAACAATATTAGAAATCTTCTCCCATGATTTAATTTATTCCTTAACGAGAAAAAACAATAAATACATTATTTTGTATTCTGCAGATGGCAATGATATGTACTGTCTGTTGTGTTAATTTAAATGCGATACCTCAAACAACTTAGACGAAAATAAATACCAAGTTTAGGGCATAATTGCATGTAGATACATGTTTGGACATTTCTTCGAAACTCACCTTGAATAACAATAGTCATATCTTAAGACGACACTTATCTAGGCTATACATAGATCATTCTTAAAACGTTTAACTTCTCTACCATAAATAGCTTCGGCTACATCGTGCTTCAAATCTGGCACAAGCGATAATCGTCAAAAACCCGTCGTCCTTCCTCGCTCCTTCGGGAATTTATTTCTTTAAAACTAAGCATGCCAGAACATTGAAATAAACGGCATTGTCTTTCGTAAAGAACGGAACACCGCATGTAAAAGTTCGAGAAAAAAAAAATTACGAATGTGCCTCACTACTTGAATTCAAATGAAATCGTCCGCCGGTCTTTCGAAGTTCGACGAACGTCAAACTTTTACCCTAAAAGTTCGAAGTTCGTCGAACTTCTGACTTTTCAGGATTCGAAAGTTCGACACTTTTCGAATTCTATTGATAAATAAGTTCGAAAGTTCGAAAATTATTGATTTCCTTAGCATAGGAAATTCGAAAGTTCGAACAGCTTCAAACTTTTTAGTGCAAGAAATTCGAAAGTTCGAAAATCATCGAATTTTTTGGTCAGTCAAGTTCGGAAGTTCGACAAGCATCGAATTTTGCAGTGTGATAAGTTCGAAAGTTCGAAAAGAATCGAATTTTTTAGCGTAATAAGTTCGACGGTTCGAAAAGCGTCGAACTTCGTAGCTTAACAAGGTCGAAAATTCGACTTCCGTCGAATTTTACGATACAGAAAATTAGAAAATGCGAAATCTTTCAAACCTTCCGAATCGCTTGATTCGATCATTGAAACTTCGATTCGAAAAAAGTTTGCGGCATCCCTAGTTACAACACACCGTTTCGTGAAGTTTGGTTGGTCTTCCTATCTATACCACTGAGCCAACTTCGCTTATTATAGATTTTGTTATAACTACGGTGACGAGTTGAGCTAGTTGGTTATTATGTCCAGCAAAAGGCTGTCTTTTCTGTTTCTCCTTCCTTCATTGTTCAGCTGGTTTCACCCATAATGTGATTTGTTAAAACACATTCGTATGTAATAGACTATGTTAGGGAGTTTGTAAGTTGTTCACCACTCTTCGACGGCAGTCATTATTTCGGACAATAAGCGGCTTTTGATTCGGTAGTGATGGTGTCCATTTCGTAAACAGCTGCCATTGAGCTTGGTGCCTTGCAAGCGTCGTATGACCAAAGCTCGCAGTCCTCGGCACAGCTCAATAAAAAGTCACTACCGTTCAAAGCAGCTTCAATAAACCAGTACTTCTCTTATATCCATTCACATTTTGTCAGTCTCACTGGTTAGAACAGGCTCCAGTTATAAACCACCTCAAGGTCTGTAGTAAGAGTGTCTGTATTCTGCGTACTCCTCTTACAACATACCAAATTCTTTATCACTGCTAAGGTCTGTTACAACGAGTTTATACTTACCGTAGAATACCGCGCATCCGCCCATTCCACAGTAAGCGCCCATTCCCAAGTTTGTAAGATCTGAGAAAATGCGCGCAGTATGTTTAGATGTAAAATTGATGACCAAACAAGCGCCCATCCCCCATTTTCTGCGATTACTTCTAAATTGTAAGTGGGTGCTTGCCAGGTATTTTACGATACACAATAATGCCGCTTCAGTACCGGCGTATCGCAACATCTACGATGTACAAAACCTCACGACAGAAAGGCTCTACTTTAAAAATAAAATCAAAAACGTTCAGCCTTTCCTCTCTCGTGAAGAAGGAAGACCAGCGGAGCTGTACTCGATACACTGTGTGCTTCTTCTTAGTCGTCATACGATACGATACGATACGAGTTTATTTTTCACCACAGATACATGTGGTGAATGGGAGGCCGGAGAAAAAAGCTGCAGAAATGCAGCTTGACTAAGCTCCGGTCCCCCCATTCAGCAGCTACGGCAGAGCACAGGGAGATCTATTTACGAAGTATGTGAATATGACATATGATGGACAACATGCAATGCTAAATGAACAGTTCAAGGATAGTACTTTTGGACAAATGTACAACATCAATATTTCTATCAAAGTAGCTATTCAATAAAACAGGCAAAGTGTAACTTATTCTTTGTTTACCATAATTGGTCCTACACTTCGGAATCTGCCAAGGCTGGTGATGTCTACATGAATAAAAGTCCGATTTTTCTTTTATATCCGATAGTTTAAGAACAATATCTGAGCGCCCAAATGCCGCATATTTATACGCGATAGTTAATCGGTAATCATAGAGCTGGTGTATATTCAGAATTTTGTACGATTTAAACAAGGACTGTGTTGGATGTATATAGGGGACATTTGCAATTATTCTAATCACCTTTTTCTGCAGTAAATGTAGTAGGTTTAAATTTGAGAAAGATGTGTTTCCCCAAACTAGATTACAATAACACAGATGAGAATAAAATAATGAATTATATAGGACCCTCTTTACACTTGTTGGAAGAATATGTCTGTGTTTATTAATAATTCCCACGATTTTTCCCAGTTTAGCGCAGAGATATTTAACATGATTAGTCCAAAGCATGTTTTCCGAGAAAACAATTCCAAGCGTTTTAATACTACTTACAAATTCAATATTTAAAGAACCAAAATTAAGAGGATCGTAAACTTCATTACTCGGACTCCGTGGACGGAACATCACGGCTTTTGTTTTGGATACATTAATATGCAAACAGTTTATTTCTGCCCAAGTTTTTAACTTTAAAAGAAACGCGTTAGCTTTATCCCTCAGACCTGCTTCGCACATGTCTGAAAAAAATATACTTGCATCATCCGCATAGATTATATATTTACATCCTGAATCAATGTTCACTATATCGTTAACATATAATAAAAATAGAAGTGGTCCCAAAATACTGCCTTGCGGTACTCCTGATGAAATGTTTAAAAGGGTTGAACGTTGGTCATTAATTAGAACAAACTGAGAGCGATATTCTAGATATGATTTAATTAAGGCAAGTGGAAGATCACGAATACCATAAGCAAATAATTTTTCTAGTAAAATCGAGTGGTTAATACAGTCAAAGGCTTTGCTAAAGTCTAAAAATATTCCGAGCGTTAATTTTTTTTCCTCAAAGTTTCTGAGTATTTCCTCTTTTTGAACTAATAACGCTGTTTCTGTTGATCGTTTTTTCCGGAAGCCAAATTGACATTCTGTTATAAGGGAGTGTTTATCACAAAAATTTACAATTCGAGAGTGAATTATTTTTTCTAACCCCTTTGAAAACACTGGTAAGATAGATATAGGTCGGTAATTTCCTAATTCATTTTTGTTTCCGCCTTTAAACAAAGCTAAAACTTTCGCAATTTGCATCTTTTTGGGGAATGTACCGGATGACATGGCAAAATTGTAAATAAACGTTAGGCATGGGGCGATAATATCGATCACATATTTTACAGGTAGAATTTGTAAATCATCCGCATCACGACTGCGACTATTGCTAATACACATGACTGAGGAATATACCTCAGCTTCGTCTGTAGGGGAAAAAAATAGTGATTGTGATGTTGATAAAACACTTTTTGACGCATTAGAGTTGTAAGTGCTACTACCTATGTTCACGAAGAAATTATTAAATTATTAATTATTAAATATGAGCGACGGCAGAAACCATACTGGTTGTGTGCATGCCGCCGTCGCTAGGTGGCGGTAGCTGTCCCAGGTAGGTTTGTGTCGACATACAGTGCAGTCCACTTATAACGATACCACTTATAACGATATATCGGTTATAACGATCGATTTTATAGAAGCATCAATTTTTGCATTGGTTCTATGTAAAAATAAACCATATATAGCGATGCATTTTTCCCGGCATATCGGATATAACGATCAATAAATGATCGCGTAGAATGTGTTTACTACGAAAATTCAACGGAAAATGAGATAAAAATTGTGAAATTCCGCGAAGGAAACGACCGAGATCGGCGGACGCGATCATCGCCGATGGGCCCCGACCAAATACTCCGCGAGTAGGCGCTGCGCGCGGCCTTAAAACCTCGGCGCTATCATCATCATCATACCCGTAACCTCGTAACCCCTCCTCTTCCCCGCGTCGCTGGCGTGAAAGATGGCTCCGACGAAGCGAAAAGCTATCTCCTTCGAGGAGAAAAAGCAAATCCTACGTGATTGGCGGCAAGGATTCAAGATCGGAAGTCTCGTCCGGAAGTATGAGCACTCTCAGTCGGCGATATCGACCATCCTGAAATCCGGGGACGTCGTGATGAAGAAGGCTGGAACAGGCGGCTTTGACGACCGGCGGAAAAGGCTTAGGGAAGCCTTGTGCGAGGATGTCGAGGAGGCCCTGTACCAGTGGTTTCTTACGATCCGAAACCGCAGAAGCAAGCGGTGATCTTAGATTTTTTTGAGCGTGTTTAGCATCATTTCATTGCGTGCTTGCTGATGACCCTAGAATAAAACTTATATTTCGGCGCTTCTTCTACAGGGTGGAACAAGGAGACGGCAAACTCTTTAAATCGACCGGAAAATTCGGTTTCTTAACCTATCGCGCTACGACTTTGTGCAGCGTTGCCCACAGATGGTGCATTTTTTTTTGTAAAATTTTCAAAGAGCGAACTTACCTGAGGAAAAAGTAAAGAAAGAAAAAGGCTTAGCTCCTATGGAAACGCAGCGACGCCATCGCTCTTCAAAGAGCACGGCGCCGTTTCCCACGGGACACAAGAGGTGGCGCAACGAACGCCGCCAACGAACGAGCATGCGGCGCGCCAGCGTCTTTAGCAGACAATCTTTTCGACTCAAAAGCGGCGCGCGTTCCGCAGGCGGCGACAGTCGCAGAAACAAAAATAGGCGCGGTAACAACAAGCAACTGCAGTTCCTTGTCTGCTAAATACGCCGGCTCTTGGAGTCGTCTGCTCGTTCGTTGGCGGCAGTTGGCGTCGCGACCGCTTGCGCCATCTCTTTTCTCCCGTGCGAAACGGCGCCGTGTTGTTTGAAGACCGGTGGCGTCGCTGCGTTTCCATAGGAGCTAAGCCTTTTTCTTTCTTTACTTTTTCCTCAGGTAAGTTCGTTCTTTGCAAATTTTACAAAAAAAATGCACCATCTGTGGACAACGCTGCACAAAGTCGTAGCGCGATAGGTTAAGAAACCGAATTTTCCGGTCGATTTAAAGAGCCTGCCGTCTCCTTGTTCCACCCTGTATGGTGTGATTCAGTGAACACTGGTGAGTAACCTTCTGCTTGGAGGAACTATTTTGGGCAGTTTTCAGGGTCAGTCCGGATACAACGATAATCGGTTATAACGATCGGATTTTCCGCATTTAATAATATCGTTATAAGTGGACTGCACTGTACACGGACACAATCCAGGGCAACCTAGCCCTTAACAGCTCCGCTGCAAAAATAACCAAAATGCACATCATTACTAACATCCTTACTGCTGTGAACGACTTTATTTTCAAGGGCTCAACATTTTGCGAATTTGACAAAGTGCAGTTTTCGGGAGTATTTCGCGGGCACAAAGTTTCATGTATGAGGGCAGTAGGCCATGTATTTGAAACTATAAGGAAACACATCTGTGGGATCTATTTCTCGCAATAATATTCCAGTCGCAAAATTTGCGAAAATTAAATCCTCGCAAAAGTCAAGTCGTTTACGGTATATCTTTAATATACAAATGTGTAACATTAAAATTATGTTGTCTTGCCTAACCCATGGAGCGTCACTTGTGGTTCCCTAAAGGTATTTAGCCGTGTCCTTGTTTCTTAGAGACAGACGTGGAAACCACTAAATGGAAGAACTAAAGGTGAAATAACCCAAACCAGACAGGAATCTGCACGAGCCAGAGGCGAAACTCACTTCTCCTCTGCAGTTTCTGCACCCGTCGACTCTTGCATGGCTTCCAACGAGGAGTTGGATCCACCACTCTGAAATCCGGAAAGGAGACCTTGTTTTAGCTGCTCCTACAGTTCACTCATTATCTAACTAGTTGTTATATAAGCAACAAATTAGTTTCTAAAGGCACGTGCAAACATTGGGGTAGCAACTCGAATGGTATTGTTGGCACATTCATTTTGACCTTCGAAGCAAATGCTAGCAAATATGAAAATTTCTAATATATATTTTCAAATTTGTTACGGCAGACTATTTTATAGTTTTCCTCAGTACGGACGCACATCAAAGCGATATCATTGGCTGCAGCATAACTGGCGACATTTCTGCGGCATCATGCTTTTCATGGGCTGGTCTGTACACGCGCACTTCGAAACAACTGCAGCTGTGTTTTTGAATCTGCTATAGAAAAACTGAGTTTTGCAACTAAAACATGCAAACAGGAATGTTACAGTTAAGAACGAGTACCGCGGACACTCGACCGCCTCAAATAAAATCATTATTATCGAATAAAGTCCTTATTATCATTATTAATGCCCCGTGGCTCCGAGAACCAACAAGCTGAGTTGGTCAAGTGTAAACTAAACTTGGGATGTAACGATGTAATTTCCCATTCGGATCCAACCATACAGCAACTGTCCGGAGACAATGAGGTTCCACGATGCCAACCGTGAACGTGCTGCAGTGGCGTACGTACACAGAGCGACACTAGCCCCCCCTTCTCTTGGGTCGGAGACCTCCGTTTTGCAGCGGTAGAGGAAAACATTAACGCACCTTAGGCAGCAGGGAACTCGGACAGGATGAAAACGACAGATAGGTAGGTCTTTCGGTTGTCCCGCTCCCAATGCGAATTCCCTACCTTCCATTCAACACTTGGGCATCTCGTGAGCTTCAAGCGTGCGGCCAGAGCATGATGAAAGGCAACGAGAGAGTGCCGGAGGCTGGGCATTTGAAATAGATGCCCCGCCCCCTTTGTTCTGCCAGTGACTAGGCCTATCGATACAAAATGCTCTCGCCATCTGTCATTAGATACCTATTTTCCGGTCTCCAAGTCACACTCTTGTATACTTTGCAGTTCTTTGTAAGGTCGGCCCGGCGAAACTGCATTGAAAAGCCCGCATTTGGGCATTGTGGTCGCAATGTGTGCACAAACGGGAGCCAGTTTCAATATTTTTGCAAAAGAATCAAGCGAGAAATATACTACTTCCCCCGACGGTAACTTTGTTGTTGCGTGCCGGCTGTCCCTTTCACGGGAAACCGCCATATTGCCGGGTGCGAATTACAAGAAAAATCCGATCGCGGTACCCAAAAGCTATGTCTGACGAATCTAAATTCATTACGATGCAATGCTGCAATACGTTGCATCTATGTGCTCGTGCGTCTATGAGCTCGAAACTATGTGCTTATGTACGATCTTCGAGAAGGAACGTGCTTTTTCTGCGGTGGTTGGCGATATATAGGGGCACAGCCGCGGACCTGTGCCTCCACACTTTAACACCACCCTCGGACTGCCAGACGACCAGGCTACCGACGGGTGCTCTACCATTGCTCCTTTGTCGTAAATGTCGATATGGCCTACATCTCGCACAGTTAAGGACTGTTCACGCGTACACCACAGCACAAACCTCACTGCTATTAGTCGGTACTCAAAATAGCAGTGACTAGCACTGACCTTGCTGATGCAGAGCTGAGTTGACGCCAAATCAGAGCGGTAAAGCACCGACACAGTGCTGCACCAGTGCTAAACTATGTTCAAGTTGGAGTTGCATCAGTGCTGTTCCTACTGCTGGTTTAATACTGAGATGCACGAGTGAACTGGCCTGGTTCACACTTAAAAACGAAATGTATACAAGTGGCACCATTGTACAAAACGCACTGACAAATTTTGGAAAATAACGACTACCATAAAATTCCGAGAGATAGCCCACCTACATCAAGAGCAAATCGGGTGAAAATATGAGTGGGCTAACTTTCGGTGTACAATCAAGAAAAGTTTAAAAAATTCCTATTCTTAGGTCGTGTCTCTTCCAAGCTTGTTATGGTGGCGAGGGGCAACAAAGCAAAGATGACTGTACTTCCCAGTCAGCAACGTTCGCTTATATCCCGCCATAGCTAACTGGCCGCATTTACGCTCAGGCCATCATAGATCCCAACAACCCTATTACTGGGCTGTCTTTCGGTGTTTAAAAAAATAAATCGAGCCAAAAATAGAGGCGGGCATCTTTCAGGGGTAGGGCATCTCTCGGGACTTTACGGTAATACCTTGGAAAATATAGTAAGCAAAACAGATACAGATACTCGTGAGTGCTCATAAAGAAAAGGAGCGCGCTTGCCTTGGAGTCCGCATCTGCAGGCGCGGAGGCCTTTCCCACGAGAGCGGAATCAACCCGCAGGTGTTCCAGGTGGTGGCCCCTGGGCCGGTCGTGGATGCGGTTGCTGCTCACGCGGTTGCGGAAGGCCCCCGTCGAGTAGGCCGCCGCCGAGCCTGACTGCGGGGACGCCAGCTGCGGGGAGCCCTGGTGACTCATGCTGAGGCGCAGCGGACCCCTTGCAGCACGGCCCCAGGCGCCCACAGACTGAGGAGGAGGGCAGGAACGAAACGTAAAAAAGAAACGTCTGCTTCATACATTTCGTCAGATGCAACGGAGGTGCAACAGCGGTTGCGTGAGACACCTCCGCACCCACTAGACTATTCTGCTGATACGCGGTTCCTTATAATTAGGGTTCCGTGTTTTCGGATAACTCCGACAAACTCCCAAAAACGCTCGCCGGTAAAGTTTTCGGCAATTCAGATTTATTCGACAAACTCAGAATTTCGAAGTCACGATGGCAAAATGAAAAGTACAAAAAAGACAGTATTTCACGAATGAAGTTTGTCAGAGCACAGGACTAGTGGTTTTGAATAAAGACCCATTCAGTATCTTTTTTTTTTTTTTAATCTTGAACTATTGACAAAAGGGACTTCCCCATTTATCTCGTCAAGGCTTGTTCAGTATACAACGGGCCAATGTACTTCTAGACCACGACAAAAACCACTGGTTCGGTCTCCAGTTTGGACAGTTTTAATAAATCTTCTTAGAGGGACGAGGGGTTGACTTTTCATAACGGTGAAAGATGTGAACCTGTAGATTTCATAAGATAGGAAGGGTAGGTGAAGGTTTTATGCGTGTTTGGCTATTTCAAAGTACCAACTTCTATTTAAGTAACACGTGTTTTCAAGATATGTCGTCGGACAGTTAGTACCTGAAAATTGCAAATGCACCAATGCCAAATGCTGCTTCAGAAATATTTTTCGACACCGGTGATTTTTTTATGAATTTAGTGTACGTTTTTCACCGAACCATTTTCAATTTTCATTGTGAAAAAAATAAGATCAGAGTAAACTTAAGCTTCGAATTTCGGTACCAAGTACCACAGTCAGTGGCGTCACAAGGGGGGGGGGGGGGGGGGGGGGGGGCGGACCGCCCCGGGTGCAGCGCTCAGGAGGGTCGCGGCGGGCCACGAGAGCGGCGGGGGAGGGGGGGGGAGGAGGGGGGGTCCGGCGGGCCACGCGTGAGAGGGGGGGGGGGAGTCACAGCGGGTCACGCGAGAGCTGAGGTAGGGGGGGGGGTGTCGCGGCGGGCTACCGCCCCGGGTGCCGCTGACCCTCGTGACGCCACTGACCACAGTCCAACGAAACGAAAGATAAGTGGACTTGATAGATCATCCGAGTCGAGCTCTACTTCGAGGGAAGTGGCATCGAGGATGGTGCAAATGGGAGCAAAAGGCGTGTGAAGCGTGTGATCCACGTAGGCAAGCGTATTCCTCAAGGAGGCTCGAGATGACCGTGGCTCAAAGTCTCATTTACTGGGGCAACTGAGTCGTCGTTCCTGAGGCTGCACGAGACCAGATGCTGCAACTTCTTCATGAGACCTATTGAAGGACCTCGGCGATGAAGTCAGTCGCACGTACGATCCTGTGGTGGCCGGGACTCGACAGTGAGATCGAGTGTCTGGATAGCCTTTGTCACACTTGTGTACAAGCAAGGTAGATGCCGTTGGCGAAGATTCCCGTTAACTGGCTTGTGACTCCTGAGAACTGATCACGTGTTTATCTGGATTTCACGGGTCCAGTAAATGAAGCCATGATTTTGGTTGCAGTTGATTCGCACTCAAAATGGGTAGTGGCAATCGCTATGCAACACACCACGACAGAGTTCACAATCACAGCACTACGAGAGATTTTCGGCCGGCTTGGCATACCCAGCACAATACATGGTTTGCACTGACGTCACATCGCATATTTTTGACACCATGTAAAAGGAGGAGGAGAGGGAAGCTGCTTGTGTAATAATTTTGAGTGACGGGTTAATCTTCTATAATTTTCTGGGAGGAGAATAGCGACGTCTGTACAAATCCGGGAGGCATAAAAGAGGATCCTGGTAAGAGGGGGGCTCCTTCTTCCCCTCTTCTCTGGTGGTCATCGGAGCGCTCTTTGAATGATGTCACGTCCAAGACATGTATCGTGAGCGACAATGGCCCTCAGTTTACATCAGAAGCATTTGCCAAGTTCCTGTCAAGCAACAGTCTGAAGCACTTGTGTACAGCACCGTATAATCCACAGTCAAACGGCCTCGCAGAGAGAGCCGTACGCACCAAAGAGGGTCTCAAGAAACTCCAGTCGAGTAGTTTGTCTATGCGCCTCACATGGCTGCTGTTCAACTACCGTAGGACACCACTGGATGACACAAGATCTCCATCCCAGTGGCTTCTGGGATACCAAACTCGTTCCCGCCCGGATACCTGTTTTCCGCCCCCTGTTTATTATCCTCTGGGTTTGCTGGAAGACTGTAAGCAAGTTCAGCTTGGGCGACTCCGTTTGCGCTCACAATTTCGGTGAGGGGGAAAGGTGGTTCCCAGAAACGATAAAAGAAACGACCGATTCTCGCATGGTCACAGTCGAAACGTCAGCTAGAGAACTGAGGTGGCACATAAATCAACTTCGACCGCGAGAAAGCACGGCAAGCACAATTCACACACCACCGGGCAGCACGACGCCAGACCCACCTGGTCAAAAGGTTATCGGTGACCCGCCAGAGCAATCAGACGTAGCCTAAGACAAGACGTCCATTCCAGTTCTTCGGCGGTCGACCCGACCCTTGAAACCAGTTTACCGCTATCCATCTTAAGAAGGGAGGCATGCTGCACCTTAGATAGCATTTGGCTCCCATCTGTTTTCACCATGAACACAGCGACATCGACGACATAGAAGCGTCTCATGACTGACGAGCGAGACATTTGAACGCTGCGTCTACCGAACACCGTTTGCTCCTGAAGGACAGCGCTTAATGAGAGAAAGGATTCTATCAGATACCGTACACGCTACTAAGACAACTACAACATCAACATCTGCAATCACAACAACTACAATGGACGTCATTTTCAGTGGTGGGAAGAGACCATAACAGATATCGCTGTAAAATATTTAGCGGTAAGGGCTCCAAGGACCTTGGAAGTGGATTATGGGAGTACGCCCATGTGGGCAGTTCACCTTGGAGCGCTTGGTGCTGAGTGGCCTGCGTATCCTGTTCATGATCTCGAGGAACTTGAGAAAGGCCTCCCGCTGGGCAGTCTCGTCGTCGGTGGTGAAGTCGGGATAGATGTCGCACCTGCACCTCGAGTCCTTGGCCTCTATGATCTTGCGGGTGGCCGCATGAGAGCCCGGCAGCACCAGCATCCGCAGGCGCCAATACTTGAGGGTCTGCACGGTTGCAAAGACGCATCAAGCGACCTCTATTAGTGGTATCGCCATCGGAGCTGCCAGCACCGCTGACCCGTGTAGGGTATACTGTAAACCAGAAAATTCTTAATCTTTTAACAGAGAATGTGTTATGTGGCTGGCTCCTAGCAGTTTTCGGTTTCGCATTCCTGTAACGGAAGGCCGTCACACGGGTGTTGCGGTTGGCTGGAACTCATGGTGTCTGCACCGACCGCACACGCTCCGAAAAAGACAAGGAGATGCAAAATAGTCGCGTAAATGCCGGGTTGTGCCACCGTAGGAGATGTGAACCTCGTGTTCCACTCCTGCTGGACTGTTAGCTCTAGCAGGGCTCTCTTTCAGAGACGCCACGCGCGACAATGTTCGGGCCGTCAAGACCTTTAGGCGAAAATCAGACCACTTCCAGCTGGATTATGGAACTGGAAATGAGGCAGTCCAGCTGGATTCCAGCCGGGTCCAGCTGGATTCCAGCCGGGTCCAGCTGGAATCCAGCTGGGTCCAGCTGGGATCCAGCTGGACTGTCTCATTTCCAGTTCCATAATCCAGCTAGAAGTGGAGTGATTTTCGCCTGGGAATTAAAATGAACAGCAAATTCATCTATGCAATATCGCTGTGAGGCAACACGCGTGATACCCCTGCCTTTGCCACGACAGTGCAGGAAACTGGCAAGTTTTTGTATGTGCCTCTAGCCACACTGAGGGAGAAATGAGAAGTCTCACCTCCTTGCGATAAAAAGGCCTTCACGAGCTTACAAAACATGCTGATTAAAAGTTTGGAGCACAGCAGATACTAGTGAAAACAGCGAGATGTTTTATACATCAAAGTATGGTAGGCATGCTTATACTGTATCTGGGCTCGAGAAGTGCCGTGTTTAGGGTTAGTGAGATCGAGATAAAACAGGAACCCTTGGAAGCACCCCAGGAAACTCCTAGTTTCTAAAAACATGGTTCCCTTGCCCCGAGTGCAGCCATTTTCCTGCAACTGGTCTGATCCATCAAAGGGTACACTGATGTCCACAATTCCTAATGTCACGAGTACTATGTAGTGAGACATTAATCTAGTGATCCGAGAATCTGTGCACGAATTTGAAGTTCATGAACTTGCACCTCGTTGCACAACATTTACTTCAAGAAATCTCAACAACCTATAATGGTCCACTGTATTGGTTCTCAAAGTGAGTTCTTGAGAACCCAAAGGGTTGCCTAAATCCCTAAAATTTGAGAACTCATAGGTCCCTGCCCTGAGTGAAGTGTTCTAGTTTACCATGTTGGATTAACCTGAGACTGGAGTAGAGGAGAAACATCAAAACGTAGAAGAGACAGAAAATAGACAGGACAATGTCTCAAACTCAGCTAACTCGTTTATTTATTAGTCCACCTCCTTATATACCGTAATATCCCGAGTCATCGCCCACCCCCCTGCCGCCTGAAATTCATAGAAAAAGTGGGCTGGGCCATTTCTCGGTGGGTGAGCACAAAAAGTTAATAAAAGCGGAGAAAGCCGCCCAGTTTTCTCTCCGTATCTAGTGCTGCTACGCAACAGATACATTAAACTCAAAACTCGATTTAGTTTTATTGTTTTATAGAAAAAATGCTCACGAAAGAATGTTTTACTACCGCGAAGTCCGTTGCTTGCATACGCGCTAGGAACACCACCGATCTGCATAGAGCACGAACGTTTGTTTCGTGAAAACACGTCACCACTATGTTCTCCTAGTTAGTAAAAAAAAAGAGAAGAAAAGAAAGAAAATTCTGCAAGAAAATAGAAAAACCAACCAGGCGCAACGAGCGAGCGAGCGAGCGGACCAAAGAAGCGACAAAGAGCGATGCTGGGAAAGCGGAAAAGCCGGCGATCGCGTGGCAAATACTTTGGCGTCGGGCCAAGACAGGCGCCTTGTCAATCAGAAGCTCTTGCGCAACTTCCTTGTTTTTTGCGTACATGCGTGCGTCCGTGCACGGCGTGCTATCAATGGGGGTTTGGGACGCTCTACTAACGTCTGTGTAGGGCGTTCCAGAAAAGCTTTATTTACCTGTTGGCTTTGTCTAAAACATTGCACAGCCGCGGTCGCGACGTGCGGGGAGAAGGAGCGGGTTCGCGGCGACCTTACTTCGGCGGAGACAGACTTCGACCTTACACTCCGCGGTTACATCCCAAAATATGGGGCGTACGCTTACCTCGCGATTCCTGACTGGGTTAATGCTTGTGTTATCTTTCCGATTCTTTTTTGTGTCGGATCGACATTTTCGTAAGCAAAACAAACTTTTATTTTGTTATCTTCATCGTTTTCTTTTTGCATGGATACACTACCACTTCGGAGTCGCTCACGCGAAAAATGCGTAAGCAAAGAGAGGGCCTTTCTCTCCGTTTTACTTTGTCACGGACGTCCTCCAACTGTAAGGTCCGCGGCCGCGTCATTTGGGTAGGATGAGTGTTTGCAGATCGCGGAGTCCGCGTTGGGGTATTTGAAGGGGTGGGCGATGACTCGGTGTTTTTTTAGAAATCTATATTGGCCCAAAAATTGGGGTGGGCGATGACTCGGGGATGGGCGATGACTCGGGATATTACGGTAGTTTCAAACTCAAGGTCATCTCCACCAACACAAAAGGACGAAGTCTATACAGTTCAAGCACCACAGTCTCCATTTCCCAATAAACGAGTTAGCTGAATTTGAGACGTCGTCCTGTCTATTTTCTCTTCTATGTTTTGATGTGATCTCCTCTACTCTCATCTCAGATTAATTTAACATGGTTAATATTCACAAGCTTGCCTGCGCCCTTATGATATTGTTCTAGTTTAGGCACCTATTTTAGGAGATCTAAGCCGTTTGCAAATGCCCAACACTGTGCCGAACATTCTGCACTGCTTTACAGGATCGTGCGGGATCATAAGGGTCTTCTCAACTATCCGTTCAGAGAAATTGGTATTCCCCAAGGTCGACAAGTTTGAGATGGAGCAGAAAGGGAAATCCTGGCACTGTACACACAATGCCATCATCTCCAAAAACTCAATTTTAAAGATAAAAAATGAAACGTTTACAATCCTCCGTAATGCGAAATTAGAGCGCAGCTCTTGAGGAGGAGGAGGACATGCCTCTCCTCCCCCTCTGTGCCCTCCCCTTTTTTTCGCCTCCCATTTAGCGGGAAATGTTAACAAAAGTTTCCGCTAAATTTAGCGAAAATTTGTCCGCTAATTTTAACAGGTTAAGTTTCCCCACTAAATTTAGCAGGGAAACTGTGACGTCCCATAATGAAACGTGCACGGTTACACCGACGCCAACGCCGACGCCACTCAACCCGGAAACGGACGCCCAAGAGCTACGCTCTAAAAAAAGTCTAGAACCCCTGGTCTCCCGCAAACCAAGGCATGCCCTCACATCCTTGAGGCCGTATTCTCGCTCCCCTCGAATGCAGATGTAGTGGTCGAGGTAGCTCCAGTTGAAGGTCTCCAGCTTCTCACTGGAGAAGATCACTTTGGAGAGGTCGTACGAATCGCTGCCCGGAGCCTGCAGGTTGTACACGTACAGGATGGGCTTCACCTCACGCGAGGCGTGCCTGCGCAAGGGAGGATTCCGGGCAGGAAGATCAGCACACGATGAAGGAAGCCTACTGAGAGAATAATTAATCCATCCCCTTCCATGAAACAACACAATGTTTGAGGAGCTGCCAAGCTCTGCAGCTTAACACCGGGTTCAAAGATTTGTGCTATTACTTTTACTAACATGTTAATAACCTTAGGAGGGTAGTTTATTTTCTGCACTGATGTCTGTACGCCAGTAGCAACTGGTGTAGGGACATCCCTTGAAGACAGAGTCTTTAGGGATGCCTTCCTAGGAGACATGGGTAAGGACTATCCTCAGTAGGGACTAAGGGAGACATCTGTTGGATAGTCTCTAACCAAGGTATATGTTTTTGTGGGGTAGGGACTATCCTTGAAAGCAGAGACATGCTTCGAAGATGTAGAGAAGAATATTTAACAAGAGGCCGGCTACAAAGAACCTGCCTGTGGTTTAATGCAGAATGTATTGCTGGTTCTGTCAACTAGAGCGTAACAATAACGAAAATGCGTGACACAGCTTTGCAGCTAGGCTTAGTGACAAAGTTAGGTGCAGATTGCATTTTGTGTCTTAGGTTCTTTAAACAAGTCTAAAAGTCCTAAAAATTTGGAGAGCAATATACATAAAAGAACTGTAAAATTGGTTAAAAAAAAGCAAGAAAAAAACAATACATACCAAAAAGCCTAAAACAAAGAACCAAAAAAGTCAGCGCATGGGTAAGACATACTCAATGCATTTTGTGTCCCTCACCTAAAAGATCGAGGTAGGTTTCTATTTTGCTTTGAAGCAGTAGCTTTGCAGGGCCAACCAAACTCAGGAGCCGTTTAAGCACAAAATGTCTAGGTTGGTCAGTCCTTAACCGCTAAAAGATATTTATAAAACGGCAGCCAGTGCCAAGGATCGATCCCCGGTCACCGGCATGGAAGCCGAGTGTGCTGCTGACTGAGCTACGAACCCAGCACACAGGAATGGGAGGAGCAGAAGCAGGTGGTGTGAGAAAGCGCACGGAGCAGAGAGGGGTGGAAAGTGTAAGAAAGAGATGAGCAGAAACAGGTGGTGTAGAAAGAGTGCGAGAAACAAGGAGAGGAAAGAGCAGGAAAGCGTGCTTCCCCTCTCTTGGTGACCCAGAAGCTTCAGTGCGAATGCTTTGTACGACGGCGGCACTGAAGGGAAGTGCACGCAGCATGACAATGCGGGAATTTCAAACAACCCACAAAGTTCACGCGAGACGTGACGTCAGGCGTGGAATGAAAGTGATTTAAACTTGACATGTAATGCGAATTGAAGGTTGCTGCATGTCTCAAATGATTTCACTTTATGAAGTAATTAATTTGCCTTAAATGAAAAAATTTGAAGAATTTTAGGCTGTAGACGGGATTCGAACCCACAACTCCTTCGGTTGTGAGCCAGACAAGCTATTGACTAGGCCACGCAGACATGCTTGCACGGTTTGGGAACGACCAAGGGTTTACATGTTTCTTAAGCGTCCTCCCGTAATTTTTTTTTATGGTCTCAAACACTTCAAGAGCATATGATAAACCTGTAAACAAAATTTTCCTATCAAACAAAAAATGTCCAGTGTGCAAAAAAGCTGGTCAGAGATTTGTGTCCTCCTCCCCCAAACTGAGGGGAAGGATGCGAATCCTCGCTTTTTTTGGGACGACGTAGTTGGCGAAAGCATTTGTCAGAAATTTATAGATGTTGCAAGTTGCACGTCTGTAAAAATTAATAATGACATTCAACAAACGTTTTTTACGACAATTGTAAACACACTACGTCGTCGACTTTGAAAAATAAAAAATCTCGGAGCCCGGAAGTGTTAGTGACGAGGCATCGGCCGTTTCCTGTCTCTTTTTTTTAAATTGATAGGTTTACGGGTAACACTTTGCAGAAATTTCTACCTCAATCTCGTCGTCGCCACTACGGAAAAACCCTTCTCTCCGCTCTTGGCGCGAGGCCAGGGAAGTCGGGTTTTTCTGTTGGACGTGCAGCTTTGAGATTAGGAGTCCCGGCATCCCGCCAGTATCGACGCAACAAAAGGAGAGTCTTTCGTGTCGTCTGCTTGAAAGACTTGTTTTCAAGCATTACTCCCATTATGCGAAATACCCCTTTGGCAGCATTGTGTTGCTACGCGTAATGTTGGATGGTTTTAGAAACTTCCAACGCGCTTACCCACTTACTTCACGGATCACTGAGATCTGGTGGTGGTCGTCAATGGCATCCACGACACCAACCACGATGGCTATCAAAATTAACCATGTCATCACTACATCCTCAGGCACATAACGGCACCATTCCACCCGCATTGCGCGACCGAGCTACAGCTATCGCTTTCATTTTTACATGGCGGCGCTAAGCGGCTGTGCTGAGGGCGTTGAGAAGCGTGACAATGAACAAGTCAGCAAAGGCTCGGACAAGTTTTTTTTTTTTTTTTTTTTTAAGCATTAGATAATTTCTTGAACTTCGAGATGGCACTAGTCGAGATCAAAATCTTGGATTATCCTTTGCATAAATCAGCAGTCAGTAGCATGTCATTTTCCTCGCTTAACATCCACAAAGTAACAACACGGCTAAAAAACTTTAAAGGTGACGCATTGTTTGCTTATGGAGAAAGGTCATGTGGAAAGTGCGCAGTGAAGTAAACCGCGCGATTGGCCGGCTGGCAGACGCAAGTGCCTGCGATGAAGTTAAACGACACCTCCTTTTTGAAGTCATCCAAAAAGACAACAAATAATACCATATCCCCATCTACATCATAAATTTGGGAGCGGGTTTGAAATCAAGCTTTCTGAATATATATTTCTTCCTCCGCAATAACGCAGTTCGCAAGCTTAAAATATCTGGGGCTATCCCTAGAAATCATTTTCAGTCATTTGCAACCATAAAATAAACGTTGATGCCGGGGTTGTAAGTTGTCACCCAGCTATAATGTTCCGACGGTTCTTACCGTGGCCTGTACTGAGTGACAGTGATGACCGGTCCACTCAGCGATATGGTGTGAAAGATCCTGCCGATACTCATGCGACATTCCTCCTGCTGAAAAGAAAGTGCGAGATCATCTCCCGTTCAGGACAAGGAACTTTACCCAACTGTACAACAGATGCCCCTTGAAACCAAGGACACGAGAGTTTTTACTGGTCGAGAGCAGGGACCAAACCAACCTTCTCTTCATTGTGTGGAGTGTGTCCTCGCAGCACACTATGACCAGGACCGTTCTGGGCTCCGTTGGCTGAATGCGGTTTTGGCGGAAGTTTGATTATCTGGAACCCCTGTTGATGTTGTAGGGAAAGATGGTCAGCCTCAAACCGTAGAGAGTGTGCCGACATATTCTGTCATCTTCCAGCAATGTTCAACATTTTAATACACAGTATATAGTAGAAACTGTGGTCTATTATAGTATATACTACAACGAAACTATGCACAAGTTACTGTCGTTCTCAAGCGCTACTTCAAATAGGTTCTCCTTATTTTAAACACGAATATGCTATGTGGCTGGCAGCTAACCATGTCCGGTTAGGTGCCAGCAACGGAAGTCGACAGGGCGACTGCCAGCCGAATGCTCACGCAGCGCTTGTCTCCTCACTGTTTGGACACTAGTGTCGGCCGAGCCTCTTTCTCGAGTGCCTCGGTGTTAGTGAAAATAGACATACAGTAAAGTTCCGAGAGAACGCCCGCCTCCGAGAGATCGCCCATCCCCTTTTTGTGGCTAAATATCTGTAACATAAAAATTCTAACACATCGCCCACCCCCGATTCCCGTCGGACGTCACGCAATGTCCAATGGGAATTGCATCAACCGCGCAATTTGCTGTACCGGCACGTCTGACAAGCGAGTTCGTAGCGGGTTCCCGCATATTTGTCCGCAAACTGCGCGTGCAATATCGGCTCCCGTAGCACGCGAGTTGCTCGTGCGCGTATATTGCACCGTGAAATGCGAATCTGCTGCATCCGCAATCTGCGGTATCCGTTCCCGCGTCACAGGAGTTTGTAGCGGATTCCCACATGTTTATCTCATCGTGAAACGCGAATTTGCGGTGTCCATAATCTGCGGTATCAGTTCCCGCGTCACATTGGTTTGTAGCCAGGGCCGGGGTGTTTATCATTAATTTTTTATAAAGTTTTGCTCTGGTATTCCTAAAGATAGTCCACTCTACGTTTTTCACCATTTATCTCTTCATTTTGGGTGGGAGTTTTTTTCGCAACTTTACGGTATGGTTTCAATGAGAGACTTTATTTTATTTATCCACACTGTAGATCACCGAAGACCCATACAGAAGTGGGCGTTTGTACAAACAAGAAGCAATACAGTGGTATGGAATGTAAATGGTACGGCAGTACTTGCCAGACATCGTCGAAAACCACTAAATCAGTCGTTTTCAGAAAGACTTTGAGTGTGGTAAGCGCAGTACAGTCGAATCTCGTTAATTCAAACTCGAGGGGGACCAAACATTTGTTTGAATAAAGCAAAGTTTGAATTATCGGGTGTTTCCTCCCATAGAGATGCATAGGTTAGGAACCTGCATGTTAGTTCGAATTATCCAGAAGTTTGAATAAAGAGAGTTTGAATTAACGAGATTCGACTGTAGTGTGCTTAACTTACCCCCTGTGCAACGGGCCCAAGGCCGAGATGAGAATGCGCAGATGACGAGACGGAAAAACTGCATGAGCGTGTTCGCACTGGTAGACTTGCTCCCTCTGCAGAAGTGACAACTTTAGCGCTCCACCGTGCTTGCCACATGCTCCCGATCTTTGTAATACTGATTTAGTGGTTTTCGATGATGCTCAGCAAGTTTCTAATTAGAACCATGTTCATTTTCAATAATTAAAATGTTAATTAACATATTTTAGTCAAGAGCCGACCGATTGTTATGATTAGCCCCCTATACTATGTCCCCCTGGCCATGTAACTGACCAGCACAAACTGCATTAATGTAGCTTTCGAGACTTTTTTTATTAAACAAATTTGTTAAGCTTAAAAAGAAACACCCTGTATAAATAAACGCGCAGTACGTAGTCCCTCGTTATAACAAAGTCAACGGGGCGGCAAGAAATTTAGATATAACGTCTCCAGCAGCCTTGAAGGTGGACGGGAACACTGCAGGAGAAAGTGCATTTAAAAAAACAAACTTCGGTTCTGAATAGGGCTCTGCATTTACAATGTTTATTTATTTTTTCTCAAATTTGGGGGTGTTTTTTTTCTTAGGGGAGGAGTTCTATTTTATACTGATTCTGTTTTTTTTTTGTTTTTTTTGATAAATTGGTTAAGGTAGAACCAATTTACACAAAAAAACACAGAATCTGCAGAAAAAACTACCCCCACCCCCCACAAAAAAAAAAGACTCCCAAATTTGAAAAAATGACCGCATCTCCACGTGGTGAATGATGTTGATTGGGGCGAAGCTCTGTTGGTGCTTGTCTGTGTAGACGCCGAGCCGCAGCATGCCGAGCCTTTCGTTCGTTTACATTCATGTTAGAAAGGGAATGTGTGGTGTGGAACGTGGTTATATACGCATTTGAGCATTTGACCGCAGCGCCCTCTCGTCTATAAACGTTGAGCCGATGCATGCAACGTTTAACGCGATTATATACGCATTTGACCGCAGCGCCCTCTCCTGTATAGACGTTGAGCGGCTACATGCAACATTTCATCCATGACATCCCCAGCTCTCGAGTTACTACCACAGCTCAGAGCCACCTACTCGTCCCATAGTCGTGGCCGAGTGGTTAAGGCAGTGGACTAGAAATCCATTGGGGTCTCCCCGCACAGGCTCGAATCCTGTCGACTGCGCAAACACATTATTACAAGATCGATGTGAGCACGGACGCCGGACAGACAAGGCTAGACCCTAAGGAGCTTCGCCCCTAAACAAAAATATTGGAAACACGGAATTCAGGTTATGAGTAAATCGCGGCAGCTTTACTGAGGAGTAAAAAAATAATAAAATAATAATAATAATAATACAGTGAAATCTTGTTAATTTGAACCCGAGGGGGACCAGAACATTGTTTGAATTATCGGCGAGTTTGAATTAAGAGAGTTTGAATCAAGGAGATTCCACTGTAATAATAAAAGAATATTAGTATAATAATAATATTAAATAAAATTTAAAAAAAAATTAAGAGGAGTTTGCCAATAATTTTATCCGGGCATCAGTTCTCCTCGAACTGCTTCAGGCATAGCAAGAGCACTGTCACCGCCGCCGTATTCCACTTTGTTCTAAGGCAACCGTAAGGTGTTTTGCGCCTCTGCGGTCGTCGCTGTTTCCCAAATTGCCTTTCCAACGTCGCTTTGTGTTTACCTCGGCCGCACACAGGGTCTACAATTGTGGCATCCGTCGCAGGAACAGCAAAGGGAATGTCCGCATCGACAAGCACGAACGAATCAGTTATCCCCGGTGGCTTCACCAACGTGTTTGCACACACTCCTGTAGAAATCGTTGCAGCTCTGGCAATCATGTGCCAACTCGGCAAGCATACGTGCGCGAGAATATTCGACGCATGCAAAACAGTTGACGATCTTTCATCTTTCATCTTCGGATCGCGGGCACGCTTTCTCGTGTATGAGAAGCTCTTCTCGAACTCGTAAACGAACTGCTGGCATGTCGAATTCGTTGGAGATTTTGCACTTAGGCCAGCGTCGAAGCGACTTTCGACAAGCGCTCCCACACTCTCAAGGCCGGTTCACACACTTGCGTGAGCCCGTCCGAGTGCGACTGCAACGGCTTGCGACGTTAATCTTTTTACGGATTGCTATGGCGATGGGGCGGTTGTAAGCGGCTCAAAACCCCATCGCCATAGTAACCCGTGAATGGATTAACGTCGCAAGCCGTTGCAGCCGCACTCGGTAGGACTCGCGCAACTGTGTGAATCGCCGTTCATACGACGCACACGTACGCCACAAGCGCACACGCGTGGGCATACGCGACAGGGTTTTTCAGAGGGATCATTTCCCCTGGGCTCCTTCGCTTTCTTGACCCAATTTTGACGGGAGGCGGGCCGTGTTGGCCGCGGACGCCGTGCGTAGCGTCGTAACGTGGACGCTGCTCCCTGGTCACAACGGCGCGTCAGCGTCGGAAGCGGCGCTCTGCCCTCCGTCACCCGTTCGCTCCATTTTCTGTTTGCCTTTGCCTTTCGCAGTTTGCCATTTGCCCGTTAGCCTCGGGAGAGGAGGGGGAGAACCAAAGGGACTCCCGGGCGCCTCTGTGTAGGCCTGCATGCTTTCGGCACCCTGGCCTTCGTAATTAGTGTGGTCGGCCGCCGACATAGTTAGAATAATCCGGTATGTTGGTTGGGACCACAATAAACTTCGATAAAAGCGATATCATTATAACGAGGAACTGCTACAGTACAACAATTTCTGACGGGTATGCTAAAATTAAGATGAGCATATCTCATTTCACTGCGCGTGGGTGAAATCTGGAGTATTGAGCGATTGGTCCCTGACCGGGCACTCATGTCAGAATCACTAGGGAGTGGCAGCATCTCAAGATGACCCTATCTGGTTACCTGCTGCAAACGCTGACAAACTAGCTCTTGGTAAACCTGCTCAGTGGTCAAGGGTTTGTGATGCTTGTAGTCCTCATCTCCCCTGTAACACCTGCAAGATGTGATGTCGCACGTTACGACCATCAGCAAGTGACTGAGGAGAAAGTCAATGGCCCCACAAAATGATTTGGAGTACACAGAGTGAAGGGTTGCAAACACCCATGGTTTCCATCCCAAGCTTGCTCGACGGCTAAAACAATATGAGAAATCCCAAATTTCAGTTAACTCTAAAACTCAACCCCTGAACAGCCAGTGGAAATCCTTAGTGAATTTCCACATGCTGGCACTTTATGGATGCAGATGAGGAGCTTGAGCATAATTTGAAAAAAAGAAAGTATGCAGCAAACTGCTTTTAAGGACACAATATACTCTGAACACTTTGACACTATCGAAATATTGTAAGCCTAAAAGACAATGTGCCGGCTCGCATAGTTTTACTTATGTGGGCAGCATTTTCGAGGGCTGAACTATCTATACTGTTTCCCTTCCATAGGCTTTTGAACCACGATACTAACGAGAGCAATTGTCCAAATGAGCGCTCCACTAGTACGAAAAAAATGACCCCTGATCCAGTCTCGAACAACAAAGTGGGTGCACCTGCTCTGGGTGATCTCTGTGCTACGCTCTTCGGAGAGCAGCCCATACTCCGACATGACGTAGTCGTACTGCAGGCTGTGCCTGTCGGGAAAGAAGTCTGTGGTGACAGGCAGGCAGGCAGGGATCACCAGGCTCTTCCAGTCCACCCCTACAGGTTTCAAGAAAAGGACAGACATATTGGTGAAAACGGCAAGAAAAAACAACTTTTTGGTGCAGTCTGTGGCAGACTGCGAGAAACCGACAAGATGAAAAAAAAAATTAGGCAGTCCCGCGTTAATTCGCAGAACAGTCACAGTGATCGGATTCGCTACAAAACGTCACGGCGAAGTCATCGGGCTTCGACGTCACGTTCGTGCACCGTGGGGTGCGTGAACAAAAGCGCTCGGATCAAAACAGACATCTGACCGTTTCGTTCCAAACGCATTCGTTTCTTTTTTTTCTTTTGGAGCGCGTGAAAGCACGTCTCCCGGCACGAGCTCCTGGCATTGACAGGACAGGGCAATAGTGGCATTTTGTTATCAGCCATTTCTTTGTATTTTTCTAGAGTGCGTGCAGTGGGCATCACATCCTTACTACAAAAACCCTGAGTACAGAGCAGGTTGTTAAACCCTTACGTACTAATGAGTGTCACTCGTACCACCCCTCGCGGACCATAAAGCCCAACCACGAGTGTGACTCAAATTTGGTTTCGGTTCACTCTCTGGCGGATGGCGAAACCCCCCCCCTGTTGCTCCAATTACCTTGGGCAGTTTGCTCGTTTGGTTTGCTGTTCGACAGGGAGAGAACGCTCCATTTAGCCGAGAAAAAGAAAGCAGCTGCTAGTGAGCGTTCACGCCAAAACAACGTGGCTTCGGCGCAGAGGTCCACTTTAGCCGACAAAGAGATACGAAACCTTCTTTTTAAATGGGATTATTGTTCGGGCATATGTGACGACGAATCTTCCAGCCTTTCCAATTTTTAGGAATCATACGATAGTTTGATGGGCAGTGACGGGAGTGATGAGAACGATGCGAATCCTGCAAGCATTCCATCGACCTTGGCGTCTGCAGGTCAGTGAGACTCGGACCAAAAGTCCCGATTTGGAGCAAGATATGACACCTGGAAGTCGAAGAAATCTTTTTGTCTCAATTTAATGCAAATGGCCCGTTTAAAACAAAATTTTGCCGCATGTTCCTTGAAGAAAGAAATGACTAGGCAAGGGATTAACGCTGTGGCGTAGCTCTGTGGTAACGCCTCCGCTTCGGACGCAGCGGACCCAGGTTCGATTCCCGTAGGCGGCGGGCAATCTTTTTTGAGGATTTGGTAACATCGACAGGACACCTTACGCCCTACTACGACAGGACACCTTACACCCTACTATGTCTACCATGCCAACTACAACATCGACAACTACAACATGCTCAACAATTACAACATCAACAATAGACATCATTTCTAGCAGTGGGAAGAGCCCACAACAGCTATGGCTGCAAAAAATTACCCCCTTTTGCGCACTGTCGCGGGGAAGGCGGAGGTGGCAAAAAAACATACTGCGTGTTGTTTCACGACGACGTCACACGGACGAACTTGGTACGCATTTTGTGCCCCGACGGCACCAAGATCTTCATGCGTGGCGTCTCCAAAAGAAAGCCCCATCGAAGCCGGCGCTCCATGGAAGTGTAATGCAAAGTTCAAGCGTCGCGCTGTCGCTGACGCGAGCTTTGATTCCGCCGTATCGTGACTCCCAGTTTCCTCGGAAGCGGGTGCTCATTCTCTTCACCCTCCTCTCCTGCATGCCCACCCACTACATGTGCCAGCGCGTTCGCTCAACGCCTCCTACACGGCCACGGTACCTTTTACATCGCCCACCAGGGGACAGCACCAGTCGCAGATTGGACAAGAGTACTGCATCCGCGTTCAACCCGTACTCGCATTCGATCGGTGAGAACAATGAGTTCCAGCCAAATGCTAATGCAGCTCTCCTGCGATGTTCTTCTGTTACAGAAGTGTGTTACCAGAAAGTGCTCTGCGGCTAGGCCGTAGATCTTCCGGCATTTGTTTCTAGAGGAAATCGACGGACGTTTTCCCACGTTTTCCCAAAAGGCCTCTGACACGCCAAAAAATTTTTTTTTTTTCATGCTAGGCATTGAATTGGCATATCAGGACATTACAAAAAAATTGCTTCACTATAGAGTTGCGTAGTTTTTTTATAAAAAATAGAAATACGAGGCCCAATTCAAAGTTCCCGCCAGTGCACTGTGACGTAACAGTGTACCACAAGGTGTCGGGGCGGTCAGAAGGGAGGCATCAACCTACGTCACTAAAAGTGGGTTCGCCGGAAGTCACGTGAGTTTCACTCCTCATGCTCTCCGCGACCGTGCCTAAGACTTTTCTTATTTTTTTATTCCGCTCTTCGTACGAGCGATTGTAGAAAACAAAGTTTCAGTTCCACTAGCTCTTTATCGCTGCACCGTTGGTTAGTTTGCGTGCTGTAAAAGTTGAGGACGAAGAGTCAGTGGATCGACGTGATGGAGGTCAATGATGAAAGCGTTGCAATGATCAATGGTGAAATTGTTGTAATTTTAAGAAATACCGGTACACGGCGTACCGGCAGTTCGTACGCTGGGTGTGGGGCAGGCTGGGCAGTTTTAGTAAACTTCGCCTAGGGTTGTAATCAGGGTGGCCAGTTACGCTTATTATAAGCGAATTTGGGCTTCTTTTTTCACTGAGTCGCTGGTAGATTTTTCCAGTCGCTTGTCGCGTTTTTTGGGCTTATTCACGTTTTTCCTGCAAATATTGTTATTTTAGTGCTCATTGTGCTCACTGACAGCACATTTGTTGTCAAAAACGCAAAAAACAGCATGACCGTTTGGCGCAGCGGTTAGGTGGCGCAAGCTACCGTCCGTCACAAAGTACAAAACTATTACTATCCATTCACAAATGTTTTGGCACCTTGCCCATCTTGCCAGTCGGCAGTTGCGGTCGTCGTGTCTAGTTGCCATTGTATTTTGCGCAAAATGGCTTCGAAGTGGTCGAAGTACAAAAGATATTGTAAAGAGTGGGAAAAGGAAACACAGCCTAAGGACTGGCTACAACCAGTCACCGGAGACGATAAAAAAGCAGCGTGCAGGTACTGCAAGTGCGAGATCCACGCTCATCAAGCCGACCTCATTCAGCACATGGCAACAGAAAAACATGTGAGGAACTCTCGGCCACCTTCCAGAGCACGCTTGACTACCATGGCCTTCACCAAGAACGATACAGAACTGGAGCTCAAGCTGGCATGTTACTCAGCGTGCCATGCCACTATCCGCTCTGTGGATAGTGGCATGGCACGCTGAGTATTCGCCTTCGTATTTGAGCGAGTACTCTTTTTCATTTTATTATTAATAAACTATTTTCAAGAATGTGTACATTTATTGAACTTCCGCTTGTTTTGGGCTTCTTCACGAAGGTCACGCCGCTTTATTTTTGGGCTTGGTTGCAGACGACTATCTGCTTGTTCTAGGCATTGTAGTTGACCACGTCAATTCACTGACTCCTCTTCTACCTCTACAGCAACATAAAGCGATGAAAAGGAAATAAAAGAAACCTTGTCTGCTTGGATTGCTCGTGGAGGTGCGGAGAATAACAAAAAAATTGGCCGCATCTCCACGTGGTGAATGACATTGATTGGGGCGAAGCTCTGGTGGTGCTTGTCTGCGTAGACGCTGAGTTGCAGCATGCCGAGACTTTCGTTCGTTTTCATCCATGTCAGAAAGAGAATGTGTGGTATGGAACGTGGTTATATACACCTTTGAGCATTTGACCGCAGCGCCCTCTCGTCTATAAGCGTTGAGCGGCTACATGCAACGTTTCCTCCATGACATCCCCAGCTCTTGAGTTACTACCACATCTCAGAGCCCCCTACTCGTCCCTTAGTCGTGGCCGAGTGGTTAAGGCGATGGACTAGAAATCCATTGGGGTCTCCCCGCACAGGTTCGAATCCTGTTGACTGCGCAACCTTTTTTTTATCTTTTTTTTTTAATTTTTTTCATTTTTTTTTTTTTTTTTGGCCCTACACGAGAACGTGAGCATGTCAGCTCACGAGCAGGAGCACAAGCACTGGACGCCAGACAGATGGCCGGACGGACATGGTTAGCCCCTAAGGGGCTTCGCCCCTAAAATATTTTTAAAAAATATTACACGCGCTCGCGGTAAGCACGAGGAGGGATACAACTCACGTGACTTCCGGCGATGCCTCCCTTCTGACCGCCTCGACACCTTGTGGTACACTGTTACGTCACAGCGCACTGGCGGGAACTTTGAATTGGGCCTCGTATTTCTATTTTTGATAAAAAAACTACGCAACTCTATAGTGAAAAATTTTTTTTGTAATGTCCTGATATGCCATTTCAATGCCTAGGATGAAAGAAAAAAATTTTTTTGGGCGTGTCAGAGGTTTTTTAAGACGCCGATGCATTTTGGCGATCTGATCTGGACGAACAGTTAAGACGGCGATCGTCGGTGAAAAGAAAGCTCCCGAAAAACTAAGAATTTTACTTTAAGAGGGAAGGGTTTCGACAGAAACGGTCCTAGCTGGATCAAAGATTTCGAGAAATCCACGTTTTCTGGTTTGAACCAGTTTCACTATTTTTACACCGACAAAAACTTTTATCAGCGTTCTCTTTCCAGTTAAAACTATCTGCGGCCACCACAGGACACGCTCCGTGTCAAAAAGAGAACCCGGATCTCACCCGTGGTGAGGGCGGGCGTCCACTCCTGCTCGCCCGTGGTTCCCCAGAGCCAGCTGTGTCCCGTTTCCACGATTGGGGTCTCGTTGCCCAGGGACGATCCAAACAGGGCCCTAGACCTGACCGGAGCTGCAAGGGTCAACAGCAATCGGAGGAACAATAAAGAGGTTTTCTCCAATTCAAGCGGGACCTGGCCAGACAGTTCCTTCTAAAAGAAAAATCTCGGCACCCGGCTCAAATACAAAACCAGACGTGCAAAATAAGCTAATGTTAATGTTTGCAATTAGTGTGACGGGAAATACACCAGACAACAATGCGTCCAGTATTTATTTTTTATGTGGCGAGATCCCCATTTCAATACAGGAAACACATCTGACATCCTTAGCAAAAACAAATGGTCCTGGAACGGCCCATTAAATTTACTCAAATATGGTATAACGTTCAATATCCTAAAGGGGGACCCAAAAATAATTAGAATTCTTGGACAGAGACTCAAAGGGCATTGATATCGATGTTTGCTACTATGTGCACATACTACTACATTGCTCTCTGCATTAGTTGGCCAAGCGGCGTTGTAGGAGAAAGGTTCATCGCAACAGTGCATTGTTCTTCTTGAGCCTCTGTCACCATTTTCATTGATTCTGCGATGGAGCATGCAAAAGAACATTGTACAGTCGACTCTCATTAATTCAAACTCGAGGGGGGCCGAAAATTTGTTTGAATAAAGCAAAGTTTGAATTATCAGGAGTTTCTTCCCATAGAGACGCATAGGATGGGACCTGCACGTTAGTTTGAATTATCCGAAAGTTTGAATTAAGAGATTTTGAATTAACGAGAGTCGACTGTATATGCATCAACCACAAAAAAAAAAAAAAAATCTGCAGATGAAGTAAACTTTAAAAATTGACCGCATCTCCACGTGGTGAATGATGTTGCTTGGGGCGAAGCTCTGGTGGTGCTTGTCTGCGTAGACGCCGAGCCGCAGCATGCCGAGCCTTTTCATTCATGTCAGTAGGAGAATGTGTGGTTTTCTTCTTTTTCTTTTTTTTCTTCTTTTTATTTTTTCATAATTTTTTTCATCTTTTTTTTTTCCAATTTTTTTTTGCCCTACACGAGCACGTGAGCATGTGCTCACGTGCTCGTGAGCACGTGATCTCATGAGCAGAAGCACGAGCACCCGACGCCGGCCTACGGACGGCGGACGGACATGGCCAGCCCCTAAAGGCTGAACTCCATGGAACGAATTATGTCACGAATAACTGGCGAACGCCGTCCGACGGCGCGCTCGCTTTGCGCGCGACGTAGCAGCCACTGCGTTGATTCCACGCGCAGAGCAAAAGCCGCCGGGCAAAATTCGTCAGTTATTCGCAGCATATTCGTCCCATGGAGCTCAGCCTTAAGGAGCTTCACCCCTAAAAAATAACCCCGAAGATGCAAAACTTTAGTCGTAGGCACAGCGCGCCGAGTAAAGGTCTGTTCACACGATGCATCTTTTAGGCGCGCAACAGTTTCGCGACACTCAAGTTTCGCGAAATGTGCTCGTTCACACGTACCGCTTCACGTGCAACAACGATGACGTTTAGACTCGCGAAAATAGTTTCGGTGTTGACCATAATGTGGCGCTCCGAATCAAATCGCTATTTATCTGGGGACCTGCTTTGCGCATTTTATGCAGTTAATTCACTTTAATTTTTTTTTCTCACATACTGCACTACTTGGAGCGATCTCGCATGTGCGCAAAGTCGATTGAGGCGGCAACCTGTACGTGCAGGACATGTGCCGGCGCCGAGCCCGTATACGCAGCCGATTCATTGCCAAATAATAATAATAATAATAATCTTTATTGGCTCAGGAGAGCCGTGGCACCGCGGAAAGGCGACAGCCCGTACCATGGAGGCCCGCGGTGCCACGTCTAGTGATGATGATTATGAGATGATATGTACAAGGGGAAGTCGACGACGTATAGATGACAGAGAGGTGCTGACGATGTGAAATAAAGCCCGCGGGTGAGGGCGCGGGCCGATGTTGTGGGCGATGAGGGCCCAGTGCTTCCCAGTGGGCTGCTCGCTGGGCCGGTCCCCCGTCCAGCTGGCAGAAGTGTCCAGGCAAGCTCTCCAGAATGGCGTCCGCAGGCCCCACCGTGCGTTGGGGCTGGGAAAGTCCTGGCGGCCCGGCGGTGACGAAGACGCCATGCATGATGAGTACGACCCGCTCCTCCGAATTGCCGCGTGAGTCCTGGAGGTCCGGTGACAGCCCAGGCGAGCAGGCCAAAGAGCCAAGACGACCCTCGGCGGGCCGTCCGATATACATTCTTAAGTGCGAAGTCCTGGCGCATGACGGTGCGGTCGCTCGCTTCGGTGAAGGCAGCGGCTCCAGGGGGGTGGCCCAGTCGAGGTAGACGGCTTCCACCCCCCATGCATTAATGTTCAGGGCCAGAACCTAGCGCCGCGGTCACCCGGCACAGCCTCCTGTCATCGTCGTCGTCGTTGTCTCCAATCAATGCACATGGTATTCATAGAAACACTACGTCCCAATCTGGTTACTTCTCGGCGCCCATGTCAGCCCCGATTTTACTGTGCCAACTGTTTCAGAGAGCGCACATGGTTTCACGTTCGCTTGTAAACAAAGCAAACTTGCTTTCAGTTTACTCAATGGTCTCTTATTCAGCGGTATCGTCTCGACAACAACGCTATGAGCACTATTCTAATCTCGCCAACTTCCGCTAATTGTCTTCAACCATCGCTGTATTTTTTTCCGATATGCTACCGTATTTACCCGAATATAGGTCGACCACGAAAATAGGTCGACCCCTACTTATTGAACCCACCGAGAATAAAAAAAAAATAATTCAAATATAGGTCGACTTTTTTTTTTTTTTTTTTTAGGAACAGGGGAAAGTTAGCGCAAAGGAAAGAAATCTTTATTTACAGCACTCTCGATGCCAAAAACTTAATCATCGTCAGAACTTCCGGACATGTCATCGTCGTCCGAAGCTTCGTCAGCTTGGTAGACATCCTCGCAAATTCGCAACAATACACAATACCTAACTGACACCGTCCGTTGTAAAATGACACTGCGCAAGACGCAACGAAAGAAGGTGGAGACCGGTGAAGCGAGGAAAGAACAAACACAAATACGCGAGCAACGCCGGAGTCGCCGTGAGCAACACGCGAGCCGCCGCAAGCAAAAAGCTAAAGTAACCTCCGTTGTTTCTTTTTTTTTTTCTTCTTCTTTTTTTTTTTCTTGTGGGCATTTGCAAGGGAGAGCCATGGAGGGCAAAGTGCATGGCGCATCGCGTTCCTCTCCCTCCCCTTGCCCAGCGAGGGGAACGCTACAGGCGCGATTTCGAAACCCGACGCCCGAGGGATGTGCGCGAGCGGCAGCCAAGGGGGGGGGGGGGGTTGTTTGTTGCTGTTGCGGTTGCTTTCGAGCCAAAAGCTTTTTGAAACAAGAAGCGGCGCGGCTCTACGGCTACGCCGGCTCGGTGATTGATAGCTCCATGCCCTCCGTAGGGTCGCAAAATTTGGTCGCGAATGTAGGTAGAAACTCTTTGGTCACGATTATAGGTCGACCCTTAATTTTTGACAACATTTCCGGAAAAAAAAGGTCGACTTATATTCGAATAAATACGGTACTCACTTTTCCTTCAGTGGTGCTTGACGTGCTTGCGGAAGCGCCAGCAGTATCCATCGTTCGTGGTTTCGGTTTTTTCGGATTTGGCTCGGCTACAACACCGGCAGTGAAGTGGTCTTCTCAAACAGCTCGCTCCCCCCTCAAAGGCCACGTGTGAGCGTTTCTGAGCGGCCATTGGCGGCGCCCTCAGTGTGATTGACAGGACTCGGCAAAGTTTCAGCAAAAGCTCGCTCCAGAAGCGAGGTGTGCGCGCAACTTTTTTTAGATGCGCGCATCCTTTTCGGGCTTGTTCAGACGGCGCAACCATTTCGCGAAACTACATTTCGCGACACTAGATGCGCGAGAAAAATGCATCGTGTGAACAGGCCTTAACTGTGGTTGGTAGTACTATGAATAGCCGTAACTGGAAACGTGAATTCAAATCAACACCGAAGCTCTTCCGTGTAAAGAGTGTCGCCCCTTACCGTCCTTGGCGTGCCTCTTGACAAGGTCGGCCGCCTGGGGCCTCTCTGGCAAGGCGGGCACTTGGCAGAGGTTGTTGGATCTGCTCGAGCTCTGCGGAATGGCTTGGTAGTGATGCTGCTGCATGAAGATGCCCGTGGGACCTGCGAGACCGGTTCCAGGTTCTTCAACCGGGGCTGCCAAACTCGGCCCAACCAACAACATGCCAGAAACGCACCAGATGAGCGGATGAAGTCTGACAGGGTCACTCTCACTCGCGATACTTAACCAACAAGAAAGTTGGTGGTCTGCTTAAATAGCTATTTGAATTTTGATGGTGATGCCACTATTGTTGCAATATCGCAAGCGACGAGCGAGTTGGGGCAACGCTTGGCGAAACGGTTGAATGCCACCTGCTGTGATGAGAAAACCAGTTTGTTACTCTCGATAATATTGCATACTGCCGAGACCAATTAACGAAGTCAACGGGAATCGGAAATCACTTTGCTATATCCACTATTTCGTTATAATCGACTTCGGTTAACGAAGTGCAAAAGGAAATG
Source organism: Ixodes persulcatus (assembly GCA_013358835.2). Lineage (NCBI taxonomy): Eukaryota > Metazoa > Arthropoda > Arachnida > Ixodida > Ixodidae > Ixodes > Ixodes persulcatus. The sequence goes on along the minus strand of JABSTQ010009871.1, from coordinate 142,786 downwards.
GGAAATTGTGATCGCTTTGCTGTAGCCGCAATTTCGTAAAGGCCCTGTCACACTGAGGCTACAGTTGGACAACTCCATCCGGCAACACGGGAAAGTCGTGTTGCCGGCGACCCTGTCACATCGCGGCAACAACAGTCGGGCAACATGTTGCTGCCGCCCGGCAACCATGTTGCCCGATTTGTTGTCTGACAACCCTGTCACACCGCGCTGACGGTGAGGACAACACGGGGAACACTCCGCCATCTTGATTGTTTACCTTCGTTCGTGTGCGGCGCGGAATCGCTGGAAATGTGACTCTACAAAGTGCTAGTGCGTTCGAAGGGCCGGGAATTACCACGGTACGACATCAACCAGTGACTGTGCTTAGAAAACTTGACACGGGGAGTATTCTCCGCTCTTTATTTTATCGAAATGTTCTTCATTTGCTGACAAAACAGATAGCCCTAACCGAGGAAAGTGACATCGCCGATATATTTTCGGGATTTATGCCACCGTATGAATTGTTTCTGTCCGGTTCTTTCACGCAATTCCTATGTCTACCGTAAAATTGAGTTAGCACCGACAGCACCCCAAAGCGTCTTTTGTAGCGTGGTGTTGAGCTGAGCTGAGAGTGCTTCAAAACTGCGACACCGACACGATCGGCCTTGATAACAATCGGTGGAATAAATATTTTTCAACGCTGTCTACTTGCCTACCACCTGCTATAGGATCGCTTCATTCCCCCAAAACGTCCTGGGTATTTTGAAAACAAATCAGGGGGGCTATGTTGCGCTTTTTGGACTCCCAGGAGACTAGGGAGAGGGAAGTGACGTCAACAATGCAGCAAATGCAGATTGGATGTTGATTTCGTCTTCTTCTGTCAACATCCAATCTGCGTTTGCTCTAGTCGTTGACGTCACTTCCTTCTTCCAAGTCTCCTGGAAGTCCAAAAAGCGCAACATAGCACCCCAGGTGTCTGGTAGCGGCTGTTTCCAAGTTCCAAGCATCAACAATCATGATCAGAATGGTCGTTTTAATGCTTCGATTTTTCAATCTTTGGTTTTCTGGATTATTTTTATTATACTTTATTAGCGGGTGAGTAGGCATGGCATTTTATTTCAGTATTAGTAATGTGAGCTGGTCTCTCGGCAGTTCTAATTTCAAAACCAGTCTGAACGGTCACGACCGTAGCTGTGACCATTTCGAAAATTGCTTTCCGTAATTACGCAGTAAAAATATTCCTCAAATTATTTTAGCTGCACTCCAGCCTTAATTATTGTTAAATAACGTTTTCCAAGCCTTTATTTGAGCAAGACGTTATTGATAGGGAACTAGCTCTACCATCGAAGCTATCTGTGTTGTCGTGTTGCCGGCCCGAAATTCGCTCAGCCAGTGATCGGGACAACACACGTTGTCCAACACAAGTTGCTGCTGTTTTTGTTGCCGAAAGCTGTCATACCGAGGCAACATTTTAGTTGTCGTCCATGTTGTCGTGCTGTTGCCGCGATGTCACAGGTTTGTCGGACAACATGGGGAGCGAGCAACAAGTTGCCCGACTGTTGGACGACGTGTTGTGTTGCTGTTGCCGTCGTGTTGCCTCAGTGTGACAGGGCCTTTATAACCGACTTCGCTATAACCGGTCTCGACAGCAATTAATGTGTTAACCCCGTGCCATACCACCGTGGTACTTGTGCTGTGCCGCTCGTGTCAAGCTTCCCCACTTCGCACCAGCGTGCTAAGAGCAGCGGTTGACATGGGGGAGCATTTCAGTTAGCTTGGTGGGTTCGGACATTTTTCTCACTCTCATATATGTTAACAATATTTGGTTACAAATACAGTAGGCTCGCGTCGATTCAAAACTCGGATATTACGTAGTACTCCTGGTTAATTCAAACAAATTTCAAAAGCTTGGTTATCCAGCTATGTTTTTAATGTATTCATAAGCCACTTAATTTGAACGGCGTTTTCGAGTAATTCATACTTTTTGTTAGCACGGCCCCATTGAGGGCGCTTCTTTTGGAGTACCGGTGCACTGCAGAGAAGCAATACTCGCGGAGCTTGCTTTCACGGGTGTCGCTTCTCCGCAGTGTACCGGTGCTCGGTGAGAAGTGCACTGAAGGGGGCTAGCGCAGGGCATACATGAGCTATGAAAATGGACGCCACGCGGGAACTTCCACAGCAACTTGCGCGGACGCTTTGACATGGCGGCATAGCATAGGTCCATGTCACAGCGTTCGTGCAAATTGCTATGAAAACTTCCGCGCAGTGCCCGCTTTCATCGCTCATGTGTATAGTTCACTTTAGACAACTACTTTGCCTGATGAACAAACTTAATTTTGTTTTGAATTGTCACATGGTGTCAAAGAGTCCATGATAAATAACATTTCTGGAGAATAAATAAACTTGCGACATTTTCACAAATGTTTCATGAGTGCCATTGCTCCTTATGATCAGTAAGCCTACGTAGAGGAAATCATTAAACATCTGCTTGTATGTCTAGCCATTCATATGGCAAATCATAATTTTATCTTTCATCATATTTAGATGAATTACTGATAAATAATTAAAAAAAACTTGTGGCTTCCTGAAGTTTGAATTAATGAGAGTCTACTGTAAAGGTCAACCAATGAAGAATGGACCTACAGTTGAACCTCATTATATTGAACATGGATATCTTGAATTATTGCTTATATGAAATCGTTCTTGAATTATTTTAAAAATTATGCGCATTTTAAATTTTATATATTGAACTTGGTCAGTCATAAAACGGATATATCGAACTCCGCAGCACCGGACCAGGTGCGCTCCAAAGACAGGCGGCAGGCTTTCCCGCAACACATCGACAGATAGTAGTGGCGGCGCATTACCATGGTGCCGGTAGCACTATTTGGACTAGGCGGCACACACGGGAGGCACTTTGGCTTGTTCGCAAGTTTCTAGTAGGTGTTGGTGTGTGGCCCGAGACCAACAAGATTGCCTGCAACTCACGCAATCACACTACCTTGCATCTTCGTCTTGCTCAGGCGCCGTGTATCGATGGCGGCAAACGTGAAGTAACGTACATCATTGTTGTTCGCGACAAAGCTCCAAATAATTTGGCGCATCGAAAAAGGAGGGAAAGAGTCTAACGTTGCTGACGCTTACAACATATTGTGATGCACCCTGAGCATGTTGTTGAAGACAAAGAGCGACGTCAAGGTGAAGGCCGTACAAAGCAAGCACTCTGGCTGGCGCACAGCGTGTCTGGACACCAGCCTTTGAAAACATGAAAAAATCGCTGCACAAGTGGTTTCGGACACGAGGGCTCAAAACATTCCCCTGTCAGCGCCAATGCTACAACAGAAAGCGAGAGACTTCGCATTCAACCACGGCGAAGAAGACTTTGCCGCAAGTAGCAGGTGGCTACAACGTTTTAAAGCCTGCTACAACATTGTCGGGAGGACTGTCTTGGGAGAAAGCCAGCACGCCAACATTCACAGCATAAACAAGTGACTTAAAGGGGAGTGGCTCAACGTTCTCGCAAAGTATGAGCCAGAGGAAATCTTCAACGCTAATGAACCAAGCCTGTTCTGGCAAATTCTTCTGCGAAACGGGCCTGTTCTGGCAAATGCTATCCCGTCAGCGCTTCAAGTGAGCATTCGTTTTGCCGCGAGCTCTTTAGTAACTGAATCGCACTGCACTTCGACACGTTTTTACTGTGATTTGATATATCGAATTTAGGCTATATCAAACCTTTTCATGATCCTCGCGCCATGCGACATACAGTAATCCCTCAACTCGAACTCGGCTATTTCAAAATATTGGCCAAGTCGAAAGATTTTCTTATCGTGGAATAACTCCCATAGGCACAATGCATTTGCTCATCGCTTATCTCGAAAAAGGTTCTGGACCGACCTCGGTTATCTCAAAATATCGACAACAAACATTACCAAATAAAAACAGGAAGGGCACAGCAAAAAACGAACTGGTGGCCTAAACATTAGTTGATGCAGCAATACGAACACACAAAACAAAAAAAAAATATTGTGCATCATGTGCATGCACAACAATGCACAAAAAAAAAAAAAGAAAAAAAGTCCCGTATCATAAGCGCAACAAAGCAAGGAGCAGCGGGTGCCTCAAGGACGTTTGTTGTCTCATTTCTGTTTTTCTCGCCTGATATTTGGGGAGGGTGCCGCTTTTTCTTTCATTCCTTTTTTTTTGGAGGGGGGGGGGAGGAAGAATTCTTTAAGGAAAGGGGGGAGTTAGGTCTCGTTTCTTGGTCTTGCTGTCTCATCTTATAATCTTGCTTGTCGACAATTTTGTTGCTGTCATTTTGTTCTCCCCGTGCGAGTTTCAAGTCAATTGGAGCGATTGTTAAAAGGGTTCCATTCCCATAATGCCGGATAGGTGCGATGAAAATTGGGTGCCTTGCTAATCTCGAAACTCCACTATCTCATCCAAGTTTTTCTAGCTTTTATGACTTTTCTCCATAGTTGCGAAAATGCATGCAACAAGTACTGTAAGAGTTGCTTTCCGTCTCATCAATAGCCTTCACAAGAGTGTCATTGGCTTTTACGTTTCCCCGAATCATTTTTATTGCGGTCAATCGAAAAAGAAATATCGATAGGGTGCTACTGTATATAAATGTTGGTGCGAGAGGTTAAATAAATATCTCCTCTTTTTCTCTCTCCGTCTCTAGCTATCCGGCATGTAAAAAATCAAAGGCAAGAGTATCTCACACACGCATTAACGGAAGTGTGGGGAAATTCTAACTGATATCACAGCTTCACATATCATCCCCCTAGTCACTACTTTTAGTTGAAATTGCTACAGATTTTCAAGCGACAAATTCCCTAATAGGCAATTCTGTATTTCCGCTCTCAATGCACACCTTGAGGATAGTGAGCCTGCTACCACACAAACACTCTCCTAATGCGAAGTAAATATCTGTGGATCCCACAGTCCAGGTTCTACGGAAGCTTTTGGCTTCCATCAGAAGCCCAAGTATCCACGCACCGAGGGGAAAGACGTGCGTCCAGCGCCTCCTGTTGGAGGTCAACTTGATGGTGACCTGGGAGGGGTCGAAAGGGTTGATGAGGGCCCGGGGCTGCTGCTGGCTCCTCCGCTTCTCCTGCAGCACATTCTCCGGCACATGTACCGGCGCTGCCCACCACCGTGCGGTGCGGGGGAGAGGTGACAAACTCCATGTCGTCCTTCGTCACCCGGGGCCTCTCCGGCTCCGGTGGAATGCAGGCGCCCCCTGCGGGCCAACAGACAAGTGATTGGTGGTAGCCTCCGAGGTACTAAGTTTAACGTAAAGTGCCTCAATAAATACAGCTTACCGCTCACCCTACAAGCAGAGTGTCGAACCAAACCCGAACCGAAAATCATAGCAAAACCATTATTTTTTACCAGAACCGAAATCAAGCATTTATATTGGACCGGAAGCGGAACAGAACCTATAATCTCATGTGACGGTTACCAGTTCACTGAGAAACGGTTTGGCGTAATAAAGATGTGAGCTGCTCCTTCTTGCAGGTGGCGGCGCAAAGTTAACTAAATATTCCCGATGGTGGCGTCACTCTACTGAAAATTCCGTCCATAGGGTCCAGCAGGATTTCTGAAATGTTTTGACAGTACCCTTCAAAAAATGTTGAGGGGTTTGAGATGTTCGTTGATGTTTTGTAAGGGGCCTGACATACTCTTTAAAAATTTCTAAAGGGTGTAAGAGACCCATCATAGTTTTTTTTTTGAAAGGCCTGTGGGGTCCAACCCAATCCTTTCCGTGAAATCATATCATCCATCAAAATCATTTTAACGGGTCTGTAGAAGAGATCATGTGACCCTTCAGGATATACGCATTAGGGAAACCGCTTGGCCATTTGTATCAAGCGGCAACAAAGAGTTTCGGAAATTGAGGAGACGTTCACCCATCTCTATTCTGTCGTGGCCTTTGCAGCCCCATTGCTGTGTCTGTGTGTTCTGTGTACATGTTTCACGTCCTAGACTAGGGGCGGCCAAGGACGCGTCCTCATACCCTTTCCCTCACTCATGAGGGAAAGAGGGTGCGTGAGGAAAATGGGAGGGGGACTTTTTGCTGCTTGTTTGAGGAAAACCTCCTTTTATTCAGTCGAAATACAGCCATCATCAGAAGCTGGCCAACCCTATTTTTACTTGAACAACGAGCGCAAACTAAATGCGCAACGAGCGGACACTCCCATCCCACGCGTCGAATGGGAAGCTGCTGCTTGTGCGGATCAAGAAAAAGGTCTCTCAGTGCCCCGTTTCTTGTGCCTCTTCGTCTGTCCTGCTTCACAAGCATCCATCTGTCCTGCTTCACAAGCATCCGGAGACTTTTCCGCGAGCAAATAAGTCTACGGAGATGCTGCCACGACCGCATCAGGGACGACACCGTGACTGTGCTCAGGATTTCTCAAAAGCAGCGGATGGTGGTTGCACGTTTGGGGTTTTTGCTAAACGTACTACTGACAGTGTGCATGTGTGCGTGTGGTGCACCTGCTCGGTTTTCCAAGTTGAACTACCGTACATCTCAGGAATTTACCCAGCGGCATTATGACTATCTCAAAAGCTATTTTTTGGAAGAAAGAACTCGGTTGTCCCTATTTGGTCTGATTGCTTTTGTCTACAGCTGCTTGCGCCCGGGTTTGAGTAAACGTTGGTCTTTATCGTCTTTTTGAGTTACAACATGCATGTAAAACTCAATGTATGACATAAGCCACCAATAGTGTTTTAAACTGCAATTTTGGTATATGGTTCACAGTCACTTGGGCATCTAAAGGGTTGAAGGGCTGATGGGGTCTGACAGGATGAAGGGTCTGAAGGACTGAAGGGGTTTGAAAGGCTGAGGGGTTTGATGGACTGAAGGGGTTTGAAGTGCTGAAAGGGTCCCATAACACATCAGGGCTAAAATGTTATTTTCAATAGGGCAGTGGCGCAGTTTTGACTAAACAAAAGCTGGCAACATAGGATGGCTCAATAATAATGAAACAAACTAAATATTTTACAACTATGTGCAGCACAACTTTGCACCAGCTGCCAAGTATGTGCGGTGGCATACTCTTCTATACTTCGTTTCACCTTACCATAGACTGGAAGGATGCTACGGGCCACCAGTAGCATTCATCATGGAATATCTTAAGGTGAAACAGAGTATATATGACTATGCCAAGAGGCTAAAGAGCTATTATTTGTGTGTGTCTGTGTTTGTCATGCAGGTGTGTTTTCTCTTCTTGCTGCTAAGCAATATTCCTTAAGGGGGACACTGGCTAGAGATTTAACTTCTGAACTACTCAAGTGATCGGAATGAAATTTGCAGAGGAGATTTAATGTCAGATGTAGGTGTACTGGCGCAAACATTCAGCTCTTTAGGATAACTTTACATACCTGCATAAGATGTGTCACTCTTCATTAAGAAATCTATGATATGCAAATGAAGCTATTAAGCACCATTTTGACTGCTAGAATATAAAGGGAAGGATGTGGAACTTCGGGCAATTTAATTTTTATAACTCTAATGTAAGTATTTCAGGAAGAGTGAGTACCTGAAAATATGAGATGCATATCTATTCTATGTCAATTTTTAAAAACATGTTTTTTTTTCATGAGGACTTCAACTTAAAACAAAATAAAGTAGATAGCCCGATTCCCCGGTAAACTTCAGTTCAGAAATATCTTGATTGTGGCATGAGAATACTTTTACCTTCGAACAAAAGATTCCTTCGTATGAAATTTGCAGCAAAAAGCAGAACTGCAAAAAATGCATTCAAACATTGAACTCCTTTACTTTGTTACTGCCTCACAATGTGTTGAAAATATTTTATAGCAAAGTAACTATTTGACGTATGGTTATCAAATTTAGTGTCAGGGTATATAATTAGTTTCTAAAACCAAAAACTTCAAAACTGAAAAATGAATTTTTTTGAAAATATTTTTAATTTAGGTCCATGTCCCCCCTTAAGGAAAGAGAAAACAAACATAAACAACAAAATAAAAACAAAAAGTGAACGGCTGTCGGCGTGTTTTTTCTGCGGTGGCAAAATCTGAAGGTGCCAAGAGGTGAAGCCTTGACGAGGGTGATCGGTACTGCGGCACCGGTCGCCGTGATGCCAATCGCCCAGAGCAGCCCAAAGCCCTAAACATACGCTGCTCGAAGAATCATCTTTTGCACGATGAACAGAACAGCGCACAAAAAGACGAGGACAGAGAAAAGGAACATACATGACACACAAGTGTCCTGCATGTTCCTTTTCTCTGTCTTCGTCTTTTTGTGCGCTGTTCTGTTCATCATGTCTTCATACCAACTCGCCCAACTTACAACACATCTTTTGCACTTTTCAAGAGAAGCTTGTTGCCCGTTTTCTTCTATTTTATTTTTTTTTGTTTTAATAATCTTTACACTGCTCTTCACTGTCTTTCTCCTCTTGAACTCACTTATTCGAGTAAAGGTCTATTAACACAGATGCATTTGTTTAGAGCTGACAGAAACAAAACCGGTTTTTAAGCCTCTTGTGACGGTTTACAACCGGCTGTATTGCTGTGCAGCCGGTCGTAAGCTGTGATGAGAGCCTTAAAAACCGGTCTTACCTCAGTCGGTCGTAGTCAAATGCAAGTATGTAAATGGAACTTAAAGGGGTTGTGTAACGATTTTACCGCAGCTTGTATTTTTGTTGGTTATCTAAAAACGATTAATAGAAAAATGTACCACCTTCCCAAAAAAACTGCTATTTTGCTGCGTAGTTGCAAAGGAAAAAACTAGTTATTTGCTGACGTGCAGCCGCATGCGGTGGTTACGGCAACAACGCTGACACGTTTTTAGGGGAAACGCGGAAGTCAACAAGACCTGTCCCCCTCCGCCTATACACTCGCCGTCAGCCCGTCGCAAACCGTCCTTTGTGTCGACCCCTCGCCGCGACCTTCGGCGATGCTAATCCTTGAAAAGTCTACAATTGGAGGGAGCGGCTGAAAGCTCTGAAGACAGAACCCAAAAGGAAACCAGGTGGTCCCCCAGCGACGTCACTTGAAAGAGGACGTGAGGTTTTTTTTATTTATTTACAGAAACAACCTGCAGCGCCGAAGCATTATAGAAAGGAAACACAAAATGAAACACATACTCACGAACATAAATACAATGGCAAAAATGCAATAAATACTGTTAAATAAAAGAACACACACAAACTCTTGAATATTAAAAAATTTAGGATACCGAAAAAAAAATATCATACGTCATCTGTAGTAAATTCTGATGCAGGCAATCAATTCCAGTCCGTTATTGTACGAGGGAAAAATGAGTATTTTTTATAATCAGTTCGGAAATCAGTTCGGAAAAAATCTAAAACGTTGCGGGAAACTTTGAGCCTCGATATGTTTCATTTTTTTTAAATAAAAACTTATGCATGCAAGAAGAAATGGTTTTCTGTTCTTCGTCATACAATACACATTAATTCCAGTCTGGTTGGGACACGCGTGTCAAAATATAAATTGTACGCGAAAAAAAATTTTTTTTAGAGCAATATTGACTGCGCCAGACGCAATTTAGTCGGTGGTCACCTCCTTTCCACTTGTTCTCTCTCGCGGCATTTCGGGCGCGTGGAGGAGAGGTACTCCCCGCCTCTTCGTAGTGGATCGGCTTGGCTGCTTGGCTGCGCCCCGTACGAGAGTCATTGCTATTTCCTGTGTCTGCCGGTCGCACGTCGTACCGCGTTGTACAGCCGATTCACACGACGGATCGAATCGCGATTTTCGTCCGCAGACCGTGTACCAAGTGACCGGCTCGTCACCGATTCCTGTGATCCGCGCCTCGTCCGCGGATGCGCGGACTGATAAAGTCAAGCGCCTTTTTCACTCGCGGATTTTTGGCGAGAGATTGACTTGAAAAGCATTTAGTCTGGCAACGGTTTATGCGGAGGGCAAGTTCGTCTGCTTCTTGCGCAGGGGGTAGCGGTGACGTCAGAACGCCGAGCCCTAATTGGCTGATCGCGACCCCCCTATCTGAGCGTCGTCTGCTCCTTTGCAACGTCGTCTGCGTCTGTCTTACCTTTCCTGCGACTTTCGGAAGTGCAGAGGCCAGATTCACAAAACCATATTACGCCAAAAGAGTGCGTAAGACAAAACGTGAGAACAAATTCGTATTCACGAAACGAAATTATCGTAAGTTTTGCTCAGGTTACGACGGAATCCTACGACGATCAACTCAGCATGGCCGACAGCGTCTCTCAGTTACTTGGTCGCGACGATCAATGGACGTTTATTTTTGTACGTGCTCTTCTCACGCGTCCCGACTGCAAGCAGCAAGAAAAAAGTAAAATGTACTTGAAATAAACCACGACGAACAAGAACGCTGGATCCACAAACACCCGGGAAATGCTCCAACGGCCACGATTCCACCGATCCCGAGTAAGCGAGCTCGGCAGATAGACCTAGCAGGCACAGCGGTGCTCCGACGGTCCTTGGCCAAGACCGTCTGCCCACGACCGGCTGGCGTGCTGAATGGAATATGCCCGCGCGACCCTTGTGAACCCTTCAATCTCTTCCTCTTGTCATCTCCTTGTTTTCCGAGGCAGCGGTGACTCTCGCCGGTGAAAAAGCGGTGAATCTCCGACAGACGCAGGAAAGGTAAAGCAGCCATCGCTTTGACTAGCAGACGTAAAGCAGATGATGTTAACTGCGCCGACCCACCGACGCCGTTAAAGAGTGAGGCGTCTCGCCGCACACGAAAGGAGGGAAAAAGTATTTGGGAGGGAACTTGAGGACACTAACACGCTCACTCTCGGTTCTTAGCAAACAAACCTCGGCGCCTCGGGACACCTCGCCAGTGAGTTATTTGACTTCTCTCCTTGATGCGCGTCTGCTAGTTGTTAAAAACAACGTACCGCTCGATTTATTTCGTCTGCCCTCTCTGAAAAGCGAAGTCGAGCTCGCTCATAAAGACCTGCACTTCCGAAAGTCGCAGGAAAGGTAAGACAGACGCAGACGACGTTGCGAGCAGACGACGTTGCAAAGGAGCAGACGACGCTCAGATAGGGGGGTCGCGATCAGCCAATCAGGGCTCGGCCTTCTGACATCACCGCTACTTCCTTTCTCATGCGCAGAAGACGAAAATGAGCCCACTTGCGAGGCGTATTGTTTTCTTGTTTTGTATTTGTTTCTGGGCGATGAAAACAAAAGTGGCGCATCGTTGTGTTTTGTGCGTTCGCTGGTTGCTTTTGTCAGGCGGTTCTTCGTTCCACGTGTGAAAGGAACTGCAGAAACTTTGTATGGCTGATGCGACGCAGGTTCCGGTACCCCGGGTCCGCGTCAAGAAGCTTCCGTCAAAACTCGTCTAGCACGCCGCGATATTTCTTGCACGTCCAATCAGGATTTCATCGAGCAAGACCTCTCTTGTGGCTGTGGTGAACTTGAGTGTTGTGCACGAGCGCGGAGTGCGTGAAGGCATCTCCAAACGCCCCTTCGCGAGCCCAGAACTTCGTCGCTTCCACGCGAAACCCTTCTCGCGCAGGACCATGCCTGTGTCACTCTCATGCTTTGGGTTAGTAAAGCTAGTGGCGCTTCGCGCGAAGCCTATCACGGTGTTTTGTCTCGATCTGTACGTAACAGCGGCGTACGATTCATTATCGCGGTAGCGAGCGTCGATTTCTCTCTTGGACAACGGTCCAACGGTGCGATGTTGGAGTTTCGCGACACTGTGGGGTGGCGACCAGGTTCGGTCCGTCCTCGCTGGCGTCTGCTCGTCGTCTCCCTTGTGTGGATGCGCTTGGGAGACAGACGAACCGCGGACATGTCATCAAGTGATCAATCAATCCGTCCTGTGAATCGGCCATGACTAACTAACACAAGCAACAAGCCCTCTTCAGGAGGTCTTCACATATAAACGCGATAAAACTATAAAACCACCCGAGGACGCGAGACACGTTGCAAGACGGCGACCATGACAGAAAAAAAAAAAAATGGCGAAGCTTTTGTTTGTTGTTTTATCCGGACGGAAGTTACGATTTTGTAAAACGTTTGTAAACAATTACGACGTTCATTCGATGGATTGTTTTTTAAACCTAAAAAGATGTAATTCAAAAGGCGATTTCAAGAGATCACGAAGATTTTATAACCAACATCTAAGCTGTCACTCATTCTATTGGCCAATGAGAAGCTGATTTGAATGACCATTGTTACCAATGGGAAGCCGAGCTGAATGACCATGGAATTTGCGCGCAAAACTTCAAATAAATCTCTCGCCGTCAATATTGCTCTAAAAATTTTTTTTTTTTTTTCGCGTAAAATTCATTTTTTGACACGCGTGTCCCAACCAAACTGTTTAAAAAAAACTTTTTTTTTCTTTTCAGGGGCCCTTTAATTCCCACAGGTAATTGGCCAATGCCCTAAAATTGTGGCACCGCCCCTTTAGGGCGTGCAGGGCAGGTAGTTTGCGAGTATGGTGTGTGCTACCCTTCACGGTGTCACTGTGCATGCCGGCTGATTAACTTCACACACGAGTACTGCACTTTGCTATTATTTCTGAGCGCCTGTACGATCACTTAATTTGCGTAGAACCGCGTTTGCGATAAAAAGTCAAGATCACAAAGCGAAATGAAGCATATATTGGTTTTGCTATCCTCGTTTCCACAGCAAGGCTTCTGAAGACCTTTTTTTCAATGCAGATGACGCAGTGTTGAACGCACATTTTCTTCTTAGTGACTTGGAGCTATGGACATTCCTTTTAAGAACTGGTTTGAACCAGTGTGCACTTGGTGGAATCGCTCGCCAAACCAATATTTTAAAATTTATCACTGGACTGGAACCAAACCGGAACAAAAAAGGAAAGCTACTTCACTCGAACGTGAACCGAACTGAAATAATGACTGGTTAGACTCCCTGCTTACAGGTGCAATCATTTAGTTACTTATAATTTTTCTTCCTCAAATATTTAAAAAAAGTGCCTTGAAGGCAGCCATTGTTGAGACAACTGATGTAAAAAAAAAAATCCAAGTGCATTTACACTATTGCGCGACGTGTGTCACAGGAACAGCAGCTCAGCGCTCGCGTAACTCGCCATCATTGTGGCACCGTTGTCGTTTATGTGCGTCCTCCCGAGCAGGATTCTGAGGACTTTCACACCATTTTCACTTCCACACTCAATTCCACTCCCGTACCCGATACATTATCCATCTGCAACAAGACTCCTCGGTATGCCAGAACCGAAAGTCGCGTTCTTTGGACCCGCTAGGAACTTTCCGAAGTCTAGTCGTACAATGTGCAGGTTCTAATGCTTGAACGGTCGTGCGCGTGTGCCGACACAACGGGGTGTCAGCTACAGCCACTATCAAAGCGAGAATGGCGTCTCTCTCGAACGCCTGGCCTCCAGCACGCGCTCCTCGCCTTTTGACACGTGCTCTGGCTGCACAGGCACGCTCGGGGCACCAAAGTTTTCACGAAGGACAACAAAGCAATTCTCTGGGGAGGATTTCACAAACAGCTGTGATTGTAGAATTAAGGCACTCCTTTGATCTACCACCTAAACTGGCCCTTCGCATGATGTCTCGGATGAAAAAGGATCGACAGGCGTAAAACTGAAAATAAAGGTATAGTCGGCGAACTTGTGCCAGAGACAAAAGAAAGAATGAGCGTCGAGAAAGCAGCAGCGAGCCTCGAGGTGTCGACACGACAACCGGACGGCGCGAGAGAGTCGGCAAGGCCACGCTGGGCTCCTTGTCTACCATGCTCGGTGTCTCGAACATTCGGCCTAGAATGTCCGAGCAACAAACAATTGGGGTAAGAGTAGGCACGAATATTCTAGAAGTATGGAGTCGTGTTCCCTCTCGGCCAAGCACGCGGCAATATCTGGGCAGCGCAACAGTGAGACGTCGGGTCATGTGACGTAACGGTGGGACGTGGCTCCAGGTGCAAAGTGACGGCGTCGCGCAACATCGCAGCATCAACGTTATTCGATTTAGTAGCGTCGCGTGTCAGGCAGGGGCGCAACTCGACATCAAATGTCGCGCGACACAACATAGTGTCACGTCACCACGATGCCACGTGACCCGGCATAACCCGACGCAAGCGACGTCGTCGCGTGACCGCACGACTCGTAGTGGCGTCCCACCAGACTGAGCGGGAAGTCAGCCCGCTAAATTCAGCCGATGATGGCGCACAGCCACGGTGACAGTGACGGCAAACAAATCGCAACTTGGAATGCATTCTCCGTTAATGATCTGCGACAACAACCGGGGAAGGGGAACTGGCTCCACGCCAACACGTCACGGTGGACGGAAGGGAAACTCACCGTCGTTTCCGTGGGCGGACGACAGCGAGCTGCCGTAGGAAGACGCGCTCCTCCGAGGGATGGAGATGGCCCCCGAGCGAGAGTGCGACGACCCGTTGGAGTACGTGGGAGACGAGGTGGCCGTGTCCGCGCCAAACACGTCGTCTTGGTTCAGGGGCCGGGGAGGCGTGACGAGGTGCGAGCGTCGCCGAACGTTGGCTCTCTGCAGGGTGCTCATCCTGGCGTTGAATAGAGGGGGGTTAGTGAAGGGAGAAGAAGAACTGCCACAATTTCTACACTGGTGGTTTCAGAAAGCAAGGCTTCCCCACAGCCTAGCACGAAGGGAGTTATCATTTCAATCGATGACGGGAAAGAAAGTTTTTTTTATTACTCACCCAGGCAGTGACTTTCTTGCGGTGCAGCGCAAGCAGACATAGGGAGAAGTGCTACCTCTAGGAAAGCTAGTTTAAAACTACGACGTTTACTTCGATAATTTATTTGTTATTTAAGAGTTAAGCTGAGGCATTTACTTTTCTATGGAGCTCAGGTGTGAGGAGTCTGTGCAATTTACAGAATCAGCCTCAAGAATCATAAGGAGAAGATAATGTCCTAATCTAAAAATGCCATCAACACTGCTAACATTGAGGACAATGTTTCACATGCCCAGAATCAAGGGCAAATTAAACTTTCGGGAACAAATACTTTCCCAGCCCTGTCCTTCGCTATGTTAGTTTTATACTTCATAATAAAGGGTAACGCATATGTTGGCTTTGTTCATTAATAGTTTGGAAGTTATTGGCATAGTTGTCAATTATTCGGGGCCCTGGCATTGAAGAGCATGCTACAGTGGAACCCCAATTATATGACTTCTGAGAGACCGCGCGAAATCGTCGTATAATCCGCGAGTCGTATCATCCGAAAAACAATAATTACAAATACAGTGATCGGCATCACGCGAAAGAGACAAGCGGAGATTTTATATGATGTCTAAGCTAATAATCTGCTGTACTTTGACGAAGCAAAAACCATCGGAAAAAACTGAAACGAAACCGTAGAATTGTGCGGTAAAGGCGTGACTAACTTTATTCTCACCTCAAAAGAAATCAGTAATTGCTTGCTGGACATTCTTTCGGTCACGCAACATCAACTTTCTTTTGAAGGCCGCCGCTCTGGAAGCAGATCAGCGATGCCATCGTGGGTGCAAACAAACTGTCGAATTTTGTCGATACTCTGTAAAGCGTTCGCCGGCGTGCACAACTGAAACGAAAGCGTGAAAAGCGACAAGTCGCTTTTCACGCTTCCTGAAAGCGGGAACAGCGGGAACCAGCGGAAGCGTGCTCAATCCTGGGAAAAGCAACGAGTTGGAGAAAGTGGCGCGCAGAGGAGAGCGAGGGTAAACAAGAGAGGGGGAATGATGGGATAAGCGGAGCAAGGTAAGCAAGGACGCAGCTCGAAAACACCGAGGCATTTTACAACCCGGGGAGGAGAAGGGAAAGCGCTGCCCCCTGCTCCCTCCCCGCAGAGCCATATATTGGGAGAGTTTGGCCAGTTTATGATAACGCCGCCGTAACGCCCCTCTCCCGAGTGAGCCCATCGGCCTGCCGCGCAGAGTAAGTGGCGCAAGCGCATGTGCGTGAACTCCCGGTTGCTCCCAGCCGTGCGGGGAGGGCCGCCATTTTCCTTCATTCGCCTAGTGGAATGCATAGGATCGACATCACAATTTTGCTTCTTTCCTTTTATAACAATGGCTCTGGTGCATTGACATAGTAGTATTCCTCGGTGGGTTAAGAAGCTAACAAATGAAGTTTTCTCAACGATTGACCACAAACTTTTATTCAGGCAAAAAAAGAAGTCGGCAAGTAGCAGACAACGCGTAGCCTCAAGAGGGCTCTGCGCCGAGAGCGTGTTGCGTCAAAATGGCGGTCGTTTCCTCTTTGCTCTCCCCCTTCCTCTCTCGTTCCTTCGGCGCTCTCTCCCCTTTCCTTCGCTTTTCTCCTCTCCAGCACCTTTATCGCCACGCCTACTGGCTAGACTCTCCCAATATATGGCCTCCGAAACGGCGCGCAGAACTCTTCCGCATTGCCATGCCACTCCCCCCCTCACGCAGCCGTCGAACTCGTCCTGCATTTCCCGCCAAAACGTTGTATGACGCGGGACGCGTAGAATCACACGTCGTGTAAATCAAACTTCTAATACATTATTTCTATGGGCAGTTTGTCGGGACCGGGCAAATTCGTCTTAAAATGCGGGACGTTGCATAAACCAGGGACGCATAACCGAGGTTCCATTGTAGTACTTCAACTCTGCATGCCATGTGTGTCTGTGCCTGATAGTTCTATTCCCAAAGTCGTCCAGGTATAATCAACATGGGACAGGGAAAAGGTCTCTGCAGTTTCTGTGAACACTGCCATGACCAGGCTATCATAATTATACATAATAACAAAAGCAAAAGACCAAGCACTCTATATCTACATGGAACAAATCCAACCTGCAAGCTTACTTGGGGCCCAGTTGACTAGGAGAGCATCCCTTGAAGATGTTGGCATCATATTCGTCATAATCGTAAACAACGGAGATACAGTCAGTTGCCCTGATGGTTGGCTGGCTTCTGCAGGCGTACATTCCTGTTCGTACGAGACAAATACTGAGCAACAGAAGATGAACAAGGCATGTGGCTTGTCTTTACTAAAAGCATACAGCACTTATCAACTCTTTCCTGACCGTGCGGAAAATATGTGTTTTGTGCGACTGTTTGTTACATTTTTTCCATTATGAAAATATTAAATTTACAATATGATGCCATACATAGAAATTGAGCAATATAAATGGACTTTTGAGTGATGCAAACATTAAAACAGAAACTTGAATTCGAATTCAATATTTAATTCATCAAACACGATTGTTTTCCAAAGATTGGTCCAAACCATGATACAGATATGGCTATAGCTAACGAAAAAAAAGTGTGAAACAAAGGGAAATTTACAAAAAGATTTTCATTTTCATGAGAAAAAAACTAAGCCAAAACTAGACTTCTAGGTCGAAAAAAGATCTTCAGTCTACCAAAAATAGAGTCAACTCTCATGACCGACATGCCATTGGACCAAGCAGTTTCCCAATATGGTGATGCACAAGCCGTCAGAACTAAAATGATAATCTGGCTTAATCATCACACCCATTTCTGCTCTCAAGGTCCGAAAAAATTGACGGAGGATTCGCGAGAACTGCCGTGGAGCGCGTGACGGACCCGTGGAAGCAGCCATAGCTGTCAGAAACAATGTGCCATTTGCTTCACACTCTGCTTAGAAGTTGCCGCCACGTGGAAAGAGGGAGAAAAATACAGAAACCAAAACTGTAATCTTCTAACTACCTACAACAGGGGTTCTCAAACTGGGTTCCGGGGAACACGGGGGTTCCACGAGCTGGTTTCATGGGTTCCGCGAACACCCAAATTGCAACCCCCCTCCCCTCCCCCTCCTCCTCCTCCTCCTCCTCCTCCTCCTCCCTCTCTCTCCTCCCCCTCCCCCTCCCCCCCCCCCCCCCCCCCCCCCCCCCCCCCGCCGAAGGCTGCGCGGCAGGACCATGCAAAGCGCCTTCATCTCACTTTGTACTGACATCGCGATTGATATGGTGGGGATATATGGGAAGCAACACAAGGAAAATTGCCTACAATTGTGCATCTGTTGCTTCTCGGTTGGCAAATATGGTTTGGGAGGGGGGGGGGGGGTTCCGCGGCAGTTTTTGAGGCTCCCTGGGGTTCCGCGAGACCAAAAGGTTTGAGAACCCCTGACCTACAAGATGGTGTAGTGGGTGATCGACGTTCTATGGGTGCGGTTGGAAAAGAGTTAATATAGACCTGTGTCTGCTCTGTTCCATGGGCGCCGCCATGTTTGCTTATGCTGACGCTGTGACGTAGTAGGGGGGCCACACTTTTTGCGAGACTCCGTTTTTTTTTAGAAACTTTCGCACATATCATATTGTAAGAATGTCAGAAGTGGATAGTCACGAAGCTCCAAGAATAACACCGATGCCAAGAGTGCCGCAAAAAGCAAAAATCTTGTTTTTATGCGCAGCCCCTCTCTTCACAAGAAACTGCGTTTGAGATCATTATTTCACATGTTTATCGCTGGGGGCTACGATTTCGGACAATGGTCTATATCGGGTGTCTCCAAATGTTTTGGCTAAGGGGACGAATTGGGGATTTGTCCCAGTGTCAAGGGCCAGAAAATAAACAAGTGAACATAAACGACAAAAAAATAAATAAGTCAATAACCCATTAAATACATAAACTCAAATTATACCAAAAGTACAAAATATATATACAGTGCAAGCCACTTATACCGATAATTAGAAAACCCAAAATTTCAATCGCTATAACCGATTATCGTTGTATCTGGACTAGAAACCGATCATTTCCAGTCTAGAAACTCTAGAAACTGATTGCTATAGGCGGTACATCGTTATATGTGGTATCGTTATAAGTGGGTTGCACTGTATATAAGGTGAATGAGTACACACATACCATGTTGTGGCATTACAATCAGCTAAACATGACATTAAACAATATCTTTTGACTCAGAAAGCACACCGGGGTATAAATCAAGACGCATAAAAAATTTGCCCCATTCAAAGAGATTAACTGTATTAATGAACAAGTCTTCACCAAGAAAGTCGTAAACGTAGAAAAGTGTTTGAACAGCCTCTACTGCTGTTCAAACATTTTTCTACGGCATTCAAAGAGGGCAGGAGACTACCGAGAATGGTAGAACTCGTGAAAAAGGTATGCAACAGTTGCCACGGCACCGTTTCTTTAAGTTTCCCAGAGTGGGGGGCCCGTGGTTTGGAGAACTCTGGTCTACATTACGAAGAAAGAAACCTCCCCTCTATCATATCTTGCATGAAATACAAGCCACTCACACTGTGATCTCCCATATTACGAACTGCGTTACTACAGTAGAATCCTGAGATATAGACCTCCTAAAGTCGAGAGAAAATTGAGCAAAAATAAGGATTGGGCTAACTTTCGGTGTGCAATCAAGAAAAGTTGAAAAAAATTCTATTTTTAGATTATGCGTCTCTGTCAAACTTGTTATCGCGGCAAGGGGTCATGAAGCAAAGCAAAGACGAGCTCAGCTCGTCCAAAATAGTTTCGCTGGTGATATGATCCTAAAGACGTCTGGAGCTCGTCCGCTGCTCTGCACTTGCTGGAAAAGGTACCAGATGGCGTAAGGAGCCCGTAGAAAGAAATTTTTTTCAACAGGTGCTTTTGTTGTTGCGCTGGCTACCCTGTGCTTTAAAAATGGCGGCCCAGGTAGGACGAGTCGATGATTCCTCACGTGGGGCAAAAAAGAAAGAAGAAAAACTGTGGACTCGGAAACTTTTTCGTCTTCTTCAAGTGGAAGCGATGTGGAACTGGACTCTGACTCCGGTGAGTCTTGGATAGACTACCTCACTTCCGATGAAAGTGAAGACGACAGCGCTGAGGACATAAACTCTTCACGTGTTTGGTCAAAAATTGACATGAATAATATCCCTCGTCCACTGCCTCGATTTCCTTTCACTGGCTCTCCTCGTATTAACGTCCAACTAGACGAGAGTGCCGGAGTTCTGGAGTATTTTCTTCAGTTTTTTTTATCAAGAGCTTGGTGATCTCGTCGTCTCACTTGCAGAACTAAAAAATTCCAGGATTTCTAGCAAGTTTTTAGAAAAAAAAACCGTCCTAAAAGGGTTAAAAGAAAATAGCAAATCAAACTAAAAATAGGGGACAAGTTACATTTTGGGGGCGGGGCATCTCTCGGGATTTTATGGTAATAATTTTTCAATTAAAAATATTTATTGAATTACGCGACTAAGCACCGCCAGATTGAGAATTCCGATTGTAGACTAGGGGTCTGCATGGGTATGGGCCAGCCCGGGGTCTGCATTGGTCAGGCCTTGCATTCAAGTCTACAAGGCGAACCAAAACAAACAAAACCAACTGCAACTTTTTTTTTTTGAGCACAAATGTTTTTTTAGGTTTGTTCAAGGGGTTAAGGGAGACACCACAGTGGGGGAGACCCAAATGTTTAAAGCATGTGTGCGTTTCTGAAATGAGTGATAGGGCGCAGGCGAGCTGGTTTACGTTCATGATTTAAGACAACCCTGAGACTGGGAAAAACAAAAAGGACAAACACGACGAAATCTCTTTGAGATTTTGTCGTGTTTGTCCTTCTCGTTTTCTCCAGTCTCAGGGTTGTCTTAAATCATATGTGTGTTTTTTGTTTTATTTTTTACCATTTAGAGGGTGCATCGACTGCCCTTCCGGCGCAGTGGTCATTTTCGTCGTTGGCAACACTGCCGTCGTACAAATGCTTTTCCTCATCAAGCACACACACATATGCACCTACACAATGCACACCCTCGCAGGTGTGTGGGTGAAGATAATCTGCCTCCGTCAAATTAGTCTCCTTGGGGCCCGGAGATTCTTTTCCTAACCGATTTCTCGCAGACCCACGGCAAGAGCCAGCGATATTCTTTTGATCACTTTTTTTTCGGTAGTGCATGGCGGGAGTGGGCAATTTATAACTTTATTCCTTTTTTTTTTGTACGGACCTGTCATAACGCTTCCCTTCCTTTTCAGCTTTGGCATGTGGTCTTGTTTACTGTTGCTTGCCATTTTTATTTTGCTGTTGTTTTGTCCAAGGAAAAGACGATTGGGCTAACCTTTTTCTTTTAACACGCTGCCTCGGCTCGCTGAACGGTTCGACTCGTAATAGCAGAAAAAAAAAAAAAAATTCCTACTGCATTGATTATCATATACCGTGGTCAACCTGTGTAGCAGTGGCAAGCAAGCTTGCCGTGCCAGGCAACTTGTGAGCTCAGCTTCATACTGGGTGTAAATAGAGCGGGCCTCAGCGGTGCCATGAAAATTAGTGTCGGGCCGGGCCAGGCCAGGCGGGCTGTCAGAAATGGATAATGGTCTGCAGGCCGGACTGGGCCGGGTTCTTAAATATTGGCCCGTGCAGACCTCTACTGTACACTAAAAAACCTGCTACCTTATGCATTAAAAAAGCATTAAAATAACAGCCTTTTATAAAAACACTTGAATCCAAAAACTGCTGAAACATACCAGTGCCGAGAGCTTTCACTTGACTGGGCTTTGGCTGGCGTGCACAAAGATTGAAACAATACAGTTACACAGTGCATTTACTATCAACTACATACAAGAAACAGCTTTAACGACACTCAAATGGAACAGACGATAAGCCTGCTCTGGAAAGACAATGCGATTGTACTGCAGTTTACGACTGCATCTTAACTAGCTTGAACAAGACGAAAACTAAGGAAGTGGTAAATCCTAGTGCAAGCAGTCACCTGTGGAGTTGGAAGCTTGATACGAGGCACGAACTTGGAGTATGACTGCGCACTAGTGGTTGAGTAAAAACTGAAACAAGAGAAGTCAATGCAGAGCATTCAGAAATGCACTGGTGCTAGGCCAAATGGGTTTAACTAATAGAACTCCAATAAAGTCAAATGCTCACCTTAAGTTAATCCAGTGAGGCATGTTGTAGTCATCCTTCATGTCTAGGCCAGCAGGGTTTTTTGACTGAAACTAGAAGCATTCCACCCATGGGCACCCACGCTACAATTCAAACAAAGTGGGCACCGACAGTGACTTAATCTTTATGAGCTCTGTATTTTCAGCCTTTGGGCCAAAAGAACCATGTTGAAAAACTACAGATGTTTACGCTTCTGTGTAATGCGAAATTAGAGTGTAGTTCTTGGGGCATTTTGATTTTGCAATATGCCGTGGTAGAAAAGCTGAGAGAAAAATATATATATACGTACAGTCGACTCTCATTAATTCAAACTCGAGGGGGGCCGAAAATTTGTTTGAATAAAGCAAAGTTTGAATTATCAGGAGTTTCTTCCCATAGAGACGCATAGGATGGGACCTGCATGTTAGTTTGAATTATCAGAAAATTTGAATTAAGAGATTTTGAATTAACGAGAGTCGACTGTATTGATATTTAAATATATAGAGTAAACTTTCGTTAATTCGACCTTGAGGGGACCTCAAAATTTGGTCGAATTATCCGAATGATCGAATTAAAAAACAAGGACAAAAAAACAGTTAAAATTAAACTTCCTTTTATTGTCCACAGTACTCGCAGATGGTCTGCTGCCGTCTGCACTTAAAACGCGTGTCTAAAAGCACGCTCGGGAGAACAGCGTAACTAAACGTCAAAACCCCAAAATAGTGCACTAAAAAAAAAAAAAAAAACGAAAAAAATAAGTTTTACAAGCCAACGAGCCAATTTTGACGCCGGACAGCCAGACCGTAGGCGACAAAGAAAAGTAACAAAAAAAAAGGGAAAAGAGAACCCGCGCTCTTTGACGCGCAAGATGGACCGCACACAATGCTACAGAAAAGCGCATTGTTAGCGCGCGCCGCGCGCGCTGTCTCCGCGCCCGACCACGTGCTATGTTCTCCGCGCTACTCCACGCCCGATTGGTTGCGCTGGCTCGTGTCATTCCCTACGGTCCATCTCAACGGCGTAGAGGAGCAGACGCATATTTGCGCACGTTCGGCTTTGCCGAACGTTGGTGGTTTTTCTGCCGTGGTGCCGTGCAATGTGAGCCCACGCGCATTCGCCAGGATGAATTATTCGATGCGGAGTCTTCCCGAGTTCGAACTATTGAACTTTTCCTCCCATAGAAATGTATGGGCGCTCGCCGGGACTTTTGAACACGATCAAATTAAACGAAAAGTCTAATTAACCGAGGTCAAACTAACGGAAGTTTACTGTATATTTCTTTCTTGTTTGAGGGTAGGCCAGAGGGGACGAGGAGGGTACAGTGGGGGGGCCCCATAATGCAATGCGCGCAGTGTTGCATCATGGGACGTCGCAGACCTACACCAATTCAATTTCTCCGCTGAATTTAGCGGGGAATTGAATTGGTGTACAGGTCTGACGTCCCATAATGCAATGCACACACTGTTGCACTACGGGACTCTTGGGCACCCTTTTCCGCATACAGCAATTACACCGACGGCAATGGCGATACCGCCATATGCAGGAACAGACAACTAAGAGCTAAGCTCTATAAACTGCGCCCCCAAGTTCAATCCGTGTGGGGGTGTAAAATGTTCCATGATGCATTCTGGCTGTCTGATGCCTCTTAAAATTATAATCCTTCAAACTTTTGAGATGTACCATTTTAGACAAATAGTAAAAAATTTAAAAGCTTTTTGCGATCTTTTGTTTTTTTTAAGATCCACCCATTCCCTGGTTAATCTTCAGTTACCTTGAAAAGAGGAACAGCATGAAGGGGCTGCTCTCCAAGGCACACAAGGTCACTTCCTATACCTGCGAGAAATACAAAAACAAACTTTGGAGCATCACAACAACAAATTTTGAGCTTGCCACATGATTAAGAATTCAGAGTTCAGCACAGTTTTGGCAACTACTGCAGCACACTCTCACCATTGTCAATGATACGCTGCTTGGTGATGTTGGTGAGGTCACGATCCACCTCAAAGACGCCAACGCCCGGAGTGATGACCACGCTGATCTGGCCGGTACGGTCAAAGCTTCTGTCCATGAAGTGCTTCTCAAAAACTGCAGGTGGTAAAAGTGCAACAGTGTAACAGCTCATTTCTTTCTCTACATTTCCATAGAGAAGCTGCAGAAACAAAATTACCTTCAACAGAAAATGCACAACAAAAAAACTCAAAATGTCAGTGCTGCTGGAAAATTTGTGACAAGTGTTGTGGCATGACAAGAATTCCTCGTATGAGATGCCCCGCGACAAGTTGGCCTACCAGACGAGTTCACGTATGACCACTTGGCCCATCACGACTGGGCTTGCGACGAGTTCTCCTAAACCCTGTAAAATCCTATGTGGTAGCCCTTCCCCAAAAAATTCCCCATCCCATTATTTTGGCTAAATATCTGTTGGGTTAAAATTTCAAAACATTAAACACCCCCGATTCTTAGATGAAGTAATTCCGATGGAAATCACTTCAAAGGGATACTGAACCGAAATTGGGATTTCGCAAAATAAGGCCGCAGAAGCGTTGAACGGGATGCCGCAAACTCCAAAACCTCACTCGTACATCGATATCTCAAACGAATGGCCGTACTGTTGGAAAAGAAGGGCGCGATCAAGTGAGGGCTATGACGTCATGGTCCTCCTGGAACATTTGAAAATGAGGGGAAGCGGCCTCCCTTCTCTTCTTGCTTTGGTTCACCAGCTCAATGGGACGTAGAGAGGACAGAGAATGAGAATCGTGACGTGACTTGTCTTGTCGGCCTCGTCGGCCGGGTTCAATCACGCACTTCTTTTCCAAAAATACAGCGATCCGTTAGAGATATCGCTGCATGAGCGGTGTTTTTGGGTTTTGCAGCGTCCCGCCTATTCGTCCAGCCTTTTTTTGTGAGCTCAAAATTTCAATTCAGCATCCCTTTAAGGGGGACTACGATAGAAATCATACACTTGCTGAAAGTGCTCTAGTCGTCTTCACAATGCCTCACAAGAGAGCCGAGCGAACTGAAGAGGACATGACTCAGCAGAAATGGCAGCCCAGCAGACTCTGCGTGTTTGTCGTGCCAATGAGATGCCATTTGGCCAGGGACAAAAATGCAGGGTGGGCTTGTTCTGCAACGACCGAGGGCCGAGCAAGGGAACAAGGTTTGTCTCAATTTAGTAGGCAGAATGTGGCCCTCATAGAAGAAACGTTGAAATGCTACTGCATTGTCTGCAGCGAAGCACCGCAGAAATCTACCCCGTTATATTCACCGTTCATCTCTTTGCCATGGGCATGCGTTTAATCTGGACTTTACGGTAGTACAGGCACACGCTCAATTGGATTTCTCCGTAATCTTTTTCACCCGGAGGACTTTACCAAAGAGGTACGGCTTTTTTGACAATAATGCATTATTATTAGTACTTTTAAATTCTAACAGGCCATACAAAGTTTTTCAAACACACAAAGTCCTTCCTCAAAAACCCGTAAAACCTTAAAGGTTACGCTAAGTCCCTCTTCTTGGCTGTGCGAACAGTTAAAGAGAAAGAGCTCCGGCAAAATATTGATGGTCATAGATTTTTATAAAATTTTTGCCATGCACTAAATATCTGCACTTGAGTATGTCTACAAAATACCGTATAATCGCGTGTAAGGGCCGCACCCGTGTAAGGGCCGCACCTCTGTATTTAGGACAAAGTATTAGAAAAAAACATTCACAGAAATTATTTGTGTATGCGCCGCACCCCCTTGTTTTTGAGGCGCGCCGACTGTAATGCCACGTTTCTATGAATATATTTCGCTAGGTGGCGCTAGCCACCGCCCAAGCACGTAGCGGCACGCGTCCGCATTTCCGATATTTTCTCTCCACTCATCCGTATCACCGCATGGCAGAACAGCTGTCGACCTCGATTGTGGTCGGCCGCACTGTCGGGATGCATTTATGTTGCGGCAAGGCATTGAGAAAAGATGAACAATATGTCAGGTTCCGTGGCAAGCGCGAGGAATGGGGATTCAGCGGGCTCGCCTTGCGCGTGCACTCAGGTTTCCGAACGCCACTGTACACTCTGGGGAGGTTTCCTTTTGTTCTTTGATGTGTATCAAAGCGTCGTGATTTGTCTGGCGTCTTGATTTGTCTGCCTTTTCGCGCAATCTCAGAGCTATAGGCAAGTACCACTTCAACAGTCATACGGGATTCAAGTCGAAAGTTGCCGCGCATGCTATCAAGTACGGCAAAAAAAAAAAAAAGCGTATTGCGCAGTATGTAAACTAATTAAATCTGACTGACGATCGAGTCCGGATTCCGGAGTGAAGGCGTTTCCGACCAGTGCAGCCGAGCACGCTCATGTATGTTCATTTCAAAATGTGGATACAGATTTTTTTTTTTTTTATCCGTGTATGGGCCGCACCTTGAAAATTTGCCCTCAAATCGGGAAAAAATAGTGCGGCCCTTACACGAGTTGATACGGTATCTCATCAAAATAATAATTTTCTTTTAAAAAAAATAAATTTTTGAAATTTATGCGCACACCTCCGCCCAATCACAGGCTGCCGCTCTACTGACAACGAGCAGGGGCGTTCATGACGTCAAATGTTGTATCCGAGAGCAGATGACGCTCCCTCCTCCACGGCATGGTGTGCCATAGTGCTAGTGAGCGTCTGTGGTTTTGCAGAGCACTTTAGGCTATTTGCGGCATGCAATGGAGGGTGGTGCACTGTGGGGTGCAATAACACCACGAAGAAATGCAGCCAAATGACATCTTATTGGTTTCCAACCAGGAAGCATCTGCTACGGAAGTGTGTCCGAGCAGACCGACACTAACGCTGGCTCCTAGCATTCGAGTCGTGCTAGAAAACGGTTTGCGCCGTGCCAGCAAACCAAACCTTCCATACCCTTTTGCTTCCGAAGCAGCGTCTGGGTCCATATATCAACGGATTGCGAATGCAGCCACCACGGGTGGTCCCCTCGGAAGTAATGCCAGCGTATCAAATGCGAACGGTGAATCGTATGAAATCTCATGCTCAAACTCTTAACATTTGCTGGCCATTGCTTCACTCAAACAAGCCTGGTGAATCATAGCCCATCATTTCCACCAGATGATCGTGACAGCCTTTTGACGGCTTCTAACGCTGGCCGAAACAGGCTCAAGGTGCCCATGTGCCGATGTCCATACAACGTCCGACGTCGCAGCAAGATGGCGATCCAGTGAAGTTGCAGGTTAGTTCTGCTTTCGGATTCATTGTATTTCTACAAATAAAATGATTTAGAAAGTTTTGGAAAAATTTACTCGCTGCTCTGGGCTCAGTTTCTTGCGCTCTTCAGAAAACACATTTAAATGTAAACGTTCAAGCTGACTTTGTAGCTCCCCTGCAAACAAATCCGTAACGCAAGTTGACAGACCATTAAGGGACATGTTGAGGACTTGCAGGAAGTTGCCCTGAGATGCCGTCGAGATGACTGCCGTGGGCACCTTGACGTCCGGCCTGTTGTGGCACTCCAGGATCTGCTTGGGGTACTCGCTGAAGTAGGTCTTCAGCAGCCGCAGCGTCTGGGTCCAGTCGTCAATGCGCTCGTTCTGCACTGCTACCCTGGAGCAGAACGTGGAGAGGAGGTCGTTACGAGTCTGCAGCGGTCCCCGGTGCATCACCTTACATTTATGCTGAAGCACGTAGAGGCTTGTTCACGCATTTACGCTTCAGTGCGATCAACTGCGTTGCAACAATACACGTTTTCACCACAAGAACCGTAGTTACATGTAGGTGCGTTTTAGACTAGATATAAGTTATCTTATCAAGACGTACACGCTTCAAATTCCAAAAGCATCACTGCTTACTCCAACCTAAACCTTGTAAAAATTACTTCGTGCGGCGGTTGAACATTGCACAAAACCCCCCCTATTTTCTTGAAATGAAAAGGAGTATAGAGGTGTCGCAAACCTCCCAAAGTTTGTGACACGAGGTTCGACATTTTTTAAAATTTTACCGCAAAGTTTGACAAAAGTCTGACTGGAGTTTGACTTTTGTGCGCACGCAGGAGAAGTGCAGTCAAGCCGACGCCACATGGCAGAGGAAAAGTGGGATATTTCTTGGGTATATCGTCCTGGTATTTCGCATTAGTAAACCAACTAAGGCATTCAAACTACATATGTTTGCTTTTATGTTGCGTAAACGTCGGTAATCATACTGCAAATTATAAGATGAACAACTTTACGGGTTATTTTTTCCCTAAAATTCCGAATGTTTGCGTACAAGTCGGGCAACATATCCATAAGTCCAACTTTGTCTCCACTGGCTCGAAATAAGTCTGAGAATGTTGGAAGAGACCATTTCTCGTCGACAGTGCGTAGGTCTAATCTTGCAAACACTGCAAAACCTTTAGTCTGGGCATACCTGTAAAAGTCCTCGTAAAAGCGCCCCTTGTAGTCCACCTGAACGCAGCCGGCCATGTGCGGAGGAAACTGGTCCATACTTTTAGCCTCGTAGAACACACGGGAGAACAGCACAATGTTCACGTCGTGGTTGCATTTCATGTCCTGCAGAAGCAGTCATAAAAGGGCTCCCTTTTACGACAGTCCCAATCACAAATTGGCAACGTAATAATGTGCCTAAATCAGCATCGTAAGAACACAAATTCGAATGATCTCTGCAATGTCTCCATAGAAGTTATGTTTGTCTTACACACTATGCAAGTAAAATCCAAACAACCTTGACTTTTTTATGGATAATTTCATGCTCTTTCCTGAAACAACACATGTTTCACCTACGGTAGTTTTTTTTTTTTTTGCTTTTTCTGAATACAATATTACATTATTGTGAAATTCACTTGCTGCCTTAGTCATTTGTAAAAGTGTGTAATGAAATAATGAAACACAGAGGGTTCCCAAACTCGATTGCTGGGAATTCTGGGGTTTTGCTAGACTGCCGCAAGGAGTCCCTTCATCACAAAAATCCCTTCAGTCATCCGTACACCTAGTGTTTATCCAGCTAGAACGTAACTTAGGCATAGCTCAGACGTACAGCAGTCACTCCAATCTAGTGTGTGTGTAGTGTTATTGCCATCAAAGTTTGTAAGCTTTAATCCGTTTTATTTCAAGAATGGCAAATGGGGGAGAATCGCTTCATTAAATGGCATTTCATTAAAAACTTATTTGACAGACGCCACGAAATTCCAGCAGCATCATTAACAAAAATTGCTTAAGAGAAGACATTTCACTCAAAAGCTACTGCAACTTTTCAGCATAGTTACTACTATGTGGCCCTTCAAAGTTGGGAGGGATGCCGATTTATTGAGAGACGAGTAAAAAATGTGAGTCACCATATCACTCGCTAATGTGACGGAAATCTGTCTATCGAAACATTCGTTAATGAAACCTTCTGAAAAGCTTTCCACAAGACGAGTGCCAGCAAATTATTGCTGCCACAAATGTCAACGACAATTGAACAAAAAATAACCCATAAAATGAGCATAAATTATGAGTGCAAACCTAGATGAACTGAGCCATCCCAATCGTCGTTTAAAGAAAATACATGATAGAGATAAAATGAAGCTTAGTAAGATCGACAATTGGGCGAGTTAGTAAGAGTTCATACTTGAAATACAACGCGACTAGGACAAGGAATCGGAGACGAGACGAACCGCGAGATCAGCTTTTTGGATTGAGGGTAGCACGGCTAGTTCCGAGTGGAGTGAAAGTAGTACCCAAGGCCACAAAGGGACGTGCGCCCGCGCAAGCAGCACCATCACGTATATGTTTTTGTTCCATTCGAATCAGTTCCTAGTCAGAGCAATTGTCTTGTCTTTTCTTGTTTCTCAGTCCTTGTCCTAGTTGCGCTGCATTTCAAATAAAATGAAGCACTGCATAGACAATAGATAGAAAATATGCGGCGGTAATTTCATCTTCATCAAACCATCGTACGCAGAATTGCACTGTATGAGAAACTCGGCCGACGCTCACATTCATTATTAGTCTTTCCGGTACGCGCCGCCAAGTCTTTTCCAAGCGTAGCCTCTTGATCCTCTCCCACCCCTTCTTTGTTTGCTTTGACACGGACAACAAACAAGCTGAGGCGAGAGAGCATCATGTGAGTCGACTCAAAACGTGTTCACACAAGATGCGTGTGAACATGCGCAGTTGGATGGGGGCGCAAAAGTTTGGCATTGGCAAGAGGGGAATTCTGCCACCCTTTGCGTTCATCTGAGACGACGCTTCCGACGACACGAAGTTTGAGCTGGCTTTCGTTGGAACGCAATCCTGAACTAAAAGAAATGCCACGTGCCTTCCACCTGGCGATGAGGTCGCAGAGAAACCCGTTGACGGCCTTCTCGAAGTAGAGGTCTCCGTTGATGTCAAAGTCCCACATCTCGGAGCTCATCTGGAGGAAGAGGTAGACCATGCTGCTGGCCGACCGGTACACGATCTTGGTGTCCTCCGTGATCACCCCCGAGGCCACCTGCTCCCCGTGGGCCCACATCTCGCACACCTGGAGGCTGCGGCGGAGAGGGCACGCCATCGGGTCACCAAGCGGGAGAGTCGTCTGAATTAAACGGAGCGGATCCCCGACCCCTTGGGATTCCAGGCGCATGGCAGCCAGCCCTATGCCCCGCATTGCAAGGTTTTCCCCATCTGAAAAAACAACTACTCCTAGTACCGGATTTTTGCGGACTATGCGGAGGGCAAGTCGTCTGCTTCTTGCGCAGGAGTTACGGTGCCGTCAGAACAACGCCGAGCTCTGATTGGCTTTGATTGGAAGGATAGTGGGTAAACGTCAATGCTAGATGCCTTGAGGTCTACCCACTATTTTGTTTGCAATCAGCCAATAAGAGCTCAGCGTACTGACATTATAAAAACTTGCGTGCAAGAAGCAGACAAACTTGCGCTACGCATAGTTCACAGACAATACATGTTTAAAAGTTAAAATTTTATGCGGTGCGGACTATCTATCGGTGCGAGCTATACTAGGATGTGTTTGTTACGGCTGTTTATTACAGCGAGAGTTCGAATATTTTGTGAATGACAGCTTATGTTAAGGATGGTTTCTGCATGATACAAGCTTCTTTGTGTGCTAATAAAGCAGTAATTTTTCAAGGTGTGCTGTGTATGAAAATTTTGTGTGCGAACTATACACCAGGTGCAGGCTATCTAAGAGAAAACCTTTTTCTTAAAGCCGAAATTGGCCCCTGCGGACTGACTATACCCCGGGTGTGGACTATAGTCCAGAAAATACAATACTTTGGCCACGTCTGAGGAAATCATCATAAGTAGAGTAATTACTTGGCCGGTAAATCTTGTTGTACTTGTTTGTGTACTCAGTGATGGAAGCAACATTTGACCTTTGTCAGCAGGTCTTGTGGCAGGCAAAATATTGATTTGGAGCAGCCACCAATGCTTTGGAGCAGATGGCAACCTCTGAACACAGCGCTGATGCTGGTTTGAATTTCGGGCAACGTTCCAACAAGTTCGCAAACGAAAAAAAAAGAAAAAAAGATCATCGTTAAATTAGTTTATATTTGATAATGACTGAGGCATACCTATTACTTATTACCGTTTGTAAAAAGGACACATACGAGACAAACTGAACACACAGCATTTTTTTTAGAAAAAAGCTCAGGTCAGAGTACCTAGTTTGCACTTACAATGGGTATTAAAACAAATGTTTGAAAAATAATATTGCTATATTTCAACTGACATAAATCCTCTCTCCCCTTCCCATTTTACACTCAGTAGTTTATTTCGTCGATAAATATAATTTCTGCGAAAAGCCGGCAGAAAGCAGCATATCTGCCAAAACATTGATTTAGGAACCTACCAATCTCAGGATTTTAATATGAACTGCAAAAAAACAGCCTCCCAGAACTATTATGAAAACCTACAGCTGCGCTTTAAAAGTGACACTGCGCTTTAGCAGAGCGCAGTGGCGTCACAAAGTTCAGCGGCACCCAAGGCGGTAGCCTGCTGCGACCCCCCCTCCCCCCCCCCAGCTCTCGCGCTGTAACAACTAATAGGTATGCTGGTCAGCAAGTTTGTTATACTTGTTTTGTGCGTCCATTAACGAAATTACCTTTTTGCAATCACTGTTTTTCTTAATACGCCTGAGTATGTGGGCTAAAACTCGGAGATGCCACTGAAAAGCTAAAATCAAACATACTTCTTGTCTCTTACCAGTACTGACCCGCAGCACTGCACGAAGTGAAGTCCCCACCTGCTTGCATTTTACTAATTCAATATCGCATATGTGCATCAAGTTATCCTGCAATCATATAGGCACATTCGAACATACAAACAGTTTTTAAGAAAGCAACAGTCAAACACTTGCGTGAAGATTGTCGCGCCGTTCGCTGGATGGCCCGTATACGGGCGTGAACCCCTATGCGGTGGGCCAAACGCACTAAAGGATTCAAAGTGCATTTGGCCATTGCTAATGGCCATAAGATTTGGTTTGCTTTCTTCCTGACTGAGTGTGCCAAGATAATATCAGACACACCATTCAGACACAGATCTTGGGCGTCGGTAAAAGCTCGTTAAAAAAGGCTTAGCGAGGAGTAGGGGATGCTTGTTGGCGCCTTTGCTGTAGCTAGCCAATATCATTGTTTGTGAAAACTTAATCTTCAATCGGCGTAAAATTTGAGTGGGAGATATATGATGACACAAGGATGACTTCATAGTAACTTTTGTGCCGTAGTAAGGTCGAATTTATTGCTTAAAAGTTCATGCGCCAATATTGACGCTCAACTTTGAGGCTCCTAGTGAGGACGCGGCTTGTTTCTCGCCCAATGAAGTAACAAGAAGCGGACGTCTGGCAAACAAAATATGTGTAGGGCTCAAAGTGACCAAAATTCAATTGTGGTTCACCGGTACCTAGACAGGATTATTAAAATTGAGCTCAAAGATACAATCGTGGGGTGAGGTGACTAAGCCATGTCTTGCTTTGTTTGCATAAGCACACACAATATCCAGCATGTCGGGAACCAAGTGCCTCGGTATTGCACATTCGTGGGAAGTCAAATAATCGAAAACGCAAGCAGCACGTTCAGTCACGGTGCGATAGCACAAACCGAAGCTACTCAATCGAAACCAAAACTGAGTGGCCAACTAGTTTCCACAGTGCACAGTCTCGCATTTTGCCGCGGTGGGGCACTTTGAATTTCAGAAGTCTATTGTGTCTAACTGCCAACAACCCCTTATTTTGTGCTTGAGTTAAAGCTAAAAGATCCGAGCAATAAACAGAAAAACACAAGGAGTACAAACAATGAGAGATTGCTTGTTTGTGCACAACTGTATTTTGCAATATCTTTAAAAAAAATCTAGAAATTAACGGTAATAAACATTGAATCATTTCAGATAAAAAGTTACAGTCTTAAACTATAGGCGCAGAGTCACCCTTGATTCATGGGTGCCTGT
This sequence comes from Ixodes persulcatus, assembly GCA_013358835.2. NCBI lineage: Eukaryota > Metazoa > Arthropoda > Arachnida > Ixodida > Ixodidae > Ixodes > Ixodes persulcatus. The sequence goes on along the minus strand of JABSTQ010009871.1, from coordinate 109,653 downwards.
GCGCGTGTGTCACGAACACGCGCAGTCACGCGCAAATACGATCGAAGATAAAGGACATTTCAAGTAGACGCTTGGGTACTTACGCTCGTGCGCGCGAATCGCGCGTGCGCACATGCTAGCACACATCTTAAAGGGGTGATGCAACAATTTTTGTACTTTGCGCAAATACCGCTTAGAGCGGATCCCTGACGTTAATGACCTATGAAACACGCGTTCGTTTTTCACCCCACGCAATAGAAGTCCCAGTAAAAAATTAAAGAAAAAGAAAATTGACAGCATCTCCACGTGGTGAATGATGTTGCTTGGGGCGAAGCTCTGGTGGTGCTTGTCTGCGTAGACGCCGAGCCGCAGCATGCCGAGCCTTTTCATTCATGTCAGAAGGAGAATGTGTGGTTTTCTTCTTTTTCTTTTTTTAAGCAGACAGATGGGATGGCATCTCAGAACCCCCTACTCTTTTTTTTCTTTTTTCATAATTTTTTTCATCTTTTTTTTTTCAATTTTTTTTTTTCCCTACACGAGCACGTGATCTCACGAGCAGAAGCACGAGCACCCGACGCCGGGCCTACGGCGGACGGCGGACGGCGGACGGACATGGCTAGCCCCTAAGGAGCTTCGCCCCTAAAACGTTGCAACAAAACCAATACTGTAGAAAATACTTCTTGTCTCTTCCAGTACTGACCCGCAGCACCGCACGAAGTGAAGTCCCCACCCGCTTGCATCCTAATCATTCAATATCGCATATGTGCATCAAGTTATCCTGCAATCATATAGGCACATTTGAACATACAAACAGTTTTTAAGAAAGCAACAGTCAGACACTTGCATGAAGATTGTTGCGCCGTTCGCTGGATGGCACATATACGGGCGGGCCAAATGCACTAAAGGATTCAAAGTGCATTTGGCCATTGCTAATGGCCATAAGATTTGTTATGTGTTTGCTTTCTTCCTGACTGAGTATGCCGAGATAATATCAGACACACCGTTCAGACACAGATCTTGGGCGTCGGTAAAAGCTCGTTCAAAAAGGCTTAGCGAGAAGTAGGGGACGCTTGTTGGGGCCTTCGCTGTAGCTAGCCAATATCATTGTTTGTGAAAACTTAATCTTCAATCGGCGTAAAATTTGAGTGGGAGATATATGATGACACAAGGAAGACTTCATAGTAACTTTTGTGCCGTAGTAAGGTCGAATTTATTGCTTAAAAGTTCATGCGCCAATATTGACGCTCAACTTTGAGGCTCCTAGTGAGGACGCGGCTTGTTTCTCGCCCAATGAAGTAACAAGAAGCGGACGTCTGGCAAACAAAATATGTGTAGGGCTCAAAGTGACCAAAATTCAATTGTGGTTCACCGGTACCTAGACAGGATTATTAAAATTGAGCTCAAAGATACAATCGTGGGGTGAGGTGACTAAGCCATGTCTTGCTTTGTTTGCATAAGCACACACAATATCCAGCATGTCGGGAACCAAGTGCCTCGGTATTGCACATTCGTGGGAAGTCAAATAATCGAAAACGCAAGCAGCACGTTCGGTCACGGTGCGATAGCACAAACCAAAGCTACTCAATCGAAACCAAAACTGAGTGGCCAACTAGTTCCCAGAGTGCACAGTCTCGCATTTTGCCGCGGTGGGGCACTTTGAATTTCAGAAGTCTATTGTGTCTAACTGCCAACAACCCCTTATTTTGTGCTTTAGTTAAAGCTAAAAGATCCGAGCAATAAACAGAAAAACACAAGGAGTACAAAAAACGTTGCGACAAAAACAATACTGTAGAAAATACATGAAACACAAACTTTGTTCCAAGTTTTGACCTTGTTCCGGGGCTTCTAGAGGGAAAGCCAAATTATTTATGCCAGCCCCGCACCACTGAGCTTTCCGCCAGTCAACCGACAAAAGCAAGGAGTGCCTCACCGGCTGGCCGAGTGAATGACGATGGGTTTCTTGGGGTACACGCACGTGTTGACCTGAAATGACATCGCTCGTTCTAAACCCAGGCTCGAACAAATAATGCGCGATGATCGAGCGGCATCGGGGGCGTGCGTCACTAACCATTGCCTGCTTCCAGCGCCACATGTCGCTCCGCGCCAGATAGTGGTCCTTGAAAATGAGCTCCACCGAGTCCAAGGCCACAACCTGCAGGTGGAGACACGGTATGCAGACAAGGCCGAGATCCAAAATTGTCGTCCGGGACACCAATATTCGAAGAGGGGAAGTAGGCCATTATAGTCCCTGACCGCATAAAGGGGACAGCTCCGGCATCAATGTTTAATGTTTTTAACTATACCCGTTTTCACCTCAAGAACCGTAGTAAAAAAAAAGAATGGCTTCTGCGGAGCATTACTAATTTCCCTCTTTATGCTGAGAATTGAGATATATGTAAGTGCATTTTAGACTAGATATATGTTACCTGATCAAGACGTACACATTTCAAACGCTGAAAGCATCGCTTCTGCCTCCGACAACCAAATCTTGTAAGAACTACTTGGCGTATGAACATTGAGCAAAACTTCCTTTTTTCTTGAGGGGAACATGGGTATAGTAAACACATTTTTTGAAAGAGCGCTAAAAAATGAGCCTAGAGCAGCAAATAAATTTCTTCGAAAGCCCTGAAGTCATTTTTAATCGTAGGAACGTGAAAAAACCGAAACTTGCAACTTTACTGGTCCACCATCTTGTCGCGACGTGAGGCGTTGCATAAACATCAGCAAATGGTTACAGTAACCATGTGCTGGTGTTTATAGGACGTCTGACGTCACTCTAACCTTACTTGAGCCTGCTTCGCCCGGCGTCAGAAATGGCCAGGAGACCGTCGCGATCGCCCGCAGGAAATAATGAACTATGATTCATCAAGCTCGTCACAGTCATGCGATGACTAGCAAATGTTTCAAGCTTTTCAGCACGAGATGTCAAATCATTTGCCGTTCGCATTTGATCTGCCGGCGTCACCTCCGCGGGGACCACCTGTGGCGGTGGCATTCGCGATCCGCCGACGTGGAGACCCAGATGCCGCTTCAGAAGCAGAATGGTATGAAAGGTTTTGTTTTGTTAGCACGGTGCAAACTGTTCTCTAGATATATGTGAATGCTGGGAGCCAGCATTTGCGTCGGACTGCGTATCTCTTGTCTCCCAAAATATCTCTTGCATATCTTGTCTCAAACTTCCGCCAACGCTCGGACACCGAGCGAGTCTTTCAGCGACGCCGTTTTTGCTTTTCGTTCCTGCAAGCGCCGCCCGAGCAAGCGCTGCGACAAAGGGTTCCCTGCTCACACGAAACGTCTCTACGTGCTTTCACGAGAAAACACGACAGTTCAAAAACGAAGGGCAAAGGGCACGGAAAAAAAAAAGGTAAGAGGGGAGGAAGCAGACGAACTGCCAGAGAAAAGAGGAGGGTGGAGTTTTTGTTTATATGTTTCTCACCTCCTCGAAAGAGAGAGACCAATGATGCCTCTTCCTTTCCTCAAACTTACTTCCTACCCCCACTTAGGAAAATAGAAAACTCTCTGCCTATGTTCTGAAATGTTAGAAAATGTGTTGAAATAGTGGAAGCTAGAACAAGCACAAATGGCCTGATAAGCACAAACAGATGGTTCCAGACTGTATCAATAAGTGCTCTTTTAGGGAAAAGAAACAAAAGTGTATACAACATTGCAAGCCACATACGGAACGAGTGACTCTTTCAAATAGTGGAACAGTAAAAGTGCCAGGCAGAAGACTAGGAATAATGAACCAACCTTTGGATTAACCACGTTGACAATGACATCAGAATAGGGCTTCAGCTGGAAGGTAGTAGCAAGGCTTTGCTCTACACTGATAGAGTCTGAAACAGCAATGCAGCATTTGTGAGTTTTCACTGGTCAATCCTGCTGTCACTGCCATGACAGCAGACTTGTCATATGGTTAAATACTCCACTGAATTTTCTGCACCTCAAACACTCTTATAGCACGAAATGCTTTTTAACAGAATCCCCATCCTAAAGTGTTGTCCCTCAGTACGCCCGTCCACGCCTTTCCCGCTAAATTTAGCCGGGAAACTAAATTGCTGCTTAGTTCGTGCGACGTCAACTGATGTCGCGTGACCCGACGTCACGAAACTTGCACACCAATTCAGTTTCCCCACTAAATTTAGTGGGGAAATTGATGCCACGTAACCTACGCATCGAGCTTTCCCACTCCATGTAGTACCAGAGAAATTCATAAAAATAAAGGTCCTTTTTCACTCCCTCTGCTGATGGTTTAATGTCTTCTAAATAATTTTAATCAATTTCACCTTAAATGTTGCCTTCTATGCATTATAGGACTTTGGAGATAAAGGTCTCTGCCAATTTTTGGGAGTAACTTAGCATCTTAGAAATCCTTTCACCAGTCGTTATTTATAGTCGGTCACAGGGTAAGAACCCTGTAGGTGCTCCGGCTTCAGAGCGACCTTTCTGCCTTCGATAACACTTCGTCGCACGTGCGGCCCAAAGCTTAGCTGAAGGCAACAAGCACGTGCAGGAGATGGAGCATCTATCGAGTTCTCAAAAAGACACTGTAATAAAAATAAACAGAAAAACATTTCTTTTTAAAGGACTTAGATAAGACACTGTAAATTTTCTTCGTAAATTCTTTGTAAATTTTTCCACAAAAAAAAAAAATGTTTTTGGCAATAATTATGTCGCTAGACAATTTAGTTGGGGGTAGCCCTGCTCTAGGCCCCATCCATAATGAAAGGTGCTTAGCTAGCTAAGCACTGTTTCTCGTCTCTCGTTGGTTGGAGAGGGGATTGATGCGTGAAATGTTCATCGTAAACTTGTTTCCCCGTACCCTAAAAGGGTAGCATTTTATGGACAATATTTATGTTTTAAAAACAAATAATCTAAATATTTTTTTTTTTTTTTTGAAGGGTAAAACAGCGCAAAAAGACACGGACAGGGAAGATGTACACACACGGAGCACTCACTTTCAACAGTTCAAAGGCAGCGCTCTGTGTGTGTACATCTTCCCTGTCCATGTCATTTTGCACTGTATTACCCTTTTAAAATGCAAAACCAACTAGCCCAACTCACCACTGTGCTAATCTAGATAGAATCATTATAATTTTAAAAAAATATTCCGAGATTGCCTTTTCCACTTTTATTTCAAACGACAATAAAGATGGCTGCCGGCATTTGCAGAGGGCTCAACGAGCTTAGCTCGTTGCGTTGGTTTATTGTTACGAGTGCATGTTGCTCTGAGCTCACCGAGGTGTTTAGAGGAAGACCTCCTCGACCGACCTAGTTTGCAGCAAACAACTGTCGCCAGTATGCATATTCGGAAGCGCTTTGTGGGTGCCTGTGTTCGTTGCGGGACTGGCCTAAGCCTAGCATCCCACTTTAAATATGTTGCTTGATCTGGATTTATTTGTTTCTTTGCACGTTTGCGCTTTTGTGATCGCGATTGCGACCGTAGCTTCAATATCGAGAACATACCTATACAGGTAAGAATTTGCGAGCCATTTGGCTGGAGGCAATCGCGCAATCACCTTGCATCAAGTTTGTCAAAGTATGTTCCCATCATTCCGCTTCAAAAGGTAAGTAGCTCTAGGGTTCTGCAGTGCACCCGGCCTGCCAAAGCAAATATTTTTAGGTCGCGTTTTAATTGTGCATAATGACGCTCACCAACCTTGCTCGCGGATGCCATGCAAAAAAAACAAAAAACAAGAACAGAAAAGTTGAAAAGACTGCGCATTTATTTTATTGTTTTTATTTCAATCCTCTCATTCGCTTTTGACTGGACATCGACAGATGCTGAAAGATGCTTGTATTTGATTGTAGCTCGTGCATGATGAAATGCTAAAATGCTGCTTTTCTGGTCGTGTCTTGCGAGCGTTGCAGATGTTTTTAAAGGGGGACAGAATAGCAGACGAAACACTAGAGAATGGGATAGAATAGCAGATAAACGCAGGCGATAAAGGATGCCGACGTGCTGCTTTCATGATCGTGTCTTACGGCCATTGCAGACGACGATAGACGGTGGCGGAATAGCAGACGATGCCGGACGCTGCTGCACGTCTGCTCGCACGATTACCAGCCAGTGTCAGATGCCAGACTAGACGCACGTAGGGTGACCACCTCCCTGCTAGCGAAATTAAGGACATGCTGACCGGAGGAGGGGAGTATGGGAAGGGCAGTATTATCACGACTGCGGCAACAGAAAGAAACCTATTAGAGGAAATTTATCAACATGTACACCACGAAATGTGGCTCTGCTAACACATTTAGCATCCTGAGTAGTTTGAAAGCTTATTATACACCTGCAAATCGTGTTGCGGCAATTAAGTTAAAATAATTTTCACCGCCAGTGATATTTTTTTAAATTTTAATGTCAAATATTTTATTAAAAGTGTCCAAGTTGAAAACAAAATAATAGACTGCAGCAGACCCCATCGCATCCAAAAGAAAAAAGAAACAGTAAATGTTTTGTTGGCTTATTGTTTCCTGTCGATGCTTAATTTTACTAAGGAGCTCCTACACAAATTTAGGACATCATATGTTTTTGTTTTCTTTCGACCATTGTGAGCTGCAAGCTTTTTGCCTTGCGTGGCCACCTTCACTAAAAAAGATTTCCACAGCAAACCTTTTGCACTGACACAACATGATTTGAAAATAATTACAATTACTTATTTGTCAACTTTTGGCGAGCCATTTTCGCATGCAAAATTTTGCCACCAAGGGGGGAGGTGCAAAGGCGCATGCGTGTCGATTCTCCTGCAAGAACGACGGTCACTTCCTACAGTGCCTGGATAAAAAATGGCGTACCACCGCTATTCACATAATTACCAGCGACCTCCACGCTTCCCCGTTGTTCGGCAGCGCCATAAGTTGCGTCGTGAATTTTACGACAGTGTGAAATGCGGGACATTTTCAAGATCTTGGTATTCCTTGCGAGACGCGAAACACGAGCCCTCAATGCGGGACAGTCCTGCGAGTCGCAGGACGGGTGGACACCCTAGACGCACTGGGCGTCGCGAAAGGGAGACACTAGGCACGCGAGCGTGTTCAGACGAGCAGCCAAGCCAATCCAGTGGCAACGGGTTCGGCCACTGATCTATGGGTGGGGCCTAGACGGGCCATGTGCTCCAACTATATTGCGTCTAAAAACGTAAATATTGCACCATTTCTTTTTTTTTTTTAATATGTGTTCATTTTTTTTTAATTTTTAACTTGTCACAGAATATGGTATTAGTACTTGAACTTAAATACTTATTCCAGGTAAGAGGGTACTCCGGCGATTTTTTTACCTACCCCAACTAACTATAAATCCCCGGCCTTTACCCTTTCCGGTATGCTATTTTGTATTGCAAAATTAAGAATAGTTAGTGCGAAATTGGCAAGAGAAAATGGCGTCAAAATCAAACTTCAAATATACCCGCGCTTTTAAGTGCTGTGGAGTCAGTGGAAGGCAGGTTTGCAGGTCGAGCGGGTAGTCCCAAAATGGACTATTCTGGGCATTTGTTTCGTGCTGCTGGAGCGAGCTTCCAAAGCATTCATTTGACACCGTGAAACTGCTTGTAATCAGATGGGAACAAGGTCTACAGTTTAAAGAGTGAACCCCTGCCTTCCCGTAATATCACCTTTTCAATGTTGCCATTTCAATGTTGTTGCCTTTTCAATGTTGTCAATAACTTCGTAAAAAAAGTTTATTTTGGCCCAATATTTGGCTGATTATATCAGCGATGTTTGTTGGTGTGTTCCAAAATTTTTCAGGCAAGTCGGGGACTATGAAGAAAACACCAGAGTACCCCTTTAAATTACCTCCACTTTTTCTTTTAGAAGATGAAGGTATGGATAGAGTTGAGAGTTCTAACCAATTCACGAATGCTGCACAGCATTCGTGAATCGGACATAACGCAGTAATAATGCACAATATTTTTGTATTTACGTCATGTATCGTCCATAAAGCGAAACATATGCGTTGGTTGCGTAGGTTAAACAGGACATAACTTTAACTTTTATTTCGGGTTCCGTCGAACGTAACGTTACTCTTTATTTTGATTTTGGTAGGACATAACTTTAATTCTTATTTCGAGTTCCATCAAGCTTAACATTAATTTTAGTATTGGCTTACGTCCCACTTAACTTTAATTTTCATATTGGGTCATGTCGGACGTAACTTGAAACCTTGGGGTAAAGTTACGTCGGACGTAACTTTACCCCAAGGTTTCAAGTTACTTATTTTGGGTTTTGTGGGACGTAATGCTAGACACTGCGTTATTTATTACCGCAAAATCCAGAGCAAGCGAACCAACTCAAAATTTGGATATAATCATGCATGTGAAACTGGAAGATGGGCGGTCAACAATATGTAAAGACACGTCATTTGTGTATTTTCCGAATGTTACAAAATTGAGTGGTGGATTGCAGAATGGCCGGCTCGGTATTTTACGGTACATATTTACTTCTGTGTCCAGAAACAGCCATAGCTACTCTCAAAAGTTGTTCTTTTCCTGCTTCACACATAAAAAACATTAAAAAAAGAAGGAAAAGGAAAGCACCTTTTTGGAGGTCTTCTTTCAGTGTTGTTACTTGGAGCAATAAGCGACTGAAAGAGAAACCAAGTAGAATTAATGACGGGCATTGATAAGGGCTCAGAGATCTGAAAAACCACGACATCGGATATCATCTCGAGCTCTGTAAGCAATATTCAAATTCTGCTGATGTTGCTTTCGCAGAATAGCAACAAGTATACTGAGGTGCCAACCTGTAAGTGTCGTCAGGCAGGTAGATTTCCACAATGTCTCCGCTCTTCAACCCCGGAAAATCTTTCGAATTGATGATAAGATCATCTGTGGCAAGAAAATATTTAACCACGCACACAATTATTCGAAAAGCGCTAGTCGTAAAGCTTTGTTTGGATGCATTAATCAAACACAGAGTTGTCAACGTGGTAATTCCTCAAACCACAACAAGCAAGCGTCAACAAACGTCGGAGATAACACTGCTGCCGACAACTCACCGGTGACGCTCTTCGGATGGTGAAGTAGCTTCATTTGCTTCATTGTGACGTGCTGCTTAAAAATTATCGAGGTATTGTACGCAGACTATCTACACCTCGGAAAACTGCACAGTCAAAAAAAGCGTCCAATTCATGTCCATCCTTGGGAAGTATACCAGCAACTGCCACTTTCACCCCACAGTGTCAGCGGTGTCAGGTCGTCCCCTCGGAGACTATTGGCGAGAGGGCGACACTGGCGACACACGAGAAAAACACTTCCCTAGATTTTTTGCCTAGGGACAATCGGGGACGATGCTTTACAATGTGGGGATTTTCTGGCAGAAGTTTGTGTATCTCCGGCGTGTACGCACAAAATGCTGCTTTTGGAAGCTGCTGCATCGACGTGAACGTGAGTTTTTCGACGTAATCGGAGAACTCAGCCCGTAATGTTTTGCTGACACCAGTTACAGCCTTTTGACGCGATTGCCGGGACAACCTGGCGATGTTTCATTGTGCACGGTCTTTCCCCCAAACAAGTTCGCAGTTGCACATGTTTTCCAAGCATCACCAACCGCAATGAGATGACTTTCTTTCACTTTTGTGGCACTGATATAAAACCAAGCTGATAGGGGAGTTATCATAGACCAAGCGCCTTCACGGCAGAATCGGCGTGCCCACAAGATGAGAGGGAAACGAGGCGATGTGCTCTTACCAACAGTGCGCTTTGCGCGCCGGTTTCGCCGTACTACGGACGGGTGGCAAATTGGCAATATTGATTCATCGATCATTAATTGTTAGCGAAAATAGGGACGAGCATATCTCGAGAGACGAACAGGGCTGTGTGGCCACTGACTGAAAGAGCGGTAGGGAGGTCCTTCAGTTATCCCGCCTCCAACGCAAAGATCGAATCCTACTTTCATTTACACTTAAGTGTCTCGTGAGCATCGAGCGTCATTCTCATCGTGTCGGTGACTGTAGTGATGTTCTCACTCGAATTATTCGTATGAATTTATCAAACTGTCAAGGGAACGTCTTGCACTTTATTTATTGAAAATGTTGGAAAGCCGGTAAAAGCTTCGGCAGCCACAAAGTTTCTATAAAGAGATGATTCACGCTTGGTTTGATGTATTTTTGCAGGATGGCATCGAAGAAGAGAGTTCAGTTTGATGAGGCAGAGGACGAGATACTCAGTAATGCAGGAGAAGGCGACGAAATGAAAAAGAAATTCAAGAACTCTCTGGACAGTGATGAGGAGGATGACGAGGTGGAAGACAAGAAGTACAACCTTCTCAACCCAGATGATGTGGAAGGTGGTTCTCATGTTCGAAACGTAATTTGACAGCTACACAGTATCTCGACGCTTCCTTTGTAGACTGCATGCTGGAAACTCTTCTGCTTGAAGCAGAGATGGGAAAATTTCTTCTGCCAGGATAAACAGACCCCAACATTAATTTTATCTTAAAACCTCCTACGTTCATTTACATGCAGAAGTCTAAAGTTAAGGAGTAAAGCTATACGCACTCCGGAGTGCACTTCGGTCGGAAATGGCTACACGCACACCACGGAGAACTCATGCCATTTGGGTCACCCTTTTCGAACGGCGCGTGTATCACTGGGGAGCTCGTTAACACAGCCCCCCGCCTGCGTTCACGCCGCTTCGCGGCGACAGTATCGGCTGCTAATTACAAAACTTGACCAGTACACGCCGCTTCGCGGCGTCCAGCCGGCAACACAAGCCCCGCTGTCCCCGATCGCACCTCCGGAAAGGGAGTCCCATACCATTTAGTTCTGCGAAGTTTCGGCGACAACATTCGGTTTTCTTAGTGTTGAGCAAAAAGAAATGTCGTAAATATCGCCAAATGCCTCGACAAAACAAAATATTTGAGAAAAAAAGAAGGAAAAAAAAGTAGGCCCACCGCGGATCAAACCCGCGTCCACTTGCGTACAAAGCGGACGTCTGAACCCCTACGCTACGCCATCGCTTAAAAAAAACTCGCTGTGACCATTCGTTTTATACGAGTTTAGCGGAGTGCGTATAGCCATTTCCGTCTGAAGTGCACTCCGGAGTGCGTATAGTTTTACTCAAAGTTAAGTTGCAAATTGAGACCATCATAAACACTTCCCGGTTAACTGACAGATGGTGCCAAACGTTTGCAGAAAGTCTTTTAGGTTTGGTCGCACCTAGCTATTCACTATTGTGTCACATTCAAGCATTGTTTTGCAGACAGCCTCATGAAAGTTGTCTGCCTCTGGATGGATGGTCATATTTACATTTTGAGACAGTGTATGTGGATGAAACTTAAGCTTCGCCTCGGACATCTGCTCTTGCAGCCTGGAGTATTTTTCAGGACAACACACTCATGTTTGGTGTCTCATGGGTCAGTTTACTCTGGTTCCAGTCAAATGGCTGGAATCACTGCTTGGCCCATATTGTTGACTGCATCATCTTTTGCACAATTGCTAACCACCATACTTGCAGTCGCCTCAAGAAAAAAGCAAGTCTTGTGCCCAATTCATACATTGCAGAGCTTAGTTCTTACAAGATTTGGTTGTCAGAGAAACAAATGGTGCTTTTTGCTTTGGAAGCATGTATGACTCGATGTGCATCTTAATTACCACGTAAAGGGGGAAATTAATAATTCTGTGTGATAAGCCAGGCTTTTGTTTTACTGCAGTTGTTGAGGTCTGAATAAGTGCAGTCTACTGTTTATTTATCATATAGGCTGTTTCTATATTAAATTTGAATTTTTCACTATCCATTGTAGTGCCTCTGACCCTGAGGGTAGAATAAATAAGTAAACCACGAATTTGGGTGGGAAAAAAAGTTTTACTGCCAAAGGGGACCGCAGCCTTTTGGCATGCATACATAAGAGCCTTGCACAGCTGCCTTGAAAACAAATAGAAACATTACATAATGACACTTGCAGGTCAAGAAGACAAGACAATCGAATATGATGGGGATATCAAGATCACACCATTCAACATGGAAGATGAAATGGAGGAGGGCCATTTCGACAAGGACGGCATGTTCATCTTCAGCAGAGACAAGGCTGATATACGGGACAATTGGCTGGACAACATTGACTGGGTCAAGGTGTGCCAACGTCTCTTTTTCCTTTTGTAGGGTCCTCGACAGTGCCTTCTGGTGTCACGAAATCGAAACGGGAATATATTTTCTGTAAATATCCCAAAAGACCGCAAGCAAGGAATTATGGGAATGCCCTGTATGCTTCTCCTTGTCCCTGCAGCATGCACCACTTGACACAGAAAAGAGAAAAAAGGGTGGCACAGTTGCTTGCCTTTCCTTGCCCGCTTGCCTGCACGTCCTCCGTCGTATGCTACAGCTGGTTTCGTACAGGACATTCCCAGCATTCAATGTGGCACTGCGGACAGTACTGCATGGTTTGCAAGAGGTCTATAGGGGTTATTCATTGGCCACCATGCTACATATGTTTCTGTTGAGCATGTGTTGACAGCGAGCTTTCATCAAATTTGTTTCACACTGTCAAAGCTGTAGATCTTGGCAGACAAGTGGATGTACCCACAGCTTGAGCTGATGACCATATACAAATGCCTCATATAGAACTGCCAGGATAGGAGGGTGGCTGTGACATGAAGCACAAGGGAACATGCTTCCAGGATAGGACATGGGTCCAACATTCAAACACAAATGTTTCCGGTAGATATCCCTTAGCAAGAGATTCTGCATCTGTCTACAATATTGCATCAGTATGTCAGATTCTTGTTCTGTCTGTATAATTTATGTCTCTTGAGGACTTTATAACGATGGTTTATCTACCGTAGAATACCGTGCATCCGCCCATTCTGCAATAAGGGCCCACCCCCAAAATTTGAAACATCTGAAAAATATGCACAGTACATCTGTATGTACAATTGATGACCTCATATGCACCCATCCCCTATTTTTTCACGATTATCTTTAAATTTTTAGTGGGCACTTGCTCGGTATTTTACGGTAGGTTTATCTACCACACTTCTATTGCAGTGGCTAAAATGCAGTCTTGTTTGAGAGCTGCCCTCCCCCAGCTTTCGGGCACATGCTGCTTAGCTCAAGTTATGCCGTGGTTCAAGTGCACCCTTGTCACCTGAAGTTAATACCAATGAATGCTTTCTGTACCGGAGTCCTAAGTGTTATATATGCCACTCATGAGCAGATGCATGCAGGGTGTAGGTAACTGGGAGAGCAAAATTCATAGATAACATTTAATAATGAATCATTTAAATTTAAAGGCCCCTCCGTTGGTCAGGACAAGGTAGAGGTTTTATTTCTTGATTTATTTTCAAGTAATATTTCTTTCTTCTTAGGATTCAAACAGTACAATGAAAAATAAGTACAAATATTAGCCACATTAGAAATGCAATGTCAAAAGTAACAATGTTTTTAATCTATATATTAATAACGGGAACAAATGCATGTGTTCCTAAAATAATACCCTAGAATAAATAGTTTGCCTGCAGTTTCATCGAAAGCTTATCAAAATGACAAAGCAAGCACAAAAAACAAATTTCACTATAAGCTCTTCGAGCTGCTGAGGAGCACTACTGGGATGTTTGACTTGCATTCTCCTGGGGGTGAAGGTTCCATTCATCTGTTATTTTTGCCAAGAGTAAGAAATGAAATGCATTTTTAGAGGTTTTGAATGGTTTTAGAAAGGCCTTAGGTGGATTAACTGAGGTTTCAAGTGCACGGAATGATGAACGTTGCCACGCATGTCGCCGAGCGAGTGCATGCATGGCCGATTGGTTACCATGCTTGGCGTTCGCGCGGAGGCCCCAGGTTCAATTCCTTGAAGTGGGCGCTGCTTTCGTAAGTTCATAAGCTCTCGTAAGTTTGAAAACCTTGTCGTCTGATTGAGGTTCAAATGCTCTGCGCGCCGAACGTTTTACGCCGAATGTTCCAGAGACCCACGCGGGTACAGAAGGCGCTCCACAAAGCGGTCCAAGGTCAGTCTCGCTTTTGCGCTTGATTGTGCTACTCCGCCCACCTTTGACGCCTGCGACGCGCTCTCTTTGTATTTTTGTTTGGGGCTGAAGTTCGCCCCTATTAAACGTTTAGTTTCCTACAGCACTAACCCGTTTCTCCGCCAGTGATTCGTGACAACATTGAAAAGACCACAATACATCATGAATACATGCTTTAGTCCGACGTGCCTACATGAATCAGAAGGGATCACCGAGTTAAGTTGTCTTAACACGCCATCAGCTGGGTCATTTTGTTTCCATCTGGAGATTATGTACCAAGCTGCATGCACGCCTCTGTAGCTACTTTTAGGACATTATATGTTGATTGGCAAGTTCTCCTACTATTGAATTCCCTCGTAGAAACAGTATACAAGAGATGACGTTTGCCAGAGCCCGTGACCTTTCGATTCGAATTTACCAGACTTTGGTGCCTGGCGGCCTTCATTTTTAGATTAGGCATATCTTAAAACATGGGTAAAGGTGTTGCAGCATTCCGTTTAGCCGGCAGTGTATCAAGCCACTACCACCTAGAACACGAGGTCTGCACATTATGTCATCGTTAGTGGACTCCTGACCTGCCCCAAAGCAGTAAGCACGCCGTAACTGGACAAAAGCAAATGGCAAGGCAACAGACGTGCTAGTCTCGGCATCATCATCCGCTAGCATCGCGAGACTCTGCCAGACGCGCCAGTGGTGACGCCGACATGAGCTAGGTGGCACTGCACGGACCCACCATACTCTGTTTCACCTTACAACAGATTGCGGCGGATTCTACGAACCACCCAAGCAGATCCAGCACCATAAACATGTCACGTGACTGCACTCCCCACGCGTTGAAGGACCTCTCCCAAAATGTGCGCGTGACACTCATACGGCGCCGTACTGGTTTTGACGGCTTGCAGCATCTTCCACGGCCTAACATGAGGTGAAACGGAGTGTAGCGATGACATTAGAGGAGGAAAGGAAGGTGCATGCCTTGTCTTCTATGTGGTATAGAGCAAACGCCTCCGTTCATCGATCCTCCCCCTCGTACCGTCCAGGTGAGGCCCAGCAAGTCGTCGCAAGAAAACAGCCGAGACTCCGAAGCGTCCGGGGACGCGGACAAGGTGGACGTGCTCTCCATCTACGGCGAGATGCTGGAGGTGATGCGGCCGGGGGAGACCGTGCTGGCCTGCATCAAGAGGCTTGGAGGGGGCAAGCGGGACTCCACCATCAACCGGTGGAAGAAGAAGAAGCAGGAGGACGAGCCGGGTTCGTCTCATTCCCCCTCACTTTCGTTTACAGGCGGCATTTGCCAGAGGGGCGATCGGTAGCCGAGTGCATCGACGCTCCGCGGCTCAAAGCACGGGGAGCGAAAGCTCGTGCCGCAGAACTTAGGGTTCCTGGGCCCGAACCCCACCCCTGCCCATTTCGATCCGGACGAGCAACGTATCGGCGTGCGATCGTGTATCGCTACTGCATGGTTCACGTTAAAGATCCCAGGCTAAGAGTCGTATCATACCGCTGTCTAAACATACCCGCAACGCAGTTAGCTTTTTTCACTCTACGCCTTGTTTGAGTCCGCTGTTCACGGTTCATGCTTAGCACCAGCTTGTACGTGTTGTCTACTGAGAGTGCCAGTTTTAAGTGGGGAATGTGCGCGGCAAAAGTGCTGTGGAAGCTTGCCATCTGCACGAGCTGAGCAACAACGGACCAGCGAATACCCCTTATAGCAAATAGCTCATCGTTGTGCAAAAATTTCCGGACATTTTGCAAGCCGGATGCAGGTATACAACTACCGTAAAGTTCCGAAAGAACACCCATTCAAAATAAGGAGATAAAAGGTGAAGAACCTGGGGTGGGCTATCTTTGGGGATGCAACAGCAAAACTTTATCACAAATTAATGATAAACACCCTGGCATTGGCTTCAAACCACGTGACGTGGGAACTGATACCGCAGGTCGCGGACAGCTCAAATTCGCGTTTCACGATGCGCTAAACACGCGGGAATTCGCTACAAACTACGGTGTCACAGGAAAGAATACCGCAGGTTGCGGACACAGTAGATTCGCGTTTCACGGTGCGAAGGACCGGCGGAAGCCCGCCGAGATCTCTCATCTCAAGGGAAGGAATGCCGCAAATCGCAAACGTAGCAGATTCAAGCTTTATGGTGCAATAAATGCGCGGGAATTCACTACAAACTTTGCTGTCACGGGAATTTGTATCATGCGCGCAGATCGTGGACAGAAACTTGGGAATCCGCTACAAACTCGTATGTCACGGGTACAAATACCGCAAATCGTGAGTGCAGCAGAGTCATATTTCACAATGCAATACAGTCGCCGACCGATTATTCGGACTTCGCGGGAACCGAAAAAACGTCCGAATAAAACAGCAGTCCGAAAAATCGGCAGATTGAAAAACTTGCCTTTATTACTTCCAAGTGGGCTTAAAAAAGCCGTAAATGGTGCCTCGTTCCAGGTTACACCTCCGTTTCCGTTCGGCAACTTTCTGTTAGCTTGAGAATCGCTGCCTTCTTTTCTAGCGTTATGGTCGAGTACTTTCTGCCCTTCTTAACGACACATCGCGGTGGCAGAACAACAGATGGGGCCATGACGTCCAAGCCAGCGTTGTCCTAACGAGATGAGAGGCGCAAATCCACGAGCGCAAAATGGCGACTGGCGACGCGAAGGAACGGAAAAACAAAGCAAAACGATAATGATGATGATGATGACGTGCAGCTAAATGGAAAAAAGGGCTAGCATAGCGTCACCTAGCGGTAAAACTAAAGAGTACTCAAGTAGCGCTGCCAAGCCAAGCCAATCCATTTGCAGCCAACAACATAGAATTCAAAATGGCCGCTTCTCGATGGTGTTTTCCGCCGATCGCTCGCGACGATTTTGTCCGAATAATCGAACTTTCGGACTTCAAGCTGTCCGAAACATTGGTCGTGAATATACACGATTTCTATGGGGTAAGTCACGGTTCCGCCTTTAGGTCCGAAACATCGAACAAGTCCGAATTATCGGAGTCCGAAAAATCGGTCGGCGACTGTATACACGTGGGACCAACTCGCGTAAATATGAGATCGCGTCCGCAGATCGCGGTTAAAAACGCGGGAATCCGCTACAAACTTTATGTCACGGGAACGGAGACCACAGATTGCGGGCGCAGCCGATTCGCATTTCACAGTGCAATATACACGCCGGAACAACTCGCATGTTACGGGAGCCGATATGAAGCGCGCAGATCGCGAGCAAAAACGCAGGAACCCACTATGAACTCGCTTGTCAGATGTGCCAATACAGCAAATTGTGCGGTTGATACAATTCCCGTCGGACATCGTGTGACGTCCGACAGGAATCGGGGGAGTGGCCAATGTTTCGCAATTTTTATGTTGCAGATATAGCCTGAAAAACAAGATGGGCAATCTCTCGGGGGCGGGCGTTCTCTCTGAACTTTACGATACTATGGACAAAGCTTGCAGCTACAGTTCAGATGCAGATACGGGGTAGCTGGAATGCAGACATTGTATTTACTACCTATGCAAAGCTCGACGGGTGTATTTTGTTCCCTCTGTGTCTGCAAGCTACAACTAGTATTCCTGGTTTTCAACATTTATTTGTTCTACAATTTGGTACACCAATTTAGCCTTTATTTTGTCAACAGAAACTTGCCATTTATCAGTATTGTTAATGTTATGGACTCCATAGGTATGTATACTTTTTACCTCTGGTGCTATAGGTCACAACTGACATTTCTTGTTTTGTCATATTTGTTGCACAATTTGGTGCAATAAATTGGCATTTATTTTGTTATGATAAACTTCACATTTATCTATATTTTTTTTTTATACAGGCATAATTCCAGCACACAGAATTAATTTAGTGTCACATAAAAACTACATGACACTGCAGAATATTAGAAAGTACACTCTCATTTTGTTTCTTTAGTCTTTCTCGTTGTGTATGCCAAGAAATGTAGGGCTAGAACAGCTGTCCAGGTTAATACCAACTCTGGTATTACTCATACTGTGAATAAAAATCAAATACAAATGCCACATGGGCATTTTCATGTTTGGTGCCTACCTTTGCAAACAATTGATCCAATGAATATTTGGTGTATTGTGTGTAACTTATGTTTTTCTGCAAATACCAAAAACTAAACCGTAGTTTTGGTAGTTAGTACAAACAGGGGTTATCTTCCTTTTGCCTGTGGCAGCACTTTATTTTTATGTGTATGCAGTCATATTTTAGCTTTACCACTCCTAGGTGTGGCATGCTGTAGTTTCAAGTGCCTTATCTAATGTTTGTAAATTCACAAACTATTTTTACTTCTGTAAAAGAATGATTTGACTATAGATTAGTGTAATTTCTAAAGGTAAGGGTTTGTTAGTCATGACAGTGGAAAAGCAGATGTCCTAACAGTCATCCAACTTTCAGGTCAGGGCTGTTGTGGCAACTGCAGCATTATGTTCCAAAGCATTTTAACTTCACTGTAGGGATGTATCGATGTCTGATTAAAATGTTTAAAACTAGGTATGGCTGAAATTGGATCAGGTATGCCCGTAACATTAATATTGCAGGTTCATATGACCAAGCTTTAACTTGCTCTCAGTTTCTTGCTGGCAGCATTGAGCATCTACTTCTATAAATTGTGGGCCGATTGGGTCACTTTTCCCAAAGGCTGGGGTACAACAAAGCTAATAATAACTATGAGGACTGGTAGCGCCTTCACTACTTGTAATGTTGCAATTGCTGTGGTGTGAAGTGGAACCATGCTTTGTTATAGATTTACTTGGGGAACAGAGAATGCTACAGGCATGAGGCAAAAACATAGCCAACAATTTTTTTTTTTTTTTGGGGGGGGGGGGGGGGGGGGGGGGCAGCTGGCTGAGGTGTTTAGCATGTTCATGAGGGGGGCGGCGGTCAAAGGCATGTGTATACTATTATAGGGTCGGCTGGATTTCGGGGGCTGTATAAGCACCCTCTCCCTTGCCCTTCCTGGCTACGCTGCTGGCATGAGGATAACACAGAAGGTGCTTGTTCAGCATGCTATCTCGTGCTGTGGAAGCTCCTCCTAAAGCTAAGAGCTCATACCCCTAACCTTGCCTGCACTCTATGTCATTAGTGTAAATGCTTGGCCCTCACCTGCTGTGTGGGCACATAAAAATAGGCCAATAACTCGTATAAAAAAAAAAACTATGAATGAACAAATGCCTGCACTCTGCATAAGAGACAACCTGCAGGTCTTATCTGCCCTAAACCCAACTGTCCGAGCCAAACTAGTTCTTCTGCCTCAAACCAGTTTTTCTGTGCTCCCGATATTTCTTTAAATCTACTTAGTGCTATTCCATCCTACCAAAGTGAAACTAGGATTAGCCATTGCAGCACTTAGGTCAGCTCTACTATGCACAGCTGTGCACAGCTAAGGCTTTGTTTCAATTTGAAAAGTGATCAAGGCACTTTGCTATGAGACGTGCAGCTCTAATTAGCTAGAAAGTAGTGCAGTTAATTGCAGGAAAATCTGCATGCAAAGAGAAAAGGGAAGGAGGCATCTGAAGGTTAACTTAAGAGTTCATCATCTGCATCTGTGTCAAGGAGGTTAAAGTTGGGGAGGGCTGGCATTGTGTGGTGAGAAGGTGCAGCCAAAACACTTGGGGAGCCATCTTACAAGGACAAACTCTTCTTCATTTAACTTTCGTTTGGTCGTCTCTCCCCTTCTGTTTTAAGTGATCCTATAAAAGCCCACTAGTCGCTTTGACAATGCGATTCTCCGTAAAAAGAGCTGCAAGCTTTCTGATTGGTCGTTAAGGGTCCCTAAAGTAGATTTCGAGTTGGTCTTTCTATAGCAATAATTCAGCACGTGAGTCCTAACCATCTTAAAAAAAAGAATCTAAAGTAAAAATCATGCTTAACCTTTTTTTCTATTAACAAGAAAACCAAACATTGTTACATGTCCTTTTTCTGAGATATATCTCAGAAAAAGGGGGCATGTCACAACGTATGGTCGCGTCGCCACATACGATTGTCATGTAGAGTTTCTTAGGATTCTTAGAAAGAGTCCATCACGAGAATGGCTTCAGTAGTTCCTGCTGAACGTTTCCGAATGTGCCGGTGCAACGCAGAGCACCGCACATTTTGTCTTTGGCGTAGAAGCGTGGGTGCGTCAGCTCCTCTCGTTTGATCCCCCCAATTGTGGACGTTGCAGACAGCACGGAGGAGACTTCCCGGAACAAGGAACAGCTGCTGAGGATGACGGAGCTGGCGGACCGGATCATCTCCACGGGGGACATGGATGTGTACCAGCAGAGCTTTGAGCGGCTCTCCTTCCTCAGGCAGCCCAAGGGGGAGGGGCGGGGGGCGGCCCCCGTTGCCGCAGAGTCGCCCTCCTTCGACATGTTCGCGGAGGAGGTGGACCCCACCAAGGTGCAGGAGCCCTCCTCGGCCAAGGAGGAGAAGAAGGGTGGGCCTCGTTTTTTTAATGCGAAAGCATTAACTGTCCCATGGAGCGAAGCCGGCCGTGTCTGTAGCGGCGAAACAGCACCTAAATTCTCATTGTCCGAGACGCGTCAGGTGGTGCAACGGCGTCATCGTTACTAAGGAGCCAGCCAAACTGCTGGTGGAGTGGCGGGAAGGGGGACGCGGGTATGCACTTGCCTGACTTTAAGCCTAACGGTAGGCGTATCGTTACGCTTTGAGGTCTAACGTCATCAACCGATACGCGCAGTTGTTTGGTGTGAGGGGGAGACGCGGGTATGCGCTGTCCTGACGTTAGGCATAACGGTAGGCCTGACGTTACTCGTTAAGGTCTAACTTCGTCAACCGGTACCCGCAATGAGGGCGGTGATGATGATGAGAGGACACAGGATTTCAGCACACGCCACGCCAAGCTTCGCACTCGTGTTGCTGCCCCACCCAGCAACGCAGCAATCACCAGCGAGTCAGGGTGGTCTGCGCGGCACACCGCTACACTCCTTGCCAGCGCTGCGGCCGCTTCTGCTCCTCTTGGTGCCGAGAATGCTTTCGTATT
This sequence comes from Ixodes persulcatus, assembly GCA_013358835.2. Lineage (NCBI taxonomy): Eukaryota > Metazoa > Arthropoda > Arachnida > Ixodida > Ixodidae > Ixodes > Ixodes persulcatus. Next base: position 88,708 of record JABSTQ010009871.1, on the reverse strand, counting down.
TACAACTCTTAAGAAGTGCTTAGGTGTCCTTAATTTTTACTTCGCCTTTTCTTCGGTTGTTTTTTTTTTTGCCACGAATGAACTTGGGCATAGGATTGTGCAAATGTTCAAATAGTAGTATATTGAATATGCTAGTCGATATTCGCCTTGAGATGAACTGCGACATTCACATTTTTCGAAGTGCCTCACCCAGCGGTGGGTGAGCCCTGTTGGGCGCACTTCTTACCGAGCACCGGTGCACTGCGGAGAAGCAACATTACGGAGCTCGCTGCTATGGGTGTTGCTTATCTGCAGTGCATCAGTGCTCGGTAAGAAGCGATCTTAACGAGGTTAGCAGACCGCTATCAACGCTGAAAAGTAGTATTTTCTTGACAATAGCTCGCGGATTATATGTGTTTGAAAGCTGAAGTTTTGGTCGGTGCGGACCGTGCGGGAATTTTGTTGTTCAAGATTGTTCCTTATGACAAAACGGGAAGAATTTTGTGAATGAAAGAGTATGTTAACTATGACTTATATATCATACAAGCTTCTTTGTGAGCTAAGAAAGCAGACATTTGTCTAGGTCTGCTGTGTATAAGAAGATTTCTGTGTCAACCAAGCGCCAGGTGCAGACTACGCACGGTGTGCGGACATGCACCGGCACTATCCAAGCAAAAACTTTTATTTTTGACCCTAAATTTGCCTTTTCGAACTACAGTCCGGAAAATATGGTATAACTATAGGAGGAAAGCACACTTTCCTCCTGATGGAAATTTTCGTGCATGTTGGTATCTACACTACAGTAAAACTTCCAAAATTAAACTGGCTATTATACGAGAGCATACGTCAGGCAGGAACGCCCTGACAACCTGCACTCATCGTCCGTGATTGGTTTTTAATGCGAAAGCATTAACTGTCCCATGGAGCGAGCCGACGTCATCAGTTTGAAGCGCGAAAACGGCACCTACGGTAGTTTCTCTGATCCCAAAAGTCCCATTGGCTGGCGCGCGGCGACGAGGCTCCCATTGGCCGCTGCGAGCATCAGTTTCAACGACCGCCGCCAGATGGCGCTGCATGTCCGTGCCGCCAGCGCGCCGATAAAACTAACCGCCGCGACCCCATGCCACTACGGGCCCCGCGCCGATTAAACAGACACGTTGGCGCGCGCTCGGAGGCTTCTGCTTCTCTCGCGGCCGACGAACATGGCACCGCCTCTAGCATCCTCATCGTCGCCGGTGCTTCTGCTCGTCTCGACGCCAACGAACATGGCGCCGCCTCTAGCATCCTCATCGTCGCCGGTGCTTCTGCTCGTCTCGACGCCAACGAACATGGCGCCGCCTCTAGCATCCTCATCGTCGCCGGTGCTTCTGCTCGTCTCGACGCCAACGAACATGGCGCCGCCTCTAGCATCCTCATCGTCGCCGGTGCTTCTGCTCGTCTCGACGCCAACGAACATGGCGCCGCCTCTAGCATCCTCATCGTCGCCGGTGCTTCTGCTCGTCTCGACGCCAACGAACATGGCGCCGCCTCTAGCATCCTCATCGTCGCCGGTGCTTCTGCTCGTCTCGACGCCAACGAACATGGCGCCGCCTCTAGCATCCTCATCGTCGCCGGTGCTTCTGCTCGTCTCGACGCCAACGAACATGGCGCCGCCTCTAGCATCCTCATCGTCGCCGGTGCTTCTGCTCGTCTCGACGCCAACGAACATGGCGCCGCCTCTAGCATCCTCATCGTCGCCGGTGCTTCTGCTCGTCTCGACGCCAACGAACATGGCGCCGCCTCTAGCATCCTCATCGTCGCCGGTGCTTCTGCTCGTCTCGACGCCAACGAACATGGCGCCGCCTCTAGCATCCTCATCGTCGCCGGTGCTTCTGCTCGTCTCGACGCCAACGAACATGGCGCCGCCTCTAGCATCCTCATCGTCGCCGGTGCTTCTGCTCGTCTCGACGCCAACGAACATGGCGCCGCCTCTAGCATCCTCATCGTCGCCGGTGCTTCTGCTCGTCTCGACGCCAACGAACATGGCGCCGCCTCTAGCATCCTCATCGTCGCCGGTGCTTCTGCTCGTCTCGACGCCAACGAACATGGCGCCGCCTCTAGCATCCTCATCGTCGCCGGTGCTTCTGCTCGTCTCGACGCCAACGAACATGGCGCCGCCTCTAGCATCCTCATCGTCGCCGGTGCTTCTGCTCGTCTCGACGCCAACGAACATGGCGCCGCCTCTAGCATCCTCATCGTCGCCGGTGCTTCTGCTCGTCTCGACGCCAACGAACATGGCGCCGCCTCTAGCATCCTCATCGTCGCCGGTGCTTCTGCTCGTCTCGACGCCAACGAACATGGCGCCGCCTCTAGCATCCTCATCGTCGCCGGTGCTTCTGCTCGTCTCGACGCCAACGAACATGGCGCCGCCTCTAGCATCCTCATCGTCGCCGGTGCTTCTGCTCGTCTCGACGCCAACGAACATGGCGCCGCCTCTAGCATCCTCATCGTCGCCGGTGCTTCTGCTCGTCTCGACGCCAACGAACATGGCGCCGCCTCTAGCATCCTCATCGTCGCCGGTGCTTCTGCTCGTCTCGACGCCAACGAACATGGCGCCGCCTCTAGCATCCTCATCGTCGCCGGTGCTTCTGCTCGTCTCGACGCCAACGAACATGGCGCCGCCTCTAGCATCCTCATCGTCGCCGGTGCTTCTGCTCGTCTCGACGCCAACGAACATGGCGCCGCCTCTAGCATCCTCATCGTCGCCGGTGCTTCTGCTCGTCTCGACGCCAACGAACATGGCGCCGCCTCTAGCATCCTCATCGTCGCCGGTACTTCTGCTCGTCTCGACGCCAACGAACATGGCGCCGCCTCTAGCATCCTCATCGTCCGACATTCATGCTTTCGCATTCACAACTCATAAGAAGTGCTTAGGTGTTTTCCAACTTTTTTCTTTATTTTTTGCAAATTTTATATTTAAGGAAGGATATTTGCATATAACAAGAAACGCTATAAATCCCCTCAATTAGGTACAGCTGGGTATCTCTACAAGTTTAATTGTATATTGTATGTGTCATTTACTTGCCATGCCGATGTAGGCATTGAACTTTCTGAGGGCACAGTCCATAGATATAGTTAGATTGAAATTAATTTATCTTAGAAGTGGAAAGAGAGGAAGATGGGGAACAGCCTCCACGAGTTCAGCTGAGTTTTTGTTTAAAGGGGTACTCCGGCGATTTTTTCATGGTCGCTGATTTGCCTCAAAATTGGCTCAACACACCGATAGACGTGGCTCTACGAGTTCCCGAAGTATTGTGTGAAAAGAAAAAAAATTCGCGAAGTTATTAAATTTTCGAATTTCGTTTTCATCGTGTTTCTCAAACCAGAAGCCCCTACTGGCAACATTGAAGTGTGACGACAGAAATGGTGCAAAGTGGGCAGTAAGCAGCAGTAAGCCATGTTTCCAACTGATTACAAGCCGTTTGATGGTGGGAAAAGAATGTTTGGTGACTGATTCACAGAGAAGCACGCAAAAAACACTCGAAATACTCTGTTTAAGACTACATGCACGACCTGAAAGTGTGTACCATGTGTTAACTTGATGGTCCAAGAAGTCACCGTTTCTAAAGTAACGAATAAAAGAGACTTTATTACGGTTAGGTAAGGTTAAAACAATGACAAAGAGTCTTCTTTCACCCTCCTGGCCAACGCCCAGAGCCTGCGGGGGTGGTCGAGGCCCCGCGGCAGCAGACGCTCAGCAAACGATCGTCCTCCTCTCCTGTCTAAACACCCCTCCTTTCCAGAGGTGTAAACACAGCTGGCCCCCCGTCGGAGTTGCGGTCTCCCCCTCCATGTCCACGGGGTCGGAACACATTCACAAAGAAAAATAAGGCGCACTCTTGTATGTTATTTTAACATGTGTGTCGTCACACCACCGAAGAGCGCGCGAAAATTTGAATGCTGGTTTCGGCATCTCTTCATTTACGGTTTTCTCAATTGCTATTCTGAATTTCGAGAAAATAAATAGCATACCGTGACCACTGAAGTCCGGGTAGTCAGAAAATGCAATTTGTTTAGGTAGCTCAAAAAACGGCCGGAGTACCCCTTTAAACATGGTGCAGTAGTGATAAGCTTGGAGAAACTATTCAATATTTGACTAGGAAATATTCAGCCAAAGCCACTATTCACTTCAAATTCACTTCAAACTCAAAATCTGCTATTCACACATCCTTATTCGGGCATGCTGAGGCTTGTGGTCAGCTTTTGCGATGCTTTTCCATTCTGGTTCTGCATGGATGGTTGAATGAATGGATGCCAACGGTTGTGCCCTTCGTAACGGGCGGTAGCTTGCTCCACCTTTGGGGCACCCACAAGGTTATCTTACGGAGTCGTGTGGAGGCAGCACAGTTTTGGAGTTCTATGTGCAAGCTGAAACAAAGAGATGTCTTTGTCCAATTTTTTTCGACAATGTAGGTGTTTGTTGAGACTATTGCATGAAAGAGAATATGGGACCAACAAATCATGCTACTACTAATTGCTTTTTCATGCAAATGGATCACAGTAAATGCTTCGAGCTTTCATTATGTTGGCACACGGAGTAATCTTAGGTGCATGTTGCAGTACTTGCTTTGTCAACTCGGATATTGAGAAGGAGGTTTAGGCACTGTTCGTACATCGAGGCGAGCCGAAAGGGGGATCGGTGGCCGAGCGTGTTGGCACACCGCAGCTCGGAAGGCTTGGAGCAAAAGATTGTGCTGCAGAACACGGGGATCCTGGGTTCGATCCACGGCCCTGCTTGTTTCGATCTGGATGAGCGTCGTACCGGCGTGCGGTCGCGTATCACTGCTGCGCAAGGACGTTTAAATAGGGCAGGACCCGGCATGATGTCATACCCAGCGACGCCGGAAGAACAACCCAATCCCAGACTGCCCCGCGCACCGACGCTCTCTCATCCAAACTAAATTCAATCATGCTCCCATCGTCTGCTCTCCGCTCGGTCGTTAGGCTTAGGCTACGTCTGCTCCGTGCCTGCGGTCTGCTTCGTCTGCTCGCTGTCGCGGCTGGCTTTCGATTCGATCGGCGCACCAAAAGATGTTTCGATGCGAACCCGAATACTCATCACGGCAGAGTGAAACCAACATCTTCTCGAAGCAGAATTTGTACGGCTTTCTCAACCCACGATGCCCTTCTCAGCGTTTGTGCCTACGATGACTGACTCGCGATCGCTTTCCAAAGCCGCGCTACGACGACTCGTTCGAGACGACGCTCCAGGCGCGGTCGCGCGGTGTCGAGAGCGTCCGCTACACGCCGACTTCCTAGTCCTACTGGTCAGGCAAGTGTTGGGCTCGAAATCTCGCCTGTTCGACACCGATTCAGTCGGTGCGTCGTCTAGAGCGTCTCAACTCTAGTCACTTACTTTCTGCTGGGCAACCAGGCGTTCGTTTATAATAATCTCATCCAATTCCGACCATACCGGTTTAAAAGTCTCCCGTTAAGCGCTGTTTCAAATAACAGTGGGTGCCGCCATTACTTTCGGTGCACACAATCGCGTTGCCACGGAAATGTCATCGCAACGCGGTTGTTTGCACCGAAATTAATGGCGGCGCCCACTCACTAGGCTTCCCATTGGTCAAGAAATGCTCGTCGCGGCTCGTGGCCACGCCTACTTCCGTTACACTTCGCTCCATGCATTGGGGATAGGGACGCCACCTCCTGCCCATTATAACCTCCTTGCTGCTGCGTGATGCATATTAAAGACCCCAGGCTAGTGGTTGTACTACACTGGCTAAATTTCTCATCTACAGCATAAACCAACATCCCTGCACCTCAAAGGCAGACCCAACTTGTGCTGTCTAAACACAAATGTTGAATTTGGTTTGGAGGCAAGCCTGAGTGAGTACTAAAGGGGCACTGAAGTCGATTCTGAGATTTTCCTTTTGTGGTGACTACTCAATCCAGACGCTCTAAGCATCCCAACAAACCCGAAACCACAACCGTGCGTAGCTTATTTCCTCGTTAAAAGCGTGTTCAAAGATTGCGACACACCCTTTTTGGGAGTGAAGTGGTCGACGAAGTGCGCTTGTCGGCGAGTTGCAAGCGATGGCTTTGCCCGCGGTGAAAAAGAGGAGTCTTATCCGAATGTGTACTTATCTGACTCCTCGAAACAAGTTATAATAAAATCATTCGGATTCTGCGTGTATTGTATGGCTTTCATTGGTCCACACAATGTAGTCTGCGAGAGAAAATAATACATGTTTTTCTATTGCCCTGAGATGATTAGGCGGTTTTGTAGTATAGGACTTGGTATATGTGGGAACTAACACATTTTAAACAATATAAGATCAAAAACTACCTTTTTCAAAAATAACCAGTGCCCCTTTAACAGTTAACAGCACGAACCATAAATTGCGGTATTTCTAGTGCAGCCTACCTACCAAATATCCCACAAAGCTTAGTGTGCGTCGAGAATGAGGGGAAACAAGATGCTTGTTCACTGCATTGTCAGCCGCCTCCATGTTGTCTCTTACCAGCAAGGTGAGCGGGCCGGCTGAAGTTCGCTTGCCGGCACGAAGCCAGATTTGTCGGTTCCTTCGCGCGTATCATCTTGAACAGGGTAAGCCGAAATGACCGAGCGGCAACCAGGAGATGCCAATGACTCCACCGCGAGATGAGAAGTCTGAATTGGCGCCAGTTTAAACTTCTCATCTCGCACCAAGAGTGTCGCACCAGTACTTTCACTTTAGCCAATTATGCCTAGGACGCTTTAGCCAGCGTCGATTACGCATGCCCAGATATGAGGAAGCTAGCACCGAGCGCAGATAGGTGATAAGAAAAATTGCGGGTGCGAGGCGCATTGAAGCGCTTTCTTAATTGCGGAAGGGGAACATGTTGAGCCGCAGTGCTGTCACACTTTCATCCGCACGTTCTTTCTCGGGCTACTCAAACTGCTCGTCACAGGGCTGAACGGCTGGTATCTCTCAGTTGTTTCTCTGTCATTTCAGTTCATGTTGCCCAAGGCAACGTAAACTGAAATGCTGTCCAACTGGTTTTTGTTGTCCAACTGTTCAGGACAAAAGGCTGGGACTGCTTTGTTCTCATTATATGTGAAAGTTGAAATGTAAGGTTTTGGTGAGGCGGCAGTAAGATGCCTGAAATGCAGTTTTTAATGGCGTGGCACACTCGTACTACAGAAGGCCAGTCACGCTGGTGTTTACATTGTAAAGCGTTTCACATCAGTGAAGCATGATATGCATTTGTGGAAAGCGTTCTTCTGAGCCACTTGAATGGCTCTGCATTTCCTACGGAGAGTGGCAATGCATTTTGCAGTCTCTAATTGTTCTTGCAAGACCCATGTAAATTCATATGTGCGGTGGAGGCCCTCAGAGTTATTGGCCTGCTTCCCTTTAATTAGCAGATAGCAAAAAGGCAGAGAATGGCACAAAGAGCACGCATTTGGTTTACCTTTTTATCCGGTGCACACCAACTTTGCGAAGGATTCATTAGGTAGCAGTCACAGTGCCAGTGATTGATCTTCGTGTTGTCATGTTCATGTGGCAGAGTAGCACCGGGTATGATGTGTGCACTTGCTGAGACTTTGGTCTTTTACACCCTTTGTTACATCTAGTGATTCAGTAGCATTCAGTTCTAGGTGCCCTTTAGCCTTCTCTATACCTTCATGCCTAGAGGCTCTCCTTTTCAAAACTAATTGAAACAATATTACCAGGTTCCTGGAAAACAGCAAATTGTCGAGGATTTTTGTGAGTCTGGAAAGGTCAGAGAATTTCCACCCCAATCAACATTGGTCAGGGAAATTGAGATTCTTTCTCCGAGAAGCTGCAGATGGTGTGCGTGTGGTGTGACACACGTTGCCTGCAACTCAGCTGGCATGCCAACACGAATTTCTGCTCGGAAACTAGAATCTTTGTAAAACCCAAATCACATCCTCTTGAAACGCTCGCAGCACCCAGACAAACTTCTCTCCTTCTCCTCTTGCATTCGCACTAATACATTAGCCCGGTGGTGTATTTCAAACAGGACCTTTATTCACGAAGATATATGTAAAAAAAAAAAGAGTGAGGAGGCATGTGTTTTCCACATAAAAACTGCACTTGAAACATGTTGTGTCCTTTTAGGGGTTGGTCGGGAAATGTTTACAGAACAGTCGGGGAAAACCTGGGAAAGTCGGGAAATTTGAAAACATCATTTTGGTAGGTTGATGTACCTTCATTCCTTATGCCACTCAGAGTCCACCAGCACCGGGGCCGCAACGGCTGAGGGAGAGGACGAGCTGATGTGGGAGTTCAAGTGGGAAGATGCTGAGGACGCTCCGATCTACGGCCTGCACACTTCGTCCCAGATGCTGCAGTGGGTGCAGGAAGGCTACTTCCAGGACGGCGTGTGGGTGCGCAAGGCGCACGAACGCGACGCACCCTTCTACAGCTCCAGGCGCATCGACTTCGACCTCTACGTCTGACGCGTTCGTTTGCGAGAAGACAGCTCCTGCCAGTTCTTTGTCTCGGAACGAATTTTAATTTCTGTTTTTCTCGTGGGATAAGTGCTCCTTGTCTCTTGTAGCGTTGTTGTTGGATACGTTGAAAGCTGCAAGTTATAGCTAAATTCGGTGGCACTTGTCGTGTGATGTGCCATTTGTGTCTGTTTGTTTCTATCGGGTCTTTATCCTCGCTCGTCGTCTTAGAACAGGGACACAGGCCATTCCATGAAAGAGGTAACATATGCTTGTGACATTCACCGTAGCTAATGCTAAGGTGGAAAGAGGCATTAACCATGATGTTGGGCATTATTACAGGAATGACAGCCTAATCTTCCGGTAATTAATCAGGATGTATGGGTGAGGGATGGCTTAGGAGGAACATTGGCAGATGCTTCCCTCGTAATACCACCTGCTACTTGGCTTCAGAATGCCAATGGTTTAACCTTAAAGGAACTTTATACGATGACTTAAGGCAAAAATATAAGATGGCTTGAGAATGTGTTGTTGAACTATCTTGTTAAATTTTATTAGACATGAAAGGAAGTCAATATCATAACCTGAAAGATTACCAATGAACATGTTTTTAAGTGTTAGCAGAAAATAAATGTACATGCTGACCCGAGCTCTTGTTCAGTAATGTCAAGATTATTACCCATGATAGTTTCTCACATAATCCTGTTAGCCCTTTTATAACACCCATGAATCTACACTTATACCCAATTCACACGGCAGCGTAAAGGTACCTTTAGCTTAGGTCCCTTAGTTGAAGGTACCTGTAGTAAACGGCGTTCTTGATCACACGATAAATAAAAGGAGCACTTAAGTTTGTGTCGATTGCATTCCTTCTAAACCGCGAGAGGAGCACGTGATAAACAATTATTCCTCGAAATCGGTTTGACGCGCAGTTTTTGATTATTGTGTGTGAAATATCACACTTAAAGCCTAAATATTATTTGTGTTTTGCGGCAATTTTTTTTTCTCTACGTCTAAGGACGCACCTAAATGAGTCTTGCTTTAAAACGTCCGACCTGTCTGGCCACACTGCCTTAAATCATCTGCAGTTACGAGTTTCCATTGCAAGGTGGGCAACCTTTTTCTGTTTAGCAGCTCCATTTTTCCGCAGTTCTCACTAAAGCAGCTAAATAGTGCCCGGCAGAAACGAACCCCGTCGGAGTCTCACGGTTACGCCAGTCACACCATCGAAAGGAATGGACGACGATGAAGATAAAAGGTCCTGGGCGGGAGAGTCGGACGACTCGTCTACAACTCCGAAAAAGAGCTCGCAGTGGTCCATCGTGTCTGGGTTCGTAGCAGTATGGTGCCTGGAACGCGTCTCCGACTGGTGTGTTTACCGCGGCCAAAAAAGTGGTCCCTCGATTTCCGCCTGATGACGTCATACAAGTGTCATGCTGTCGCCGGTCGCGACCCTGGCGGCGTCTTAACAGCTGTGGTATATATGGCAGACGCCTGTTCTGCTGCAGGTCGCTCTCCACTGTGACAGTCCACGGAAGCTGCGGCAGCCGGAAGTTGGGACGCCTGGGACGCCGTGACGACAGCGACACTCGCGTTCGCTCGTGCTTTTTGCCAGCATTTCTATGGCCAACCGCTAGGATCGCGACAGTCAACAGCATGACACTCCGGCTTCTGTGACGTCATTTGTTGCCACTTCGGGACCACTTCTGATGTATGGGCGGGATAGGACGCTAAACACACCAGTCGGAGACGCGATCCAGGCACCATAGTAGCAGACATTGATTTCCACGCTCCGCCACTGCTACCTAGTAGCTGGAGTATGCGTTCCTCGTTAATGTATTATTTCATCACATTTGTGTTCACAATCATTTCATAATTTGCCACTTATATATATTCAATTTGTTATAATTCATTAAACAAGATATATTTATATATCTGTGATTTTTATTTTGAGTTCGTGGGTCCGAGGCTACTCCCTGTATCTGTAAAGGGAGCTTGGCCATAGAGAAATATAGTACTACGTAAAGAGTGGCCACTCAAGCCGTTTCGCGGCCCAGGAGTTAGGGACTCTACTGGCCGTTAGTAGGCGCAACAGTGCCACTTATTTTGAACATTTGTCAGATATATAATATTATGTGTCCGGATCGGAAGTGCTCTTCCGGAAGTGAACAATAATCTCGAACCCAGGCGCTCACGGGAGGGGGGGCTGCGTTGGCCTGCGCCGCTGCTACCCGCCGAAGGCTTCTTCGCTGGTGTGCCGACTGCCGTTTCGCCGGCATCGGTCCTGTTTACCGCGGTATGTGGGTATAGTGCCCGTAATGTGAGAGCCGTTTGTCCATACGCCACTTTGCCGCTGTTGGTTTCCATCAAGCCGAGCCAGAAAACATCTCGCGACGAGTTGACCGCGCCGCGAGTGACGAAGAAAAAGCAAACATGGCGACGGTTTGTACGATTGCTTTGGTGGCTCCGGTGTTGCGTGTCTTCAACGTCCTCGTGAGAAGATTCTCCTGCCCTTCGAAGTTATTGCAAGCACCACGAGTGGCACGAAAGCTGTGGAATCATCGTCTCAACTACAAATAAGCAGGCCTTCACGAGCAACGACGATGCCGAGCAGGCGCTCGGCACCGTTGTGTTGTCAGATGTTCTACAACGCCGAGGTATTTTATTTATGATTTGGAATGGCTTCAAGAGTGGCAAATTAATCTATTTCGCGGATTGTTAGCACCGAGGCGAGTGCCCTCCGTTGCAGTGCCGTTGTCGCGCAAAGTGCAGAGAAAACCGGGTGGCGATGGCGGCGGTGCTCTTTGATCGCTTTGATCTTGCGCCGTCGGGTTCATGGAGTCCGGAGTAAACGTACGTACGTGCGTCTGCTGGATCGGTGTTTTGGACTGCCTCAAAACACTTTCCCACGCGCATTTTCCTTGTGAAGCTTAGTAGCTCATTACACCTCGTCGTCGACTGCGCTCATTTGACTACGACGCACGAGCCTGCGTGATGTGAATTTCACTGCCTAGGATCTTTGGTGTGCTGTAACGAGGGCTAATAAAATATCACCGCGAACTTCTGAACAAACGAGTTGAAGTTTCGTCTGTTATTATAACTGATCGCCTGTCACAATATTAGCGTTCCTAAACTCCGCCCCCACAGGCACCCTGCTTCGTTGCCCGATAGTAAGTGTTTCCTGGTACCTCGTACAATTCCAGCTCCCACTTCAAGTAAGTACCATCCGTTAGAACTGGCAATTAATAGTTTCGAACCCAGAAGCTCGCAGCGTGTGTGTGTGTCTGTGTGTGTGTGGGGGGGGGGGGGGGGGGGGGGCGATAGACTGCGACTTTTCCCAGTACTAGCACTGTCTAGCAGTACTGGCACGTTGCCGGCGTCGGTCTTGTTTAGCGCCGTGTAATGTATCAGAACAATTCGTCCGGACGGCACTGTGCCGTTGTTGGTTGTACGAACAACCAGAGGAAACGCAGGGTTCTTTTGGACACCCACTGCCCGTCACACAATTGCCTAAGAAGCGAGTGCGGATGCGACGTCTACGGCTTCCACAAGTTTCCGTCCCATGCAGGTTCTCGGCAAGAATGTACAGTCGCACTCAGAAGAAAAAACTTCACTCCGAGCAAGAACTCAAGAGTGAGTGCCAGTGTAGCAACAATTTTTTTTCTATGCGTACGTTTGGCGTGCGTGATGGATACAAGAGAGGTGGTCACTTCTCCGTGATCAGTCGGCAGGTCGTTTACGTCGTGTACGTACGCTAGCTACGAATGGTACTGTACCTTCGTTTCGGTTTCGGTATCAATGAAACGCGGATGTCAAGGGTCAGCAGACACCGAGAACATCTAAGACAAGAAAGGTTTTCCCTTGTTTTCTTGATCGAGATGGGTTCTCGAATGTTCACGACATCTTCCCTGTTGAAGAACGGGCCGCGGAGGCTTCTGGTGAAGGCATCTTTCACGATGTGTCGGTGCATTCGGACAGCCTGCGGCATCCAGCTCCGCAAAGCAACGCCGCCAACGCAGCCCCCCCCCCTCCTGCCTGCCAGTTCTTTCCGTGTGGTGGCGCGAGCGTAGATAAACATGGCGGCGCCCTGGAATTGGCGCGGACACTGGTCTATAGAGTAAACTTCTAAAATTATTACGAACTTTGCAAGCTTTCAAAAACGACTTCAACGGCTGTGGCTATGGCTGCGGCACGACGGTTGGCTTCGGAGTCGTGAACTCGACGGAGGGCGGATACTGCGGATACTTCGGCCATGCTTCGGCTGCTTGGTTGCCTCGTTGTGTGGGTTGAGTTGGTTCCGCGGCTTGTTGTCTCGTGCGGGTTTCTAGTCATTCTTCCGTTGCGGTCATGGTATACGGTATACGTAAGAAGTATTGCGACTGTAGTTTCTTTGTTGACGGACATTAGCATTCGGTCACTGAATTTAGAAGCGACTGGGCCAGTCGTATGTGCAAGCGCCTTTCAGCACATGGTCATATGTGCAAGCGCCTTTCATGGAACTTGGACGGTAACTTTTTAAATGCCCTCCATCGTATTGCATTTGTCTCTGTAAGTCTCGCTGTAATACAGTACTTTTTTCCAGTGTACAACTGTTGATGCGTTATTCATACATTTTGCATGTGTATTGTTATTTTTGTAATGTATAACATGCATAACTCCTTGTCTTCAGAGTTGATGTTTGTTTTGCTTGTCATAGTTACAAAAATAAATACTTTTGTGTGTCAATCCCTGGTGTCGTCCCATGTCGTCCCTTCAAGAGAGTTAGCACAAATGTGAAAATATCCTTTTCGGTGTGCGGTCAGTTTGAATTATATGTAGCGCTAGATGACTTTTCTTCTGCAGTACAATTAAGGTATGCTTATAAAACAATTCTATTTTAAACAAAAACCATGCTAGGTACACTAACACTGACTCGTTAAACTAGAGGGCGCATGCTACTGCCCGATATCAAAATACCGCCAGAATTCGCCTTAAAGGACACATGCAAAGAAAAAAAACATTTTTTTTAAACAGCTTAGATGGAAAAAGGATATTATAAAACGATTTTACAACGAAGAAAAAAAATTTTTAGAGCTATATTTACGGCGCTATACGAATTTGTAGTTGGCGCCCGCTGGAGCCGCCGCTGGTCACGTGGTAGGCCCGCGCGCCGCCGCCCTGCGTCGCCGAGCCGTAAAGCGACGCCGCCGCCGCACGCTGAGCGTTGTGCGAACGCCGCTTCAACGCGTTTCTCCACGCCGCCGTCGCCGCCGCCGCAGAAGTTCGTCTGGTTCGGGGCGCCGCCGCCGCCATCTGACCGGCGCACAGGTCGATCACGTCTGCTTGCGCTTTTTCAGGAGTTTCCTTTGGGCTCTAAAAGTTACTTATTCATCTTAGTTTTTTGTTATACTTCAAACAAAGATGAATAAGTTACTTTTAGAGGCCATAGGAAGCTTCCGAAAGAGCGCGACACCACGTGACAAATATGGGCCCGTCACGTGATAAATAAGGGCCACTTTTCCGCGGCGCCCGCGGGCGCCAACTACAAATTCGATAGCGCCGTAAATATAGCTCTAAATTTTTTTTTTCTTCGTTGTAAAATCGTTTTATGATATCCTTTTTCCATCTAAGCTGTTTAAAAAAAATGTTTTTTTTCTTTGCATGTGTCCTTTAAATCCATTCATTCATCTGGCCAGCGGTTATTGCGTGTATCCATCCATTAAACACTCAACTAGGGACTATACTGGCCGCTGGGTGCGCTCGCTGACGCTGAATTGGGCCGCTGGGGCCTATGGAAGTGTCCCCTCTTTACGTGGTACTATATTTCTCTATGGCTTCGCGAGCTCCGTTTAACACGGGACCTCCCTTAGCGAAAGGGACCTTTATGCGCGAGGGGATCACAATCTCCAGCTCCCTTTACTACAGATACCTGTGCCAAAGGTACCTTTACGCTGCCATGTGATTTGGGTATTAGATTGCCAGGAGTTAAAAAACCTCTAACACGCCAAAAAAAAAAATGTTTTTTTCATGCTAGGTGTTGAATTGGCATATCAGGACATTACAAAAAATTGTTTCACTATAGAGTTGCATAGTTTTTTTTATAAAACATAGAAATACGAGGCCCAATTCAAAGTTCCCGCCAGTGCACTGTGACGTAACAGAGTACCGCAAGGTGTCGGGGCAGTCAGAAGGGAGCCATCAACCTACGTCACTAAACGTGGGTTCGCCGGAAGTCACGTGAGTTTCACTCCTTGTGCTCTCCGCGACCGTGCCTAAGACTTTTTTTTTATTTTTTTATTCTGATCTTCGTATGAGCGATCGTAGAAAACGAAGTTTCAGTTCCACTAGCTCTTTATTGCTGCACCGTTGGTTGGTTTGCGTGCTGGATCGTGGTCAGTGGATCGACGTGATGGAGGTCAATGATGAAAGCGTTACGAGTACAAGCCAGTGTACGAGTGCATGCCGTCAGTTTGATAATACAGAGCTATACTGGGCACAAAACAAGCTATCAAGTTTTGAAAAAAAAAAATTAGAATGCTCGCAGAAATTAGGATTGCTAGCATACGACACGCCCGATCGCATTGCTGAAGGTTCAGACACCGAGGTCGTTGAATCATCGGATACTCTCCAGGCTGAAGATGCCTGCCGTCTAAAGAATACGAACTGGAGTATGTGTTTTGTCTAGAACATGAGTAGAACTTGTTTACTAGGTGCACATGCAGCCGATGCGTCGTGATGCCTGAATTCAAGACTCTTGAGTGCCGCTGCTGCAGGGAGATGGGCAGGAAACTTACAGACCTGCAGCCGATAGGTTGCATAACATCACACGAAGAATTCCCACTCGTTTGCTTGAAAGGGGCACTGGCACATCAAAATCGTATTTTTTTTATTATCCGAAACAATTGAAAACGATGCCGGGACATTACCCTCAAAATTCGAAACTTCGGGATTCAGTATTTGTGAATTAAAAAAACAATTTCCAAATGCCGAATTTGAAGTTCTCGCGCGATCCGCTCCAGTGCAGCGAGGCAAATTTTGCGGTCTCCTGCGACTCGACTTTCTTTCGGACCTCCGCTCCACGCTATGAAGCAAAGCGCCATTGCCACCGCGACCCGAAGCGAGGAGGAGGTGAGCAGGCGGGATAGAAGGGCGCCGGCGCGGGAGAAAACCGGTTTCTTCCTCGACTCGCCGACGAGCGCCGCCAAGTTTTCCGAGGGAGGGTACAAATCCAGGAAGCAACATCACACCGAACTCTCATTTTTGGTATTTCAAAAAGGGGCCGTAGTGCGTTCGCAATTGCGTTAAAAAACATGTTTTACGATTGCCGTTATTAAATGTTATAGAAATGTCACCTACAAAGCTTCTAAATTTCCTTATTTTTGACGTCACCGATCAAAAGAAGCGAGGAGGTGAGCGGCGGGAAATATAAATGCCAAAAATAAAAAGGCGCGCGCGGGCAAATTTTTTTTCGCGATGCGTTTTTTTTTTTTTTGCGTGTTTATGACTACAACTTGCATCGTTTTAGACAATAAAAAGACGACCTTTGGGGTGTCAGTGCCCCTTGAATATAACAATGCTCAAGATTGCTTACTTCGAACTTCACGACAGGAAGCTTCCAATGCCCAGGGATATTCACAAGTTAGTCTAGTTTTGTTGCCTACAGTCTACAAGTTCAGGCTGGAGTTGAAAGAAAATCACCGCGCAGGAATTACCTTGATATTTTCAATTTGTTGTAATTTTAGGAAATACCGGTACACGGCGTACCGGCGGTTTGTACGCTGGGTGTGGGGCAGGCTGGGCAGTTTTAGTCACCGCTTCTCGTGGCGATCTGCCAGGCAGCGCTTTGTCAGTATTGGGGAGGAGATCGAACAGCCACGCCTCTAACAGTACCCAACTAAAAATTCCCATTAAATCCAATTGGAATTTCAACTGGTTTGAACTGGAACCAATTGGTTTAGTGGGTTCTAACTGGAAGCACATTGGCTAACGGGTCCACCCAGTTGGAATTATTTTTCCAGTTGGAACCTGAATGGGTTCCAAATGGTGGTCATTGGTTCCCATTGGCGGTGACCAGTTGGTTGTCCAAAAACCCAATAGACCCTTTCCGAAATTCAGTGCCATCTGGTGGTTTGTAAAGCAGTTTAGGTTTTGCCATATCAATGGCGGAAATGAACTTGTATCGGCACCGTCACTTTCGCAAGTCAACGGCACGCGAGGAATTGTTCAGTGTGGGTTCTTTCTCAATCACTTTCAGTTCGATGGTGACCAAGAACCCGCATTCTGAACAAAGCTACAACCCACTCAGATGCCTCGAGAAACTTCTATACACCAAAGTGCTTCAAAGCCGATTGTGTACCGCCCACCGATTGACTGAATCTGAGGTATTAGAAATAAACGCTTACATAGCTCTTGTGCTCGTCCCGTCGTCGCGTCGTACTGACCCGTCAGTATTGACCCGTCGTACTGACCCGTACGACGCGACCTACATCGCGTCGTACTGACCACCCAAATGTACAGGCCTCGCAACATTCGCTTAGGAGCATCTTCAACGTCTTCCTTTATCAGTCACTAGAAGGCCGCCATTGGTATGACACAGATGCCGTTCCACAGATGATGATAGTGATCAAAGTGGCCAGACTGAATTTCGGAAAGGGTCTATTGGTACCAATAAGAAAATTCCAATTGGAACTTTATTAAAATTATCAACTGGGTATGCTTCAGCAGTGGGGACAACAAACCGCATTTTCTTGTTTGTTTTTGATCCGACAAATCAAATATGACGATTCCAAGGTCACTCCTCGTGCGACTAAAGCACCGGGGCCCTAATCTGGACACTTGCCGAAAAAGTCGCCGAGAAATCTGGCGGCTATGATTGGCCGGCGCCAAGGTCAAGTGTCAAGCTTGACCTTGGCGCCGTTTTTGCCAAGTGTCAAGTAGTGCCACTAAATAAGCTACGCTCATTTAGTGGCTCTAGTGTCAAGCTTAGGGCCCCTGGTCAGCGAAGCGCACGTGCCCAGAACGTGCTGGGGGAGGTTCAATTTCTTTGTTATGCTGTGTTAGTAAACACCGGGCTGTGGGACAACAAGCTCGATAAACTGCCCCTTATATTTCGATCTCCTACCCAATAGAGGAGGCTATGGTTTTAGGTTTTTGCTTTAGAACAGTTAGTGCAGCAGACTCCGGTACGTGCGGCGCGTGGAACACCATTCCCTGCATATTCTTGATGCTTGGGTAATTTAGCAATAGGAATGCGTATTTCACTTCTCTCTTTGCCAGCTATCATCATCATGCCATTAGGAGCCGCCATATTGGGGGGTTTATCACATTTTCCAGTTGTGGACGAGGCGCATCTGCATTTAACTCGGTTTTCATGATATTAGGGCAGTTTATTTGTACACTCAATGGGTTGCTGGTTAGTTTCGGATCAAAGAAGAAAAGAAAGACGGCCGCCAAATTCAGGAAAAGGAATTGTCAGCAACGAGGTCGCAAGACTCGTCACTCAAGCAGTGAACTGGGCCATCCAGGTCAATGAACGGTATTTCTCGAAAACGTCCTGTGAAGGGTTCGTACTGGACTTGCAGCAGGTGATCATATTTTAGTTCTACGACTTACACTTTGCCGGGACTATTGTTTTTCGGGCGAAATCGTCAGTACGGGAACCCCCCAATATGGAGGAAATCTGATCATTGATCATGAATGCACTAGATGGCGCTTCTTTTTGCATGAAGAGCAACGCGCCTACGAAGAGCAACGGAGGGAACGGCACCGAGAATGTCAGCGGTGGCGGCGGGCGGCAAACACCACCGATGAAGATCGTGCACAAAACGCCAAGCGCATGCGGCAAACCGGACGAGACGAAGAACGTCGCGGGTCGGGGAACGCATCAAAAAGACGCAGGTACCATGCTGCTAAATTGGACAACTTTAATGAAGAATACGCTAAATTCTGTCACGCCCGTGTCGTGTGCTAAGCAGCTTCGTTTCATCCGCCTTCACAGAGTGGAATGGCTCATGTTTTTTTGTTTTTTTTTTCACATAGATTTTCGTGGCAATAGAAAAGTACCGTATTTGTCTAAATAGAGGGGACCTTAACGGTTATTTAAAATTAAGGTTCTATAATTGTGCCCGAAGTATGCCCACCAAAAGAAGAGCAAAACATCGAAGTCCATCAAGCTAACCCGAAAGCTCCTCAGCATCAGCTGCTTCTCCTAGTGCGTCGGTGCAAAGAGGAGAAGCTTGAAGTGCGCACCGGTGCCAATCGGTGAAGTTCGACACGCGCGGTGCACGATTATGAACTTTGAACTCTAGCAAAATTGAACTAACGGAACTAGGACAATCGAGTACAATCTAGCCGCCTATAGACCTTTCCAGCGGCAGTCTCGAACGAAGCGATTTACAGCGCGCGTCCCGGGTTTTGAGAGTGTAGGTCAGTGTTGCCCGACTGCGCTGGGCTGTGGCTTTTCTAGTCAGTGGGCTGTGGCAGCCTTCGTAGGCGCATTTCCGGACGCTGGTAGAGGATAAATTGTCCAGCTCTATTTTTTTTATTTTGCGTTCTATGGCGAATATAATGTTTCGGGGTTTTAAAGAATGCATTGTACTATTTTTGGGAACAAAAACAAAAAAATTAAAGCTGTTTTGGTGAGTTTGCGCGCGACAGAACAAATGCAACTGGAATACTTGTTTCATATTATGTCGATCTTTTTACGGCACCATGCACTCAGCCGTGTCAATCTACAAAGGTCTTAACCGTCGAAAATATTTGACCACACAGGAGATCCGAACTGCATGGATATTCCCCGCCCACAACATGTAATTCAACCAGTCTCGAACAACATATATTGTACGTACCCCACGGTGCCGCGTTATCCAGACAGGATTTGAGAAAGGTCTCAAATAACACAGCATTTCCAATATAAAGTGTCGACGATAGTCACTTCACGACGATCGGGCGAAATCCGGCGTGTTTTGGGACACATCTAGAAGAGAGTTGTTTTTTTGCACAGCTTCAAAGTGAATGAACGAACGTGTCTATTCCGTCCTCACACCCCGGACCCTACCCTATCAGCTATTTTTCGCGTAGACCCGGAACATAGCCGGGAAGGCTTTTTGGAGATTATCTCAACGTGCTGCAGCCTCGCGCTTCGTAAAGTAGTGTACCGAATGCAAAAGGTACTCAAATGCCAGAGCATCCAGAAAGGCATCTGTCTCCTGAAAAGTTATGCTTGGTTCCTGGGAGGTGATTCAAGAAAGATGGCCAGAAGCATGAATCGCCAGCTGTGCGGAGGACACGGTTAATTATTGTTTCTCTATCTTGTCGCATAATTGAATAATGCAGCTACGCTTACTTGTCACGTTAAAAGGGGCTTTTCGTAGATCACACCCGAGAGTATGCAAGAGTTTTGCTTTGCTTGGGGGAGCCGTCAGTCACTTTGAGGGCGGACTGAGCCCGCGTGGGGCCCGCAATCCAACGCTAACGTTGTACGATAAGTTTCTAATGTAACAGCTACGATGGTTCCTCATGGCTGTCACAAAATAAACCCGAATATGCCGTTATAATGTTTTACGCAACTTTAAAGTTGAGAACCAAGCTCACTTTCCTTACCGGCCAATTTTGTTCCCCGATGGTAACAAGAGAAAGCGAGTAAGCGGCAATAGACTCGATGAAAAGTTAGGCAGATAATCGTAGCCCCTATTGCGTACTGACGCAAACACATAATTGAAAAGAAATTTACAGCTTTATTTTAGTTTATCTATACATTATTAAAATGATGTAGTTAGCCCACAACAGGTATAATTACTTTCCAAGGGACTCTCGAAAGTAGACACAAGAACATGCCCTGGCTCAACCAATTGGAGCGTGTTCGCAATGTTAGATGTTCCTAATGCAATAGCTACAATGGTTCCCAGTGGCTGTTGACAAAATGAACCCGATTATGCAGTTACAATTTTTTAAACAACTGTATATTTGAGAACCGAGCTCAACTTTGCTCACCTACCAATGTTCTCTTTTTACGAAATACTGGAGACCTGGTCGAGAAAACTAGAAACATCAACCGTGGAAGAGACAGAAAGAGGTATTTTTCTTCCACAGTTGATATTTTTGCTTTTTTGGCCCCAGTCTCGGGCTATTCATCCAAATTGTTGATATACACCCCAGCTCGCCTGCGCTCTCACAGTAATTTCTCCCTATATCATTCCCCGATGCTTACGAGAGGGGTCGAGTAAACAGCGAACGACACGAGGGCAAATGAGGCTGATAATCGTAGCCCGTAGTGCGCATTGACTTGAGCACATAGTTGATAAGAGATTTACACTGACGGCTGTGACTTTGGATTTTTTTTTTCTTTTATATATTATTAAAAGGGTGTAGTTGACCTACAACAGGCATGATTACTTTCCAAGGAACTCTAAAACATTAGACCCTAGAACATTCCTCGGTCGACCAATAAGAGTGTGTTGGCAATGTTAGATATATAAATTGAAAGCTACATAAAGAGAACGAGGACAGGGCACGTCACAAAGGCCAATTACTAAACATTCAGGGCTGAAATTTAAAATTAAATAAACTTTTCTTTCAGAGAGAGTAAAATAATATTGACGATCCTTTCCTAGCGCAAAGACCCAATATATATCAAAATTAATTGTACGTAAACAGCAAAAAAAAAAAAAAAACAGTTTAACCGCAACCGTGACTAAAATTATCATTCCGCGGTCACATAAAAAAATAATAAAAAAAAAAGGCGACGCTTTACGACGCAAATGCAAGTCGATTGTAGATCACTCTCTTCACTACTAAAATTATAAGTGGGTTACTACGCACGTACATGAATTGTGATCCTACCACTTTGGCGGCAGCGGCAGATAGCAAACACAGCAAGGTGTCGCGGCGTATATTAAAAGCCTTTTTTTTTTTTTTTGACCCGCTTAAAATATTTGGGAACAGATGAGCAGTGGCGTTATTGACGTCCCGTTTCGTTTTTTGTTAGGACTTGACCCAGTGGTGCGATCACAATGTGCATGCCTCGTCATTAGCTTCATTCGGATGAATTAGAACAAGCGCGGCATGCTCTCAGCAGCCGGTAACTCCGAGTTTCGAAGAGCGCTGACCTGAGTTCAAGGGGTTCATGCGACAGCGCAGCTGTGCGCGAAAAGACAATTTAAACAATATTGCATCCTCATCTTAATCCGGGTAGCTCTAACTTTGAAGACCGAGCGAAACCATAAAAAAAAAAGAACATTTATCCTGAGGCGGATGTTACAGTCGACGCTGGCTTGCACTTGCGAGAAGCACTTCGCAGTCGACAAATGTTCTTATGCCTGGATTATTTCCTCCACCCCGGAGACCTGACGCACAGGCAACCTTTCTTTGTGGAGGTTCGCCTCCCTAAAAAAACGATCAGTTTTTCAAAAGACAGAAAGCCTCAAAGCGGTGCTCGCCATTGCAACGGGCAGCGCGATGGGACGAGCGAACGGCTAATTAGGGCGAATTTACGACACGGCGCGGCGCCACTGGTATCGCTCCAGCGCGCCCCCTGGCCCAGCCGAACGGTCCCATGGGGTTTACTGGGACCGGCGCTCGTGAGCGCAACGCAGCGATCGACGAATCGGCGCTGGAAAACGGCGCTAATGCAGACCTGACTTGCACGCGACGAATCGCCGATGGGGTCGAACAGTGGTGAGCGGCGACACAGCGGCGATGCATCGCTGCTAAACCGACAACTCGGCACAGCATCAGCGCCAAGTCGGCGTCCTTTTCAGCGCCGATTTGGTGCTGCGCTGTGTATGAACAGGCCTTGAACCGAGAAATAGAATTGAAGTTTTTTTTTATAAAATTCAAAATGTTTTGTTTCCCAGCAATCAATTGCGATACTGAGCCAGTTCAACACACGTACGACACCATTGAAAACAAAATATTGTAGATATGTGAAAAATTCCCTAAAAAAAGTGGGATCTAATTATACTCTTTTTCACCTTGTGATGTACCGCAGGAAAGGCTACAAGCGAGAGCTCCTTGCTTTAGGGCACATCTTGGCGGCACAAGCTCTCGTCCATTAATGACAGTTGCCAAAGCTGTGAGCTCGCGTTTGTAGCCTTCGCTGCGGTTCAGCATAAGGTGAAACGGAGTATATAGCTCTGCAGAATTGCTCGAACTATTGAATGCCCAACTCACTGTTGGGTAGACGTTCTTCCCGCTTATCAATTTTTTTCACGCTTAGTCGCTGCTGGATTTCAAGAAGAGTACTGGTGCCAATCGTCCTACTTCATCAGCTCACGAGTGTGTGAACATTGTGCTGGGTTTCCCCAAGTTTATAATAATCTCAGTAATTAAAAACTACTGGGATGTTACAACTATGTTCAGATACAGCGGTTGATTGTATAACATTCCATTGTTGCTAGCATATGTGTGTGTGCGTGTGTGTGTGTCATTCTAACCAGAGTGCCAGGTCTTCAGGTTATGTGTATGGTATGTATTATTCTGGTGGTGATTTTACTGGTTGTTTTATTCTGGTGGTGATTTTACTGGTTGTTTTCCTCAAAGTACAGGAGGAGCTGTAAGTTCCCGGAGATGATAGCGGCTCTACTTTCCACCTGAACACAAATAATGCCTGGTGGGCAAAGACCACAGTATAAATGTCTGCCGTACAAACATGATTACCAGACCTTCTTCCTGTTAGCCTTGGCCAGAATAAATAATTACTGGGGCGAAGGGGCAGCCCCATGTCAACTTATTTCAAGGAGAAGCGACAAGGATGTTCCAGACGAGGGCCAGTTCAAACCATGACAATGTTGGGCAACAAAAGTCTAAAGATTCTCCAGCGCAGCCTTGAGATATTTCTTCATGCAGTGATATACTCGCTGAGATTTTCGCGCAAGAAGTCGTAATATTAAAACTACAGCGTGGTTAAATGGATCTTGGCCACTTTAAATAGATCCCAAAAATCACTTTTACTGGCTACGACAAAGGTAATTTGCCACGAAGGTGCGTTGATTTTTTTTTTTTTTTTTCGAAAATGTTGAAGGTAAATCTTGCCTCAGTCAAATGTTGCAAATAAAAACAAAACTGTGAATCAATAGACAATGTAAAAATCAGGTCTTGTTAGCTCGTTAGTGTTTCTTCTTATTCTACGGCTAACTTTTCGATTCCGGACACCCGAATGATGTGAAGCTCAGTGAGCTCTTGCCCTCTTGCAACACTCTCTCGCCCCATCCCTGAACAGTCGCATTCGCCCCAGGTGTGCACATATTGCATCAATTTGGCCGTCTCACACGAAATGCCGAGCAACAGATCTACTGAAAAAAATGTCAAGACTACCGTCCACGTAATAAGCTTTTTATTATTATTATTATTATTATTATTATTATTATTATTATTATTATTATTTCTTTTTTAGTTTGCAGATTGGCGATTTTTAAGATGTGGCGCGCGCACAGCCGCGTGAAAACGCCTCTTTAAATTCCGCATGCTGTTTGTGCGTCAGCAGATGCTTAAATCTGTTTGAAATGCTCTTCGTTCTTAAGAAGAGTTCTGCGCATGCGCGAGCCCTTCTCAGCCGGCGGCGAAAGCCTGAATTACGATCGGTGTGTGGAAACGGGAGTGACAGGAGTTCCATGGGAAGATGCGCTGCCTTCTTCCTCTCCCGCCTGTTCCGCGATTAATGCGCTGCCATCTGCTTGAAATGAGTGCTTCACCGCTGCACTGTATAACGTTGCTTCGCGCAGGACGGTTTCCTCGGAATATAGACCTTCTTCAAGGGCGCCGCCATCTTGAATTGTCGTCACTTCCAGTATGGGCGAAAACATAGTTTTTCCATCGACACGCCAGTAGAAGGCATTTAGGATATAAGCGTAACCGTCACACAGTATCGTTTTGCCTCCCCTCTATTGTTTTACTGGTTACAGGTTGAAACGTTTTATTATTTTTTCGTCGCCCATACCGGATACGCTTATTAGGTGGCTGGGGACTGAGTGCGCAGAAAAGGTCTATAGACCACCCCGAAAACACGCAGCGCCCCCCCACCGTCTTCTCAACGCATTACGGCCATCCGATGTACGACTTTCGTCCAGTCCCCATGAATAGAAGCTGTTCGCGTTGGTTTAGCATTTTAGAATTTGTTAGAACGCAAGCGAAGCACGTCGATAAGAAAACAGGGTGCGTCGGCTTTGTTATGTGTTCGTTCTGTTTACTTCGTGTTCTGAACTCACAATGGTTAAGCGATCTCGCCGCTTCCAGGACCTACGAAGCGTTCGAGATGGCCCGAGCGTATATTCTAAAAAAGGGTGTCGTCTTACACCCTTTTGTCCCATATAATTCACCCAAAAGTTCAGTTCGGCGTAGAGCGCACTATAGTCGAACAGACGGCCCCAAATTTTATGACAGGCTTGATAACGGTGCGATATCACTTATTAAATAAATAAAACACGTATCAAAGATTACAGAAAGAAAACACTGGGTTTTTTTGCAGTAGGACCAAGAAAACACCGATCATTTTTTTTTTTTGTAGTCAGTAACACGTACATTAGCTCGGCTATCAAGCCCCTCGTTAAAGTTAGTACCGTCAGGTCGACGTCAGTACGCTGTACGTCGAACTGAAATTTTGGGGTGTCTTATGGGACAAAGGGTATAGACGCTTTACACACGCGCCAGATTGAGCCGCCATACGCGGATTGAGCCGTCTTGTCTTACCGAGATGCCGAGCCACTGAAGCGGGCGTTGACGAGTCTCCACAACGGCCTATGCTGGGGGGAAGGACACAGTAACACTTAAAATGGCAATAACCTGTCCTGTTGTGGAAATGATGAAGTCAAGCGAACGGAATAAGAGGGAACAAAAACTGAAGGTCACTTATGGCGGCGCCCATGCACAGCTGCTCTAAAGCGCCTATAAGAATACACCCTTTTTTTAAGAGTGTATATCGGAATGGCCCCACAATTCACCGCGCCGCGCAATACAAGTGAGGGCATCAAGAGGCCGTGTAGGAGTTTTGGATCTCACTAACCACTCGGCGCATATGTGACGCCGCCATAACTTAAAGGGGTACGGAAACGAAATGTTTGCACTTTTATTTCTTTCTTTAGATGTGGTCCACGTTGTGCCGGCCGCCGAGAAACACTAGCATAGACTATTAGCCCCGGATGGATGGATGGATGAATACGGCTGAGCCCTTTGGATCGGGCGGTAGCTTACGCCACCTAGCCATTTTGTCTTACCCTTTAAGCTTAGAATATTTAAATGTGAAAACTATATTCACTCTGTACTGAAAAGAAAGTGAGGCTATAAATCCCCCTTGCCATCAGTTAATAAGAAAATGCCTAGTTTTCTCTCGCTTTCTGCCACCATTCACTTAATCTTTGCTTGGTAATCTCTACTGTCTTGAAATCCACTTTTTCTTCGCTGTCTCTGAAACCCAATGACCTTATTAAATCTATGTTGTCTTCGGTATGCATAGGGTGAAGCCCTTTACAGTAGAGTATCAAGTGCTCAGCCGTCTCGTCCTCCTCTCCACAAGCAGCACACACTGTGTCCATTTCCTGGTACTTCGCTCTGTATGTTCTGGTTCGCAAAACACCTGTCCTTGCCTCAAACAACAATGAGCTTCCCCTAGAATTGTCATAAATGCTTTCTTTGGCAATAACTGTTTTGTTTAATCTATAGCCTTCCAGAGCCTTCTTTGTCTGCATTCCCTCTAGCCACCGATCTCTTTCTGTGGCTTTAACTTTCTTCTTAACTGAGACCTGCTCTTCCGTAACCCCACTATAGCCTAAAAACTTTCCTCTTAATTTCCTAGTGCGCTGTCTCCATTTTGTGTCTATACTCCTCATGTATAAATAGCTGAAAACCTTTCGTGCCCATTGCTCCCCACCCATTTGCCTCAAGCGATCCTCAAATTCTATCTTGCTCACAGCTTCCCTGCCCTCAAACGACGCCCATCCCATGTCTCCTTGTACTCCCTGGTTCGGTGTTTTGCAATGTGCCCCCAAAGCCAGCCTACCTACTCCACGCTGTTTTATTTCTAGTCTTGCATGCACTTCGGATTTCATGCATAGCACTGCGTTTCCAAAAGTCAAGCCAGGCACCATGACCCCTTTCCAAATCTCTCTCACCACCTCATACCTGTTGTAATTCCAAAGTGCTCTATTTTTCATTACAGCCGCATTTCTGTTGCCCTTACCTATTATATACTTTTCATGCTCACTGAGATATTCTGCACCACCACATATCCATACTCCTAGATACTTGTATTTAGTAGCTCTCTCAACTGTGATATTCTGTATCTTCAGTCTCTCAACATCATCATTGTTAAAAATCATGACTGCTGATTTTTCACTACTGAATTCTAAACCTAATTCCTCTCCTTCCCTCCCACAGATGCTCATTAATTCCTGCAAATCTATCCTGTTGTTAGCCATTAGTACGATATCATCCGCATATATCAGTCCCGGTAAAGATTGCTGAATTGTTTGGCCTAGCTTACTGTACGAAAGGTCAAATCCAAGCCCACTCTTCTCTAGTCTATCCTCCAATCCTCTCAGATACAACATAAACAGCAAAGGCGATAACGGGCACCCCTGCCTAAGGCCTCGTCCTATCTCTATTTTCCCCGTTGCCTTTCCTTCCCATGTTATAATCACCTTATTATCTTTGTAAATGTTCCTTAATATTGCTGTTAGCCCTTCATCTAGGTTTAAGCTCTCCACTATGTCCCACAGAGTTTTTTGGTTCACATTGTCATAGGCACCCTTGATATCCAGAAATGCTAGCCAGAGCTGTCTGTTTTCTTTTTGCGCAATTTCTATACACTGTGTTAGAGAAAATATATTGTCTTCCAACCTTCTTTGTTTCCGAAACCCGTTCTGTAACTCGCCCAGTATGCCCTCGCAATCTACCCATTCCTCCAGTCTGTTCTTTATAATCTGCATTACCAACCTGTAAATAACTGGTGTCACGGTTATGGGACGATAATTCCTAATGTCAGACTTATCTCCCTTTCCCTTATATATCATACTCATCCTACTAAGCCTCCATTCATCTGGAATATTTCCTTTTGTTACCATAGTGCTCACTACCTCCCTTAGTTTTGCCTTAGATTTAGGACCCAAATTCTTCACCAGCTTGATTGGGATACCATCTGTGCCTGTCGACGTGCCACTAGGGACTCTTCGTTCCGCCTTTTCCCATTCTCTTTGTCCAAAATCCGCGATGTCAAAAGCTGGACTGGTACTGCCTTCGGTTCTCCTATCTTCCACATGTACCCGTTCCCGAAATTTCTCCTCCATCACTGCTCCTATATATCGTATCGCATCATCTCCCTCTAATTGATCTCCCTGATGCGAGAGTATGAACCTCTGTCTAGCTTGCGTCGTTTCACCGAGTGAGTTCAAGTGCTCCCAAAACTTCTTGGCTGCGTTTTTATCTTTCTTGCTTACATTACTCATCCATTCTTCACCCTTTCTCTGAATTTTCGCATTGATCAAACTGGATGCCCGAGAAGGTCGCGTGGCGCCCCCTTACGGCGAACGGGGGTGACGCCACGGCGAGGACATAATTTTTCCCCGACTCGCCCCGCTCGCCCTGTGGAGGCTGTGACGGCATTAGCTGTCGGCGCGCTCGTTTCTATTTAATTATTTGGGGGGCATGTTTTTGGGCAGGCGAAACCGTCAATTAACATTTTGGGTTCAGGCGAAACTTCAATCAATATTTCAGGCATGGTTGGCAGGCCAGGCAACGCATGAATCGCAGCTGGTATATGAAAATAAAGAAATATGGCCACATTTGCAGGAGCATCACTATAGATTTACATCTCACACAATAAATGCTGCTGTCTGAATAAATTGGCAGGTAATGTATACTATTTTTTGTGTGTGTTTCTGTTTTTAAACAAGATCAGCCGAAGCAGACAAACTGCATGCTGCTTGAGCAACGTGTTAAATACAGTCTGAGCCATGGAGAGAGAATCACAAGTGAGACAGCCCAAGTAAAGGGGCAAAGTAAAGAAAGAAGGAACATTTACTTATATACATTGCTCGCATTTGACCTCTGCTGGATTCGGATAGTACTTCAATAATCTACACTGGTGGTATCTGTGGACTTGTTTATATCATCTCTCAAGTAATGTACAACAAACATAAGCGAAGGTGTCTAGCTCGTTATTAGTCCCTTAGGCTCTAAAATTGAGATTTTAGCTAAATCAAATTGTCCTGAAGCTAAAATACCAGAAGCTTTTCTCACACAGACGGTCACCCTTCACAGGTTCCACATTTGCTGCTACTAGTGCTGCATCTACCACTGGACAGCCATTCGAACGCTTGCTGTTCCTCCTGTTTTCCTCTGTTGTCAGAAAGTCCAGCTGTAGGGAGTCTGGAGGAAGCTTTTGGGGACCTGCAGTAGTGTCTTTTAATTGGAAATGACAGTTCATACTAAACGGTGTATTTTCCGAATACCCAAGGCTGAAATGAAGAAAGAATGTCAGGAAAAAGTATAAACATTCCAAATTACGGTACTATTGCTGCGCATATTTTGGGCAGTTCAACACATATCATACAGGAAACTGGGGGCAATTCAGCCGTTTTTCCTGCTACCATACAAACTAATTTCCAGTAATTGTGCATCTTCCAAAAAATTTGCCTGCATACGTGTATGAGCTATATAATTCACAAAGAAGCTACATTTTTGTTAAACAACCCTGTTCCACGAGCACTTCAAAGGCCTTCAAACCCAGGGCCTTTAAAACATCTGCGAACCAGCGCATGCAGAGTGGCACGCGCAGAGTCAGGGTCGCGAGCTAATTTGCCGACCGCCCAAAGGCTCTTGATATAAATGCCATTTCAAATGCCTGCAAAGTGGGATGTAATATTCTCCTAAATCATGAACATGCAAGAAACAGAATTCCAGCGTCTGAAACACTTACGCCACCGCTTCACCGACCCCTCGCAAGATTGCCTTGTGTCGTGTGGACGGACGAGGAGGTTCATCGGCGGAATTGCATCCGCCGATAGCTTTCGCTACTCGTTACCTAATTATGAAGGTAAAAGTGACAAACACGCTTAGAAAAGGTACGGAAGCACGTCGGTATCGGCATAACCCAGCGTCTTGTAGACCGGGTAAATGAGGTCCCGCTCCTCGAAGAGCTTGCGGCACACAACGCCAAACCAGGAAACCGGTGCAGGGAAGCGAGCCGGATGCGAGATCGCGGAGCGGAGTCCTTCCCCTGACGTCACGGTACACCTCACCCAATCAGGGCGCGGCGACCACAGCAACGCTTCTGTTCGCTCTGGGGGCTAATATAGTCGGTTACAAGTTAAGAAGGTAGGAGATGCTCCTCCCACAAGCGCGATGCGCCGGTTTCAAATCCCTCCGCAGTCGAAAGAAGAGTTCACTGCAAACGCTCCTTGTTCCGCTTCAATGGATAGATAATGGCCACAGAGTGGTGCCAACTTGTCTTCGACCCCCACTTTTAAAGAAAGCGACCTTTGTATTCATCGGAGCGGGAAGCGAGCCCCTGAAAGCAGTCTTTGTATCCATCGGAGGGGGAAGCTAATCCCCGAAAGTCGTCTTTGTTTCCATCGGATGGGGAAGACTCTAATCTCCCTCTCGTGGCTTCCACAATGCTAAGTCGAAGTCGAAAGATAAAGCAGATATGTACAGAAAGGCAAGACCCTCCTCGCGCGTTGGCCGCAGCGTCGCGGAAACGATGGAACGCTATTGGATGCGGAGGTGGCGGAGGGATATATGATTCCCTTTGAGGGGCATTTGCCGCTACCTTCTTGACTTGTAACCTACTATAGTCAGTTTTAAGAAAAGTATTCGACGGAAAGGAGGACTGGGGAGGAGGAAACAAACGGACTCCGGGAGAGGAAAGAAACCTCCTCTCAGCGGCATTCAGTCTGCTTCTTCCCCCACAGCCTTCCTTTCCCTCGGAAACTTTTCTGAACCTGTAACTGACTATACATGGGTTGCACGTGACGTCATTCAAAGAGCGCTCCGGTGACCACCAGAGACGATGGCAAGAAGGAGCTCCCCTCTTATCAGGACCCTCCTTTGTGCCTTCCGGATTTGCACAGGCGTCGCCATTCTCCTCCCAGAAGATTATAGATGATTAACCCGCCACTCAAAATTCTTACAAAAGCAGCTTCCCTCTCCTCCTCTTACATGGTGATCAAAAGTATGCGATGTGACGTCAGTGCAACCCATGTATGGTGTTTCTGAGCTTCAGGCAGAGAAGTCAAGAAAACTAATTTTCCAACGAATGAACAGATTTCAAAACTGCGTCTGGTGTCGGTCTGTGAAGCTCCGCTAGAATGCCGTCACGTCATGAGTTCCTAAGAAGCAGCGTTAGTTACTGGCAGCATGGCTCTCTCGTGGGGATATTTAGTCCTGAATGCGACTTGGTGGAGAACGTTCATAAGCTGAGACTGCAGCCAAAGCTACAAGCGCCCAAGTAGCACCCAATGTTGTGCGAACATTCCCTGGATGTTCTGAATGTTGAAGGAACGTTAAAACACCATTCGGAACGTTCTAGGAACGTTCGTATGCGAAAATTCCCTACAAGGAAAGCTGCTCAACATTCTAGGAACGTTCGCTGGCGAACATTCGTATGCACAATGTTCTCGGAACGTTCCCCTTCGAACATTCATATGCGCAACATTTTTGGAACGTTCGCTTGCGAACATTCCTAGGATTTTCGCAGTTGAAGCCAACTTTACGGAGCTCTCACGCAACCTTGGTTCGAAACACCATACACTGTATGCCACTTTGAGCCAAAAATATGCAAATTAAGTGGAGTTTCCGGAAACTTAGCATAAGGGATCAGTTTTATCTTATATGAGTCAAGTGAGGAATGTGATATAAGATGTAGGAGAAAAGCAATGGTTTACAAAACTTGATAATGAACTTGGCACTCACTGCGTATGTAGAAGGGCAGTTTTGTATGGACCAGATTTTTGTTTCTAGGGTTTAAAACTTCGAAAAAGGTATTTTTCTATTGTGTGTGGGATGCCATGTGTATCTGTTCTTAAGCTCGGAGTGGGGAATTGGTTATGTATACAGCATACTTTGAGTGAAAGAAGTTGACAAGTGACAGGTGGGTCATTCTATGACAAACGTCCCAGGCGTGACACTCGACCATCGCCGATTCTTTCGGAAAAAAAGCACAGCAGTTCCTTCTATGTTGAATAGTAACTTGTCTAAATATTTTCGTTTACAAAACTTTTTGGCCGCGCTAGCGCTGTTTTAAATTCCCGAAAAGGCGCGAAACTAGGCACAAGTAAAACAATTGCCGAAAGTACGGATATTTAGTTATCAACGCACAATTTTTTCTGTCTAATTCAACTTGCATTGTTTCTTCATATGAGGCCAATTTTAAAAAATACAGTGTTTTTGTTTGTTTTTAATTGAAGACAAAATGCTGAAATTGTGCCGTTTTCGAGATTTTTTTGTTTAAATTTGGGAGTCTGTATACCCGTGCTAGGAATGTTTTCCGCATCTATTGTAGATATAAACTTTGTATGAAATGGCGTCCTACCGTTAAAAAAAAAGGTTTTTGTTATATTAAAGCGCCAATTTGCGCAAAACGGCATTTTGATTTAAATTAAACTGCGAATTTTGCAGTGACGTGGTCCAAGTAAAAATATGCCAGACCACTGAAGCGATAGAGCGCCATATGAACTTGTTATTGATACAATTTAAACGAAGTGATTTTTTTTTTTTAAGCGAGAAAATATTTTTGAAGTCAAGCTCCCGCGACACCGCGCGGAGTGGTTTCATGCTGCAGCTTCTCGGCACAGCACGGCGGCGATGGAGCTTATCTGAGCCGTGGCGCATGCTCTGGTGCCAGCCAGAGGCTCAGAGCCATAGATAGGGAATATGGCTCTGGTGCTAGCTATTACC
This sequence comes from Ixodes persulcatus, assembly GCA_013358835.2. NCBI lineage: Eukaryota > Metazoa > Arthropoda > Arachnida > Ixodida > Ixodidae > Ixodes > Ixodes persulcatus. The sequence goes on along the minus strand of JABSTQ010009871.1, from coordinate 56,424 downwards.
TAGGGCCATACATGTGCTTGTAATCGAACTATTCGTCTTGTTTAGCTCACGCCCTCTATTTTAGGCTACAAGATGTACTTTTCTGCAAATAGAGCTTGTGTACTTGGTAACGTTGTAGTTACGTTCCCGTCCAGTTCGAAAACGGCTAAAACAGCAACACTGCCGGCGAGCGAAAAGCTGTGTGCCTTGTCGCACTGCCCGCAAGCAAACGCATGAAGACTCAGGAAAGTCCTGAGCTTTTGCAATGGAGAAAAGAGGCCATTCTGCAGATAGAAGCAATTCAGCTGTTTCAGCACCCACAGACAGAAGTAAGTGCAAAAGGTGTTTTTAGCGCTCACCAGATAGCCCTGTTAGCATCAGAGCTTCTGGTTACGCTTGTCTTCTGTCTTAATCCCACAAATGATAGGTCTCTTCTCCACAAGAGGGAAAGCACTCAAAGCCCTGTTGCTTAATATGGCACGAATAAGTGAATGGCGACCAGCAATCTTTGATTTAAGTGCCTCTTGACCTCTGCTACTTGATGCTTTTTCGCAGGCGTCCATTCATAATATTGTCGGGTTTGCCAAAAATAAGTGTGAATGGAGATATAACCATATGGTTAGGTTCTTCTTCATGCTTTCATAACTTGTTTGTTTTCAGGCGGTGAACTTTCTCCGTGCTCTTTTGGACCAAGCGGTTGTCACAAAACGACCCAAACCAGACGGCGGTGCATTACAAGCTTGAGCGAGATAAGCGACGTAGATCGGCGACTTCTCACATTGCGTTCTAGAGTCTCGCTGGATGATAATTCCACGGTATGCCACCATCACGTCTGTGTTTACGTGAAGAAGTACACGTCCCTGGTTGCTTCTAAATGGTGCTGCAATCATTTTCTTGAGCATGTCGTAGGTCGTTCGTCGTAACACTGAAACTCGCGGATGCCCACCCTACTCTCGGCCTAGTTCCAAAAGAAAAGCTCTGCCAAATGTACAAACGACAACTGTATAATGGTGGAATGTCTGCAAATTCTACTCAAGTTGAAGAACCCGCTCAGGAATGTTGTGTTCATTCCGAACAAAGTGACTCGGAGGTGCCAGTTTTTGCGGAGATCAATGAAGCCCTTGCAGCTGTTGGTGAGAGCCCAGTAGAGAGAAAGCAAGTGCAATGGAGGCGCAAATCGTGCGTGAGGAAGAAATTATGTAGGCTTCAAGAAAAAACAGAGAAAACACTTCGTCAGTCTCTTGGCCTTGACCAGCCATCAAACTCCCAGGGAAACACACAAAAACAATTTTGTGCTTTCTGATTTTCTGTAACTAATGAACGATTTAAAAAGCATGTTCGCGCAAGAAGACAAGCGCGAAAAGAAGGTCCAGTTGTTGACACTGGCATCTCATTCCTGGTCTCGTGGGAAGGTTATGAAGTTCTTTGGGGCACCGGAACGGCAGGTGCGCGAGGCCATCAAAATCAAAGAACGCGAAGTACTGTGCATGCCACCAAACAGGAGAGGTCGCTTTTTAAGCGAAGACGTGAAGACTTCAGTTAATAATTTTTATGAGGATGACACAGTGTCTTACTGCCTCCCAGGTAAAAAGGATGTGTTGCACGGCCGTCAGAAGTGCCTGTTGCTATTAAACCTAAAAGAACTTTACCAAGAATGGAAAAAAAGCTTCTACTTTAGAGTGTGGATTTTCAACGTTTGCCAGTATGCGCCCTTCAAATTGTATTTTGGCCGGGGAATGGGACGTACATTGTGTGCGTGTGCATGCAGCACCGAAACGTGAAGTTGATGTTACACACTAGTGGCCTCAGAGACAATCGAAGAATTCTTAGCTACCACAGTGTGTCGAGTTGACAAAGAGGACTGTATGTTTGGCAAGTACGACATGTGGCCCGGTACAAAATGCGTTGCGGCGTGTTAAGAGTGAGCCCGCCCTTGATACCAAGCAAGTGAACCATGTCCAAGTTCAGCAGTGGATAAGTGGCGGGCGCTGCAAACTTGAAGCGATTGTCTTGCCACCAGAAGATTTTATTGAGAAATTTTTGGAGATGTTAAACGAACTTAAGGGGCACCATTTCATAAGCAAATAACAAGCTCGCTACTTGCGAGAATTAAGAAAATATACTACAAAAGGATGAGGCCCTCGTGCTCATGGATTTTGCGGAAAATGACCATTTCCTGCTTCAAGACGTGTCGCAATCTTACCACTGGGTCAATACGCAGGCTACGCTCCACACTGTTGTTGTGTATTTCCGTCTGCAAGAAAGAGCTAAAGAAACATCCGTGAGATTTTTTACTGTCATTTCCGGCTGCCTAGAACATGATACTGTAGCAGCGTATGCGTTTCAGTGTGAAGTCCTGAAGCAGATGAAAAATAACCTGCCGCAAATACGAAAAATATTTTACTTTTCTGACGGAGCAGCATCCCAGTACAAGAACAAAAAAAAAAAATTCTGCACCTGTGTTACCACGACAATGACTTCAGTATTTTAGCTGAATTGAATTTTTTTGCAACCTCCCACGGGAAAAGTCCCTGCGACGGCATTCGGAGAACCGTGAAACGTTTGGCAGCGAAAGCCAGTCTTCAAAGGCCGTATACCAAGACTAGACAACCACCCCAGAAGAGCTGTTCACATGGGCACGAAATAACAACAACGGCATAGCAATCCTATGGGTGCTAAATGCTGTGCAAGAAAAGCGAGCTGACCTAGCTCCAAGATTCGAAACAGCACTCGCCATAAAAGGAACTCGTAGCTTTCACCACTTCAAGCCAACTTCAACATCAGCTCTTTCTGTTTCTGTAACATCGTTCTCACCGACTAACAAAGTTAGTGTCAAACTAAATCTTGGATCCACATCATCAGTGGAAAGACATAACATGCAGACACTGGCTAAAAAATTTTCACAGATGACACTGAGAGCTCCCAGCTTTATAACGTAACATTCACCAGGCACAAGCCACTGCCTGGAAACAATAGGAATAAAGAACTGTGTTTTCTTGCTCCCTACTTTGTGACAACTTATTACTGCGGAAACTGAGCTGCATGCCCCATTTAGAGCACTAGAACATGTGCCTGGGCTCAGATAAGGTTCATTGCCGTCGTGCTGTGTGGAGAAGCTGCCGCATGGAACCACTCCGCGCGGTGTCGCAGGAGCTGAACTTCAAAAATATTTTCTCGTTTAAAAAAAAATTACTTCATTTAAATTGTATCAATAACAAGTTCATATGGCGCTCTATCGCTTCAGTGGTCAGGCATGTTTTTACTTGAACCACCTCACTGCGAAATTTGCAGTTTAATTTAAACTAAAACGCCGTTTTGCGCAAATTTACGCTTTAATATAACGAAAACATTTTTTTTTAACGGTAGGAAGCCATTTCATGCATGAAGTATATCTGCAATAAATGCGGAAAACACTCCTAGCACGGGTATACAGACTCCCAAATTTAAACAAAAAAAAATCTCGAAAGCGTCACAATTTCAGCATTTTGTCTTCAATTAAAAGCAAACAAAAAAAAAAACCCACTATATTATTTAAAATCGGCCTCACATGAAGAAATAATGCAAGTTGGATTGGACAGAAAATATTGTGCGTTGGTAACTAGAGATCTGTACTTTTGGCAATTTTTTTACTTGTGCATAGTTTCGCGCCTCTTCGGGAATTTCAAACAGCGCTAGCGGGGTAAGATATTTCTGGGCGAAAAGATTTAGGGGGGGGGGGGGGGGGGGGGGCAAGTGACCGTTCAACACATAAGGAACCCCTGTTATTTTTTTCGAAAGAATCGGCGATGGTTGAGCGTCACGCCTGGGATGTTTGGCATGGAGTGACCCAGGTAGGAGTAAACTGTCAATAGTACGTGCTCAGGCTGGTGCGCTGGGAAAGCGGCTAGCTTGTGCTTGCGTCTTCTAAACATCTGTTTCGATTAAAAATATCGCCCTGTGAGGAGCTTTATTACATCCATATATGTAGTGCGGCTCATTGAGGTTGTAGCCTAAGCAAGCCGTAATAGACCCTTTTCAAAAATCAGAGTCACCTTGTGGCTGTTAATGGAACCTTCGGCAACCTTTTCCGAGTTTCAACGCTGCGGAAACGAGTCCCGAAACGAGTCCCGACGTGTCAGGACTGCCGGCCACCTGTCGAAGCCTGCCCAAAACGTGTCTCAACGCGTCCGTGACGTCAACGGGACGTGTGTGTGTGTGCGTGTGGGTTCGTGCGCTCCGGAAGGGGAGAGAGGCCTGGCCTAACTGCGGAGAACCTTGGCTATGACTCATTTCTGACTACGACGCGGCGGACCCAGCTGCAAAGCACGTGGCGGTCGCACCTGCTGCCCTGGCGGAGAGAGAGGGAGAAAACGGACCCCTATATAAGGCGGGGCGTGAGGGCTCCATTTGTTCTCTTGGATTTGACGACTGTATCGCTACCATGTAATTAAACCGTTCGTTACGTTACCAATTCTCCCACCTCCACTGGACCCCTGGGTTCTTCACTTCGGGGAATGGTCGTCGTCACGAGCCAGGAAGCTCCCGGACGTGCGGCCTAAGCCCCGCCTCGAACAACTGGTTGGCAGCGGTTGGGATCGGACCATGCGACATCGTGCTACATCTGTGGGTGAGCGTTTGGACTTTGCTTTGAGATTCGCCAGGCTTCAGATTATGGGTAATTAATTTTGAACTGCTGGGAATCCTTAGTGTTTGACTCGTGCGCTAGGGTTTTGGTACAACCTCGCGACAAGTTTTAGAACAAAGCCAAAGCTAAAGAGCAGCGATCATGGATCTGATGAGGTTACTGAGAACAGATTTACTCTGTTTATGTGAAGAATTGGGTGTGGAGGTGGAGCAAAAGATGAAGAAATCTGAGATCAGTAAAGCGATTTCAGAGAGCGCGGAAGCAGAGGAAATTAAAATTGCGTGGGAACTGCTTCCGAACGCTAAGAGCGAAGCTGCAGCTAGAGAGGAACGAGAACGAGAGCAAGCTGCAGCTAGAGAGGAACGAGAGCGAGAACAGGCTGCAGCGAAAGAGGAACAGGCTGCAGCAAGAGAGGAACGAGAGCGGGAACTGGCTGCAGCGAGAGAGGAACGAGCGCAGGCTGCGGCGACAGAGGAGCGAGCGCTGAAAAGGCTAGAGCTCGAAATTGAACAACAGCGATTAAACTCGCAGAACAGTAGAGTTGGGGCTCCGGTACGAGCAAGTGAGACCGAGTCGTATCAAATGAAGAAGCTCATGCAGCCGTTTAAAGTTGGGGAAGACGTGGGCCTATTCTTAGTTAACTTTGAGAGGACATGTGAGAAGTTGAGCTTCGCCCCAGAAACGTGGCCGCAACGGCTTTTGACTCTGTTGCCCTGTGAGGCTGCAGAGGTTGTCGCGCCCCTTAGTGCTGGAGACGCGGACGACTACGACAAGGTGAAGTCCAGCCTTTTGAAGCGGTACCGCCTTTCTGCCGAGGCGTTCCGTCAAAGGTTTAGAAACGCATCCAAAAAGAGCAGCGAGGGCTACTCGGAATTCGCGTACGGGCTTAAAACCAACCTGATAGAATGGTTGAAGAGCGAGGAAGTGTACGAAAGCCGAGACAAGGTAGTCGAGTGTGTGTGCCTCGAACAGTTCTTTCGTAGCATTCCGCAGTCAGTCAAGCTCTGGGTGCAGGACAGGGTGGGAGTCGACTCTGTCGAAAGGGCCGCTGAGCTAGCCGAAGAGTACGCAACGCGTAGAAAGCTGAGCGGAGAGGAAAGCGAATCCGGCCGGAGCGATCAGCGCAAGACCTTCCGACACGGAAATGACTCGCGAGAAAACGGGCCCGAGAAGCCCGAAGCAGAAAAAAAGGTCCCAGACAAGAGCGCAGAACACTCGAACGGAGACGAGGCGCGGAAAAGCCCAACAGGGCAGTTCGAGGCAAGGAAGCCGTTCCTGTGCTACAACTGTCAGGAGCCGGGACACACAGCGGCCAGATGTAAGAAACCGCGGGTGTTGTTCTCGTACGTGAACGGTAGTGACGAGGACCTGAAGCTTCTTCGTCCCTATCTTCACGAGCTCCAGGTAAACGGAAAGCCGTGCAGGGTGCTTCGGGACAGTGCAGCGACGATGGACGTTGTCCATCCGTCGTATGTAACGCCATCCGATTTTACGGGAAAGGTAGTTTGGATCAAGCAGCTGCTCAAAAAGCACAGTGTCTGTCTGCCTATGGCGAGAGTGAGGGTAACTGGCCCGTTCGGAGAGCTAGTGACAGAGGCGGCTGTCTCGCAAACAGTCCCGTTGGAGTATCCTTATTTGTTTTCTAACCGGTCAGATTTCCTGCTGCGCGAAAGGGGTCAACAACTGGGAGAAGGGCTAGTTCAGTCATGTACGAGGTCCAAATCGCGTCAGGTCGCCCCTTTGTTGACGAGGGATCCAGAGCCAGAGGCAGCTGACGAGGAGCAAGCACTCCCAGAGTTGGAGGCAGAAAACCGGGATGAGAGGGACCAGGTTGTAGAACAGCCTGACCTCGTAGCACTCGAAAGCGTACGCCGTCCCAACGCGCCGGCGAAAAAGGCGGAGGAAGACGGGATCAGTGAAAGATCTCTCGTAGCTCCGGCGTCGCGTAACTTTGGTCCTCTGCTACGAGTAGACAGAGTGTCTTTGACAGTCGAGCAGAAGAGCGACCCTAGTGTGTCAGGGTTTCGCTGTACAGCTCAGGAGATTGCTAGGACCAATGTGACGGGGAATGAAAGAGGCGGATTGTTTTATCGGCGCTATAAAGACCGCATTTTCACGTCTAGAAATCACGTGAAAATCGATCACTACGACTTTAGCGTAAGAAAAAGGAAAGGCAAATTTAACGGCAATGCCGATGGGTTGAGCAGATTTTTCTGACATCACGAAAAATAGTAGGGATGATCTCAGAGGTCTTCGTCATCCACGGGAATGAGGATCTAAGTGGGGGCACTTCGTTGAAACCCCAAAAGGACCTCACAAATTGCGAAAAGTTTTTGTCTTTTGTCTTTTGTTCTTAGTGACCTCGTTGGAAAAATGAGTTTTTTTGGCGACAGGGGGTCTCGATACCCGGAATTGTACCAAATTTTGGTAATCCGTAATCCAGTCTGGCGGGTCTTTGGCGAATTCCGAGCGTTTGACTGCGGTGTGGCGTGGTGTTGTGGGGGACGTTTCCGCTGATGCCTCCGTTGTGAGAGGTTTGGGAGTTTGTTTGGTGCTTGCAGCGTCTTCTCAAGGCCTACTCCAAGCCCACCTCTTCAGGCCAGCGATTGTACCACCGGCCATTCGAGGTTTCCCTGGCCCCGGAGGGGCTGTTAAGAATGGAACCTTCGGCAACCTTTTCCGAGTTTCAACGCTGCGGAAACGAGTCCCGAAACGAGTCCCGACGTGTCAGGACTGCCGGCCACCTGTCGAAGCCTGCCCAAAACGTGTCTCAACGCGTCCGTGACGTCAACGGGACGTGTGTGTGTGTGCGTGTGGGTTCGTGCGCTCCGGAAGGGGAGAGAGGCCTGGCCTAACTGCGGAGAACCTTGGCTATGACTCATTTCTGACTACGACGCGGCGGACCCAGCTGCAAAGCACGTGGCGGTCGCACCTGCTGCCCTGGCGGAGAGAGAGGGAGAAAACGGACCCCTATATAAGGCGGGGCGTGAGGGCTCCATTTGTTCTCTTGGATTTGACGACTGTATCGCTACCAGGTAATTAAACCGTTCGTTACGTTACCAATTCTCCCACCTCCACTGGACCCCTGGGTTCTTCACTTCGGGGAATGGTCGTCGTCACGAGCCAGGAAGCTCCCGGACGTGCGGCCTAAGCCCCGCCTCGAACATGGCAGTCCCATGAGCTCCAATATTGCCGCTCTAATGGCGGTGATAGGAGATCATGTTCGGCTAAATCAAGCACCCTCAATTTCGTGAGTCGAGGATGACGTAAGGGGACCAACACCTTTTCACCTTTCTGCTCTATGCTTTCGAAGACGTTCGCATTTTCTGGTGTGGGGTGGGCAGACTGACTTTCGGGAAGGGTCTATTATGGAATCATTGTAAATAATCCTCAGAGAATGTTGCCTGAATGTAGCGATGTAACCACGCCACGTTTTGAGGAGATTGAAAGGATGTCCCTGCATAAATTCGCAACATTTCAAGAAAGTTGCAGGAGTTCTTTGGATGTTCTGAGAACGTTCTTGGAACCTTGTTAGGATATTTGAATGATGATTGAATATGTTCTATGTGTTTCTCGAAACGTTCTTAGAATGTCCATTAGAAAACATTCTCCGAATTTAGCAATAAGTGCCTGCGCCACATTCTTACAACGTTGACAGAATGTTCTTAAGTATATTTGCAACATTCCAAGAATGTTGCATAGGTTCTTTTGAACATTCCCGGAATGTTCTCAGAACGTTCTCGTGCTACGTGGGCGCGAGCTAGTCCGCACTCCTGGCTACACCGTGCTCCTGGCTTTGAGTCATGCATTTCTAGCGCGAGCGCTCGATCGTTCTTCGGAACAACGCTTCAAAGCAGCGACCCCGAGCTCTTGTGTTTGTGGCATTGGCTGCAGTCTCAGCTCCAAATTTGAGTGTGTGCATGTTTATACAGCCTAGAACTTGGTCGCCTCAACGGGCGAAGAGTCTCTCAGCCGTGGATGAGAAATTTAGCCAGTGCAGTACAACCCCTATCCTGGGTCACGCAGTAGTGATACACAACCGCACGCCGGTACGATGCTCATCCAGATCGAAACGGGCAGGGGTGGGGATCAAACCTAGGATCCTGGGTTCTGCAGCGCGAGTCTCTGCTTCACAGTGCTTCTGCAACGTACATTTCACACCATCTAGAGCGCTGTTCTTTGCACGTTAGGTAAGAGCTTGATTTTAGGATGCGGGTCTCTCAGGCCAATTGCTGGGTACTGACGGTTATTTCTACTTATTCGTTCTCTCGAGCCGCTACTTCTGTGGTGTGAAACTAACACGAAGCGAACGCTCGCCGCACATAAAATACCTGCATGGCCGCAATATATGTTACGGGCAAGTTATGCATAGGCCATTGGGCGTACCGTTCTCGAATATTACTACGAGGCGAGATTGTCACGCGTTGGCGCCACCAAGCGGCAAGGCTGGCAGCTACAGTTCTCTTGACCGTGCGAGAAGTATTGACGTCACGAGCGCGATATACGCATTGCGCTTTTCGCTGGCTGCGACTTTGAAGGAGGGGAGAGCTCGGGCTCTCGACATTTCGTTGCCGTATACCCTTGAAGTCCATAGGAGGCAGGCGGCAGTGTACAAAACAGCTCGTGCCGTCTCGTGCCCTATTCGCTCAAACCAACAGCGGGGTTGTCGCGCACGGGAAAACACCCCGTTTGAATATAGTTGACGTTTTTAGTTTTTAGGCACTGATCTGTCTATTTTAATTGCACCTACCTCCCCATCTTTTCACTTAGAGGTAAATGCAACCAATGACGGTTGCGTGCACCATTGAACCAACACTGTTCCGTTACGAACGTGTGCAGGCGAGCTGGTGGAAGTTTGACATCACGATAAATCTCCGTCACGTCCACCGTATCTCTCAGCACGCCGGTGCAAAGTAAAGTCACCGGATCCTGTGAAATATCGCCATTGCCTTCCCTGCCTGCTATCCAACAAATACTGACAGATACCAAACCTCGCAAGGTGATTGGTTGATTGGTCTTGGTTGCAATGGAAATCGACATTTCGGTCCATTCAAATCTTAGAAGCTTCGAAAGAATCGTTTTTAACCACTCGCACGGAGATCAGTATGGAGCATTATCGTACTGAAACCGTTCCTCACCAATATGAGCGCCTTTGGCGCTGTGCATGCAATCCACCGGCCAATCATCCATATCTCCACATATCTCTTACAATGGTATTGTTTTTTTTTTTCGTATTTAAACACAGAAAAAAATTGCAATGCCGCCAAGCACGCTCGGCGTGTATGCTCTTGTTTCGCCGGTGCGTGGATAGCAAAATCTCGGTATGCAAGAAACGTCTCTATAACGCTACCCGCCACCAGGGAAGTAAGATCGGCTCACCTAGAGCCACAAAATAAGCTGTGCTTTAGAGAAGTGGTGTCAAACTCATCTCGGGAGGTGGGCCGCATAGACAAAATTTAATACCCCGAGGGCCGGGACTCCAGAACAGGGGGTCCCGGCTTCGATTTCGATTCGCTGAATATTTGCAACGTGCAGCACTTTTTTCACACTAACAAGTCATATACAGTCTTAGATTATTTTCTAATATACAGCTTGCCTTTAGGGCGAAAAGGGAGCAACTTTATATTTTTCTTCTTCTTGTTATTGCTGGCACACGTTCTTGCTGGTATTTCTGTAAATCTAATTTATAGTTACAAAAAAGCCTGCATCACTGCGAAGCATTTTAGCTGGGGGTGGAATTTATAAAGGGTTCATAAAACATCACTGGAATATAAACATCAGATCTATCAAAACACAACTATCACTAAAAAACACAAAAAACTAGTGTACAAAGAAGTGTTCACAAAAACGTTCGGCTTGTCCCACAGGTTTCAATTCACGTAATAAACTAAGTCTGCGGATTTAGTATTTTCTCGGGTATTACCTTCTCGGTTCCAGTTCTTATTACCGCAAATGCAGATACCAAGTGAAATTCGAGCATACGCATAAACAAAACAGATTATTACTATTATTATTTTGCTTTTTTTTATGTTTTATAATGCTCCGACGTACTTGACTCTGCTTCCTGCGAGGTGGGGCATGGTTTTCATCACATAGCTACATCACGAGCGCCACCTCACGAGAACTACAAGCCCTCTTTGCCCGGCTCCTTTCTATGCGCGCACACTCCCTATCCATAGGCATAGGTCCAGACGCAGCCGACGCTACGAGCTGACGAGACCAATAGAAAGACAGCGTCAAAAGCGCCCCATCATGGTGTTTTTCGTGTTTCTGTACGTGTTCTGTCATCGCTGAACCAGTCATGTACAGGAAGGGCCCAGTGACTGGCGCTTTTGATGCTGCTTTACTTGGTCCCATTACCTCGTAGTATCTGCTGCGCTAGAATGTAGTTTGATGCAACGATATCAAGAGCTCACTCCCACTCCGTCAAGACACAACTCACCGTGACCAGATGCTCTGGCCTGGTGACTATACTTCGTTTCACCTTAGGTCCGAGCGCGGCCGATGTTATGAGCCGAAGGGCCAATCGAACACCGCAAAAAGCGCAACGTCATGGCGTGCTCTCTGCGCTTGACTAGCCAGCGAAGGAGCAGTGCAGAGAGACGGCGAATACCGGCTGATCCTATCAACTACAGAGAGAACGCCGTGACGTTGTGTCTCTTTTGATGTTTGACTGGCACTTCGGCTCATAACATCGGCCGCGCTCGGACCTAAGCTGAAACGAAGTATAGACCTTTCCAATGTTTACAAAATCACAGTCCAGCGTGCGATCTTCACAGCCCAGCACGTGCGTGTTCGTCGCTTCGGAAAGCGAGCAAAGCACGCGCCATACGCACGAACGCTCAAAATGGCACCGGCCACAAGCTCGTTTTTGGAAAGGTCTGGTCCAGAGCGGGTCGTTATCCAGATAAGAACCGCTGGGGGTGTCCAGGCTCCCGTTGATAATGGCCGGTGGCGATTCCATGCAACGTATACAGTTCTTTGTTCACTCTTGTCTGGGTCCCGCTCAGGGCTTGAAGTCTCCCTCCAGTCTGGGGTGTCTCTCCTAGCTCGAACACAGGAAAAGGCCCCTGGAAAAAGGAGGGGACGGGGGGGGGGGGCTCTATTTGTGCTTCTTTGATAACATTAAACCGACATTTCTTCAGCTTCTTTCTACAACTATGTATTCTTTCAATTTATCCAGGACTGGCCATCTCTGTTCCCCAAGCACGGGACTAAGCCAGAGGGAGCTTAGGTAAAACGGGGGGTCTCGGACCCCCTCAGAACCCCCAGACTTTGCGCAAGCGGCACTAGCGGGCTAACGGCATATCAGTCGTTTGGTGTGGACAGTGCACCATGTCAGCACCATGCAGGCTGTCTTGCGCTGCCGGTGTGCTTGTGTCGTACCTGTTATTTCAAGCGTGGCGTGCATGGCTGGTGCATTGTAGAGTTCCTGTATAGGCTCCCTACGGGAGCCAGAGTTGCGCGTTCACGCATGGCATGTGGATCCAGCTCCTCACGTGACTGAATTCGGCGAATAGCAGCGCCGCGCGTTCGAGGCGCGCGGCGGGCTCAAAAGCCTGGGAACGTACGCCGGGGCGCGTGCAACGTCTACTTTGCTGCACGACACTTGATACGGCTCCTCACGTGATCGGATCTCGGCGAATTGCGGCGAGGGCGGCACGCGGCATGTGGAATCAAACGCGCAACTCTGGCTCCCGTAGGGAGCCTATACAGGAACTCTAGTGCATTGGGCTGGTGCTCTATGCTTGCAAGCACGTGAATGTAGCTTTGACTGGGCCTAGGGTCGGCCAGTTGCCCTTTTCCACGGCGATGAAGTCAAAGTTATAGGCGCCCGTCCGCTCGCGCATTTTGAGCGGCAATGAAAGCTGTAAACGCGCACTTGTCACTTTTGAAATGCCGCAGAATGCTGTACCCGGATATATGCAGATGAACGTCTGGCGCACAGTGGTTGTTTTCCGAGATTCCCGATGAACCTAGGAAGCCATGCACGTGCATCGTGTGGTGTGGTCGAGCACGCTTGTGTTTTTTATCTTAACTTCGAGCCATCGAAGGGACCTGAGGGGCATCGGTGGCCGAGTGGGCTAGCGCCATTATGGCTAGCGCACACCAGCTAGGAGCACATGGAGCGAAAGCTCGCGCTGCAGAAACCAGGGATCCTGGGTTCGATCCCCACCCCTGCCCGTTTTGATCTGGATGAGCATGGTACCGGCGTGCGGTCGTGTATCACTACTGCGTGATGCACGTTAAAGACCCCAGGCTAGCGGTTGTACCGCAGTGGCTAAATTGCTCGTCTTCAGCTGAGACACCAGACGCCCAGTGTGGCAGACTAACTTCCAGCTGTGTAAACACACACGCAACAGTATGCTTTTTTATATTTTTTCTTGCATATGTGCAGCGCAGCAAACCATCACAATAATTATAAAAGCCTGTAGGTAATGATAAATTGTGTTCCTGGCTGCAGACTGCCGTAAAATCCAGTGGCCTAGCCAGGATTTTATTTCGGGGGGGGGGGGGGGGGGAAGGGGGGTCCAATAATATAACCCCCCCTTCCCCCCCCCCCCCCCCCCAATGACTAAGCAGGGTGAGCTTGGCGGTACGGACGCTCACGCAAAGATTAGCGAGGCGCTGTTCAGATAAAACAGGTAAAGTTGCATTGCCATTCTTGAAAATGGAGTAGGCCTTCCTCACAGCACACAACTCCCCCCGCTTTTTGAAGCAGCACGGTAGCACTGCATCACCGACGCGTGAAGGCCAGACAAAACACAAGGATAGGTATAGATCAGTGTCTGCTCTGTCCCATGGGCGCCGCTATGTTTGTTTACGCTGACGCAATGACACGGCCAAAAGTGTGTGTGGGGGGGCTTCGCTTTTTGCGAGACTCCATTTTCTTTTTTTTTTTTTTTTTTTTTTAGAAACCTTCGCACATATTGTAGTGCAAGAACGTCGGAAAGGCATATTCGCGAAGCTCCAAGAACAACCGGAGCTCCAAGAACAACACCAATGCTAAGAGTGCTGTAAAGAACAAACACCTTATTTTATACGCAGCCCCTCTCTTCGCAGGAGCCTGCGCTTGAGATTATTATTTCACATTTTTATCGCTGGGGGCGAGGATGGACACTGATCTATAGGCAACCTGCAATGCTGTTTGGTTTGGCGCTATCCAGCGACTGAAGCAAGAAACATTGGATATGCCTGGGAGTGGCAGCTGCATTGTTCAAACGTGAGCTATTACTCTGGTGGCGACGCTATAGCCTAGTGTGTGAAGCAAGAAATACTGGGTAGGCCAGGAAGCCCTGATCTGATAACATGAAAGTACAGCGAAAGCTGCGGCCTGGCGGGCCAATCGGAACGTGACTATGTACCACCGGAGTTCGCTTTTACTGCGAAGAAGTATCAGGCTTTTCGCTGCGTCATGCTCCAATATGTGTGCGTTGCGCTCGTATACGTGGCGGATATCGAAGCCATCGGCACGCAATGGGGGGCTTATCGGTCACCCTTTGCCAAGTTACACCGAGGCAGTATACATAACTCACTATAGCTATAGCTCGTGGCGTCCACTGCGCTCAGACTGAAGGTGGAGCGGAGTATAGTCAGTTACGTTTTTATTCGCGGTAATCTCTAGTCAAAAGCATGTAATTCTGATCAGTACACAAGGTGTGCGTGAGCACAGCGCAATCCGTTGCTTTCAGTGCAATTGTTTTTACAATTCATTTAATATTACATCACTAACATTGTTTTATATTATCATCATGTGTGCGTTTTATTATGTCCCCTTTAGTTTGATTTAACTGTGTATTTCAGTGAGGGTAGTTTGTTATACTTTGCCTTGAAATCGCCATCCTTCACCCCACAAATGTTTCGAAATATCCGTTCTCTATATATGTGAGATCAAGTTCCGCATCCCATCAAATAACCATGATGTGAAGAAATATGGACTATTTTATTTATTTGCGCATTTTCTACCCCACAAACATTCCTCCCGAAAGCATATAAGTTGGTAATAGTCCGCGCTCCCCCTTTGCTGCGTGCTCCGTGCAAGACCGACTGCGTGAGCAGGGTAGCGAGGGAGTCCAATGGCACCCGGGGGAGAGGAGGGGGGGTGGCTTCGGCATTTCGGGGGGGGGGGGGGGGGGGTTTCAACGCCCGAACCTATCCCCCCCCCCCCCCCCCCTGCCTACGCCACTGGTAAAAACACATTTGCTCGTAGGATTCATAACGAGGACGACGGTCCGTGCACGGCTCCATCGCCTCAAGCCCGGATCGCTACGCAGTTCATCGCACAGCCACCTTACCACGTCTTTCAAGAGGCGATAGTGTTGTTGAAAATCAACGTCGTCCCATCTAAAACGCGTTGGAATGGCTTAAATACCTACGCCGACGGCGAAACACGAACATAAACGCTGCCATTTTGGACGCTTCTTCCTTATCTCGCACCCAACTCGCGTAGATTGGAGCCGTCAAGCTTTTCCCATCCGTGGCGGCTTCTGCCACCTCACAATGACCTCACCGCATTTCGCAGCGAGTTTCGAAAAGGCCGCTTTCCGACCGCCTCAGACCGCTCAAACTCCCCGTTGTGACGTCACGACCCAGGGAGTGACGGCGCTTGTCGGCACGCACGGCGCCGACCAATCGCGGCGGGCGACGAGTTCGGCGGAGAACTCGCCTTGATCTCTCCGTGCCGAGCTTAGCCCCCCTGCACTGGTTAAATTCCCCATACTAAATTGCCCATAGGTACATACATTATAAATTGCCCATAGGCAGACTAATTCCAGACTGTAGAAACATACTCACAACTTTTCCAAGCGACCTGAAGAAGGTGTTTGTCGAGGCTCAATGCTCATTCTTCATCAGAAATATTAGTTCACCCAAATCAACCGGGGGCACATTTGTTTATAAAAATCAAAATGTCACTTATCCTTTATCTTTCGCCCGGCCTCAACGCAGGGGATATGTGACATGTGAATTCCCCGGTTGATCAGCCGTCGCACGCGGTCCATACTCTCTCTCTCTCTTCAGTCACAAGTTGTTTTCAGTGTCAGCTAAAGTGAATGGTTTTTGAAAGTATACCTACCTTGCGCGATGCAGGCAGAGCCACATTCTCGTGCCCGTGCCTTTGTAGCCCGGAAGTATAACGGAAGTCAATAGACCCTTTGCAAAAATCCCAATACGCCGCGCGTGAAGGCCTGTACGCTCCTCTTGGCTCCCACGTTACAATGAAGAGAGCGAGAGGATAGCGAAGTTGCTCCCCTGCCTTGTCCAACACCTCCTAAATGTTGCGGTGTTGCCTTGGTCGGCACGCCGTCGCTTTTAAGGGCGCCTCTGTCGTCTACTACAACCGGTTGTACCTTGAGTTCTCGGTATTCCTTTCGGCATCGCGGACGGCGCTGCACGCTTTGCAACAGGTCTATTTGTGAGGCAGTGCGACTGACAAGTGAAAATGAATGCTACTTCCATGTGGGACCGGACATTTCATCGAAGGCCGTTTCGTCGAACGCCGTTTTAACGAAGCCGTTTCATCGAATGCCGTTTCATCAAACGCCGTTTCATCGAACACCGTTTCATCGAAGCCGTTTCATCGAACGCCGTTTTATCGAATGCCGTCATATCGAACGCCAGGGTGGCATTCCCGCTTTCTGAAGCTGGTCGGAGGTGCCCATTCCGGGTTCTGGAAGTTTTTGACTTGCATCGCCGCAGAACATCAACTGACGGAAAACAAGCTGGAGGCGATGCTGAGTTCCCAAGAGCCTCCTCGCCAGAAGAAGGCCATAGCGGCAAGAAATGAGAAGGTCC
Source organism: Ixodes persulcatus (assembly GCA_013358835.2). Taxonomy (NCBI): domain Eukaryota; kingdom Metazoa; phylum Arthropoda; class Arachnida; order Ixodida; family Ixodidae; genus Ixodes; species Ixodes persulcatus. The sequence continues at coordinate 40,028 of JABSTQ010009871.1, read as the reverse complement.
GCCTTTTTTATGAGAACCGACGGAGCATGGCTGTGGGGGACTTTTTGAGAGCAATTGCTCATCATTTGAAACAGTGAATGGCTGTCGTACGAACACATGAACCCCCGAAAGTTTTCAAATAAAATTTTAAGTGACGTACTTACTTTTGACTTCATTGAGTCTTAGAACTAAAAAAAACAACGTTTCGTTGTAGTTTCATAAATAGCACCTCAGCTTTAGCTACTGCAAGCTTCGGGCAGTAAAAAAGTATCAACAGAAAGACATGAGAGGCTAGGAAGCTCGCATGGTTAAAGTTGTTGCGCCTGCGCAAAACCTAAGTCGCCTTCTGGCCTCCATGAGTTGGAGTGCGCTCTTACCGGGAGTGCGACTTTTTATTTATTTGGTATACAATACCCTCAAGGCCCATCGGATAATACAGAGGGGGTGAACAGATAAGCACAATATGCGAAACAAACATAAAAATCGGTACAAATATTCTCATGGGTTACTTGCATCAAAATAAATTGCAACAGCTACAACTTTGGACATTAAAAAACCTGACGATGAAATGGGTGAATGACACGAAAATGCACTCGATCCGTGCATAAAAGAGCATCTTTCACACTTTTTGTGTAAAAGACATTCGATGAAACGGCTGTCAACGGTTCGATGAAACGGCGTTCGATGAAACGTAAATGTTTTCGATGAAACGGCGTTTGACGAAACGGCGTTTGACGAAACGGCGTTTGATGAAATGTCCGGGAACCACTTCCATGGCTAAGTGGCCTAAATATGACATAAGCTTGCAGTCGTGAGAAAAGTGAATGTCGATAACTTGAGTACAGAAATTCTCATGCAAGGGCGCCTATAAAAGCCAGCACCCTCCCCTAAGACAAAAAAATAAAGACAGTAGGACAGATAGAGTAAACTAAGGTGACTACCCGTCCCGCGACTCGCGGGACTGTCCCGCATTGAGGGCTCGTGTCCCGCGTCCCGCGAAAAATTCCCGAATCTTCAAAATGTCCCGCATTTCACACTGTCGTAAAATTCACTCTGCAACTCATGGTGTTGTCGAACAACGGGGCACGGCGAAGCGCGGAGGTTGTTGGTAATCGTGTGAATCCCAATGATACGCCATTTTCTATACAAACATTGCGAGAAGCGACCGTCGTTCTTTCAGGAGACCCGACGCGCATGCGCCATTGTGCCTCTCCCCTTGGTGGCAAATTATTGTAAAAAAAAATTGTTCGCCAAATGTTTAATAATAAATTATTGTAATTATTTTCAAATCGTTCTGGCAATGCAAAAGGGTTGCCGTGGAAAATTTATTTTTGTGAAGACAGTCATACAAGCCAAACATCCTGCAACTCACAATGGTCTAAAAAAGCATAATGTTAAAAATGTGTGTAGGACCTTGTTGATAAAAGTAGCGTTGATAGGAAATCAATAATCCGAAGATTTACTGTTTCTTATTTCCATTTGATGCATTTATTTCTAATGCAGTCGACTTCTATGTTTCCGACTTCGACACATTTAATAACATATTTAGCATAATAAAATATATAACTGAAAGTGAACCTCAACCCCCCCCCCTCCTTCCCTGCCCCGCCTGTCCCGCATTTCGCGAGCAGTAAGGTGGTCGCCCCAGAGTAAAGAGAACACGTAAGAAAAGGGCACGAGGGAGTAGCAACCGGAATTGGCACGCCTAGGCAAAAAGCGAATTAAGAATAATAAGGACGGGCCTACCTTTGAGCTATGGTGACACCGGTTTACGCTGTAGATGATATATTTAGCAAATACAGATAGACTTCGACCTTGGAGTCTTTAACGTGATTAAAAATTAAAACAGCGCAAGGACACAGACAAGAAGAAGAAGGTAGACAAACAAGGCGCTGTTCGTCTACCTCCTATTCCTTGTCCGTGTCCTTGCGCTGTTTTAATTTTGAATCATGAAATACCAACTAGCCCAAACTTCTACGTTAGTCTTTAACATGCACCACGCACGAACGCACTCCGGTAAGATACTTCTCCAGACTGAAGCGGGCAAGGGCGGGGATCGAGCTCAAAATTTCTTCCCGGTATTCCCGACTCCAGCAAAACGAACGGCACCTAGCGGGACAACACAGAACTGACCGGAACAGGTCCTTTCGCGATTTCCGCTCGTCTCTTGTGGCTTTCGTGATCGCATGTCGTCGGCGGCTGGCGCGATAGCCACCGAAGTAAAGCGAGGGAAGTTGCGTTGGTTGTGTCCAAAGCAACGAAAACAGCAGCAATGACAGGGCCGCAGAAAAACAAAACAAAAGGGAATGATAATGGCCTAAGGAATTAGGCGTACTTTGCACTGCTTCTCATTTTGTGTAGGGCGAACAATTTCCCCGGTAACTCCGTCGTTACTGTCGTATCAGAGCGCTGCTTAGGTCGCTCGGAACGTAACCTATACGGACCGCAGGAACCTGACCTTATGCGTTCATCAACGTTCATCAGCGCAGGTAGGACAGCTAGACAGCAAACGATCGGATGTTGTCTTGAAGGAATGGAATAGTGTATTAAAGGGTGGATTTCAAATGGACAAGATAACTGGCATACAAACATCTGGTATTGACATAAGTGGAGTGATATCAGCGAACCAATTTAATCAATATTTTGTTGAACTTGGAGAAAGTGTACATTGTGAGGAAAGTTCTAAACATAAAAAAAAGAAATAAATTGGTGCGTTAGTGTGCCTCAGTGGGAGTCTGGTTTCTCAGCTGTAGATGAGCAAGTTAGTAGTGCTGTACAGCCGCTAGCCCGGGGCTCTTAAACGTGCACCACGCAGTAGTAATACACGACCGCACGCCGGTACGATGCTCATCCAGATCGAAATGGGCAGGGGTGGAGATTGAGCCCAGGATCCCTGGGTTCAATCCCCACCCAGCGAGACCTTTCGCTCCATGTGCTCCAAGCTGGTGTACGCTAGCCCACTTCTCCACCGATCCCCCCACTCTCCCAGATATATGCTGAGCGTAAATAACAGTCTGTTTTTTTTTTCCAACCGACGAGAATGAAGTGTATTCAGTTACTCCAAAATTGAAAGATAGCAAAAGCAGTGATATTTATTCATTTCAGGTTAAGCCAATTCAACATGTATTACGGTCTATTGCTCGATGCCTGATGCATTTTGTTAATCTAGCATTAAAGACGGGAATTCTTCCCAACAAAATGCAAATGGAAACAAGTTTCAGTTTTATATAAATCTGGGGATAAAAACAACTTCGCAAATTATCGACCTATTTCCGTTTTACCAATATTTTCTAAATGTGTAGAGATAATTATACAAAGAAGATTTTAGTTTCTGTAAGTTTTTTTTTTTTTTAATTCTTGCGTTCACTTAGTTCGCATTTAGAAAAATGTCATTCGGCGGAACTTACATCACTTTAAATAATATTGCAGATCAATTGATAACACTTGGAATATTTATACATTTTTCTAAAGCTTTCGACCGCCTTAATCACGACACGTTAATTCGCAAGCTATACTTTTTGGGTGTTCGCGGTTTAGCACTAAATATTAATAAAAGTTATCCTAAAAACTGTTATCAGTGGGTAGAAATTAATAATAAACTATCAGATCTCAGGCCACTCACATCTGGTTTACCGCAAGGTAGTATACTGGGGCCACTACTTTTTAACTTCTATATAATCGGCATTGTAAATATTGATTATAACGTAAATTATATTGTATATGCAAAAAAAAAGGTATTTTTTCAGGCAGTGACGCAGATCAATGCTTAGGGAACACCTCGCAGCTAGCCTCGCACCAGGCTAATTCCGCGCCGCCGCGGAGGCCGCTGAGGTATGAGATCCCTCTTCGGCGGACACGGTGTCGGCGGCGTAGCGTGCTCGCCTTTTTTGCTGTGTGGTGGTGTGGTGGCGGTGTGCGGCCAGTGGCTGGCCTCGTGTTTTGCTTTGGTGCTGTGTCGATCACAGGTGCCACCATCGTGCACGAAGGTGAGCCTTAACCTGAAGAAGAAGAAGGAAGAGAACCCAGATTTACGGACTCGGGCGACTTAGTGGCGGCGTGGCGGCGGTGAGGTACAACAAGAAGCGGTGAGCGAGGGAATACGGGACCACCGCTGGGAGAAACAGCCGGAGCGGTCGGTTAGGGAGGGATACCATACTTGGACGCCATTTATCCCCGTGCGAGTTAAGCGCGCTCGGTGCGCCGAACATAATACAGCCATTGCATCGGACAGAGAGCCATCACCTAAATCTGTTTCTTCCACCGTGGGTATAACAAAAAGCGGTGAGCGATGGAATGCGGGAACACCGCTGGGAGAAACAACCGGAGCGGTCGGTTTGGGAGGGACCCCATACTTGGGCGCCATTTATCCCCGTGCGAGTTAAGCGCGCTCGGTGCGCCGAACATAATACAGCCATTGCATCGGACAGAGAGCCATCACCTAAATGTGTTTCTTCCACCGTGGGTATAACAAAAAGCGGTGAGCGATGGAATGCGGGAACACCGCTGGGAGAAACAACCGGAGCGGTCGGTTTGGGAGGGACCCCATACTTGGGCGCCATCTATCCCCGTGCGAGTTAAGCGCGCTCGGTGCGCCGAACATAATGCAGCCACTGCGTCGGACAGAGAGCCATCACCTAAATGTGTTTCTTCCACCGTGGGTATAACAAAAAGCGGTGAGCGATGGAATGCGGGAACACCGCTGGGAGAAACAACCGGAGCGGTCGGTTTGGGAGGGACCCCATACTTGGGCGCCATCTATCCCCGTGCGAGTTAAGCGCGCTCGGTGCGCCGAACATAATGCAACCACTGCGCCGGACAGATAGCCGTCACCTAAATGTGTTTCTTCCACCGTGGGTATAACAAAAAGCGGTGAGCGATGGAATGCGGGAACACCGCTGGGAGAAACAACCGGAGCGGTCGGTTTGGGAGGAATCCTATACTTGGGCGCCATCTATCCCCGTGCGAGTTAAGCGCGCTCGGTGCGCCGAACATAATGCAGCCACTGCGTCGGACAGAGAGCCATCACCTAAATGTGTTTCTTCCACCGTGGGTATAACAAAAAGCGGTGAGCGATGGAATGCGGGAACACCGCTGGGAGAAACAACCGGAGCGGTCGGTTTGGGAGGAATCCTATACTTGGGCGCCATCTATCCCCGTGCGAGTTAAGCGCGCTCGGTGCGCCGAACATAATGCAGCCACTGCGTCGGACAGAGAGCCATCACCTAAATGTGTTTCTTCCACCGTGGGTATAGACCTTTTCATTTCAGTAGTTGGCTGGCCGTCGGGTAGAGGGCGCTGGTGCACTCGCCGCCATGAGGTTGCTTCAATTTGGTTGGTTTTGGTTTCACCGCGCACGTCATTGTGTAGCTGTTTCATGCCATTTTTGCTTAATTTTGTGATACAAATTTCTTTCCTGTGGCACACAACGAATGACACGATGGTGCTGAGTCACTTGGACAACCACGAGGTTGTGTCGAGCCTAAATTGCGAGCACCTTCACGGACACCAGATGCGACTGACTCTGATTACGTCCAATCGTCAATTTCGGCCAGGTTCGACGGTGAAACAACTGGTCTGATGCAAAGAAGAAATTACCATCGCCCACGGCCCTACCCGCGAACAATAGGGGTTAGAAAAAAAAAAAAAAAGTCAGGATAAGCTCCGTCTCCAGCACGCGCTTCTTGCCTGCCGCCGGGCTTTGGCTGCGCGTGCACCAAGTGGAATGGAAGTGCTCAAGCTCGTGTCAGAGATTCGGCTGCTCATCTTATATTGTAACAGACTATAATGCCTGAGCGCTCAGTGAAGAAGCAGGTCCACAACGTGATTAACAATGTGCTGAATCACGAAAAACAGATAAAGTGACAAGTTTACTGTTTGGGTTTCGTAGACCAACTTTTTGTGAACTTCGCAGTCTGAAGAAGTCCCCTATAATGACGTAGATACTATAAAAAGTGTGGTTTCCTCGGCCTGTTTTATTTAAATAAATTAGAATCTCGAGAAATATTTTAATAGACAACCTAGGCTAACTAGAAAATTAATTTAACTAAAGTACTCATTAACAATAGTTCACAATATTGGCCCTATGAAATAGATTATTTGTTAAATGGAGATACGCTTACGACGTTCTCAAGGTATGAGATAATTTACAGGCCCCTCAATTTCAGTATGACATTAATCTCCCTTAAAATTTGCCACATGAAATTAAAGGCCGCAAAAAACGTGATCTCCGGTAAGCTTGGCTGAGGTAGAGCTCCAGTCATCACACCATGGACCTATGTAGAAAGCTTGTTACTGGTTCGAACCGACGCGCTTCGTCGATTTTGGCGTTGCCAGTTACTAAAATTAAATCCCTATTCCCCGTCGACAACGCTGCGCTCGTGCGATTTCATGCAGACGGATTCATTTCGGCATCACAAATTGTGGATCGGAGGCACTATCAAGCTGCCTGTGACAGTTTCTTACGCGGGAAGTCAAACCCTTTGTGCTGAAATGGCTTAACTGAATTGAACAGGTTATCTTAAGAAAATATTTAACAATTAAAAGATTGTAGAAATGTTACTAATTAAGTACGGCCTACAGTTTCTTGGAATTTATAAATAAACCGACCGAGCGAATGTTTATAGAGCAAAAACGATTAAGAATGTCAAACAGATGTAGGTGTGGTGTTATAAACAAACAAATTGCCTGATGTTGACGTACCATTATTTATAGCATCAGATAAAAATTTCAAATTAAACGTTTCTTGACTATCTTGTCCACGAGTTCCCCTATATAATCAAAAGTCCCTGTTTTCGATCTGTATAAATACAAAACACGATGCTTTCTGGAAACACTCGTGGTTATTTACAGTGAGTATTTTGTCACCTTCCTTGAGATCCTAAATGCGCGATCACATATATATTTACATCGTGCTTGCTATTTCGAATGTTCCGCCACTATTAGTAAGCAAACCTGAGTTCTCATAAGTTATTCACCTTTGAACCCTCCCGCTGTCTTAGTCATGTATGTGCTCAATGTGCGTGAGCCTCAACGCTGATACTTGTCCTCATATAGCCTCATCACACGTAGCCGGCACATCGACGGTAAAAATAGTCAAAACGTGTTACGAAATTAACTGAAGAAATTGTGAACATAATTATCTAATGCAATTACATGGTATATATATAAGTATCGGACGACACTTTCCAGAGCGATGGAAGAAACGCTGTGAAACACGACAAGAAACACGGATTCAACGCATCCGCCAAGACGCGGAGTAGCGCGGAGGGGAAAGCGGAGCGACGAGTTGAAGCAACCTAATGGCGGCCGCATCACGTGACTCCAAGATGGCAGCGCCCATGCGGTGGAGGGTGAAAAGCTTGCGGTTAAAACAATATTTTTACGTATTTTTTTTTTTTTTAATACTTTTTTTTTTGTTAATAGTCGTACCGCAGGTACTTATGCTGTTTCTTCCCCCGCGTATGGAGAACACGCTCTTCTGTAACGTAACCCCCCCCCCCCCCCGCCCCCCCCCCCCCTCCCACAAAAAACAAAAAAAAACATGGTACTGAAAAAAAACTGGTTTTATTTTAGTAGTAATTATACGGCATGGATTTATCAAAATTATTGCTACGTCTTCGGTGCATGAGAAAGGAAAAGGGGACATACGTCATCACGCGCGCTGCTTCGCAACACCTCCTAGACAGCTTTCAAAGCCTGCGCGTCACGTGACATGACGTCACGTCCCGGAGGCCTGCACGGGTGCTGATTGGATGCGAGTGCCGCGTCAGCGTTCGCCGTGGGACTTGTTTCCTATCACAGTCCCACGCGAAGGCTGACGCGGCACTCGAATCCAATCAGCGCCCGTGCAGGCCTCCGGGACGTGACGTCATGTCACGTGACACGCAGGCTTTGAAAGCTGTCGAGGAGCTTCGTCGCAGCTCAGTTTCGAGTCCGGCCGTCGTCAATATATCTATGCCTCGATAAAGTGGGAGAGAGGAGGAAACGAGAGCGCACGGGGACGTCAGAACGTCAAGCTCTGATTGGAAGGATTAGGGGGTAGACACAAAGCTATAGCTGCTTTTGTCTCCACTGCACTCGTCGAACGCCTTCGAATGCGGAACGCCGGCGTTCGGCTTTCGAATTCGAACGCGTTCCACGGGTGCCATGGAGACGAAGGCAGCCTTTTGTCGGACTTGTGCCTATCTCGAATACTCTATTCAAGATACTGTATTTCAATTACATTTGGAAGTAATTTGGTACCTTGCAGACACATTTGATCGCGAGTATTTCCTACTCTATCTTAATTACTTTTCTCAGTATCTTGTACTCATTATCTCGAATACATTTTTAAAGCTTTGCAAAACATTGTCGCAACAATATTTTTAAGGGAATAGTAATCCGCACACCCCAGCGCAAAGTTGAACCGATCGCGAACTTGACGCGGAAACGACCGAACAATGAACAGGAAACAAGCGCAGAACCAAAGATTCAAACTCAAAATGCCAACAAAACAACAAATTTTATTTATTTATTTATACTGTCAGCCCTTTTGGGGCTATTACAAAGGTGGGAAGAAGAAACACAATAAAAAAGCGTGATACGTACGCCATCATTCAGGCCTAAACATAATACATAAAGGCGATATATTGTTTGTTTGTTTTTTATCACAAGACAGAACTTAAGATCAAATAATTATTGACACAAGAAAACTAACTTTTCAATTAGTCGCGCACACAAGCAGATAGCTTATACTCCATAAATTCACTGAGAGACAAATAGAAGAAAATGATAAAAGAAAAATGCACTTTCTTTTTATTTTGACGTTTGACTCGGCTACGGCAAGAACCGCGATAACCCGACCCTTTTATAAGCATAGCGATTGCAACAAGACTGGAAACAAGCTACGAGCAGGTGAGCTCTCAAAATGAAAACAACGAGTCCTCCTAAAGTTGTGCGCCTTTTTGAAGGGGTTCCTGGAGCTTAGTACGAAGAAAGGATACATAAATCGAAACTTGCGAAAAAGACTATTGCCTCTTCGTGTCCATCGGTGCCTTTCTTTTTGAAATTTTGTCATCTTTGGATGGAGAGTTAGAAGTACCTGACTTGTAGAAGGCGCGGCATGTCAGCCCTCCGTGCGCTTTGGTCTTTCTTTTGCGTATAATATAAAATTTGCTTGAAGTCAACTCCGGATATAGTGACTTGTGGCACTTAGTAAAACGATGCGTCCAAGGTTTACATTATTAAACTACCAGGAGATGCGATTATTAGCGAAGTGACTATAGTTGGAGTTTCTTATTTTTGCTCATTTGTCTAAAAATGCATTTTAACATGCATCAGTGATGTATACTCCTTCTACATGGGGCTGCATAGAATAGCACTGCAATTTTATTCTGTTCGAAGCATTCTATAGTATCACTGCAGTCGTCGCAAATTACGCAATATGGAAGTATCTTCGGAAGTAATTGAATTACATTTTGAGGTATTTGTACTCTGCTCAAGATATTCTGCTGGGAAAGTAACTCGAGTAGTACTCTAAGTACTTTATGAATCGGGTATTTAGTAACTTAACTTAAATACTTTTGTCGAGTGCCTTGTCCAACACTGCTTTGTATCCACTGCACTCGTCGAATCCGTTAAAATGCGGAACGCTGGCGTCCGGCGCTTGGCCCTCGCATTCGAACGCGTTCGACGAGTGGAGTGGAGACGAAGGCAGCTAGCTTACCATAGCCTTCTCTACACTGACAAAGCCTGGCAGATCGCCACGAGAAGCGGCCGCCGCCGAAATTGAAAAGGTAGAGCGGCAGACAACGGATGAGGGGAGAGTCACGTGACGGGCGCCCCGCTGCGGCGAGACGCCGAAACAGACTTCTCCCGAGCGATGGAATGTCCGCTCGTGCTCCTCGCGTTCCTCGCGCTACCGCTTCTGTTCTCGTCGGGTTTGAAAACCGTGTTTCGGGTCCTCGCTGTTGAAAAGCTGTGCGCTGACGTCCAAACTCCCCAAGAAATGCTCTGTGCTACCAGATCCTCGCGCTCCAAATCTGTGACCGGGCGCACTCTATGGCTCCGTCGTCGGACTGCCAGGCTTCGAGTATAGAGGAGGCTATGGGTCGACCCCCTAATCATTCGAATCGGAGCTCGGCGTTCTGACGTCCCCTCTCGTTTCCTTCTCTCCCTCACTTTGTAGGCGCGTACGGTCGTCGCCTGCCCTGCTCCGCCTCGGCTGACCCCTCCTAATTTAGACGAGGCGGCTTCTCCTCTTCGCTCGTCGTCTTCATTTCGTTCTGGCTGCCGTTTCGATCGCGCGATTGCGCTCACGTTCGTCCCATGCGCGTGTCACTGTTTCCTCCGACCCGCGCTCTGTTCCGGCGCCGTATAAATAGACTCCTGAAAGCTTGGGAAACGACGGGGGCGGGTTGTGTCCCTCTCCAGTGCGCGTAAATGAGACCGTCTGGCTCCGGCCTTGCGTCTACGGGGGTGGATTCACATACCGGCTGTCAAAGATATTGCACTTTGAAAGCAGAGTGAACCTACAGACCTCGCACTGTATACGTATATTCGAGTATAGGTTTCGTGTGTACGGTGAATAATTTTCCTTTTTTTTTATTTGTTTAATAGTGTGTACCAGACAGTTTTTTTTTTTTTTTGCAAAAGTTTTGCATTAACGTTTTTCTCTCCCGTCTTTTTTTTTTTTTTTTACTTTATAAAACGGGAAGCTTTATACCGAAATCCGTCGGTGGCTGTAGTACGCACCATCAGCATACTCGTACAGAATTCAGTTACGAAGTGAAAGCGTGCTCAAATTGACAACGCACATAGGTAGGCAACTTAATTCGACCAAAGCAACGTGCCATCGGAAGTTGTAGTATCGTAGTTTTTGATCTCATAGCTCCTTGAAGCGTGTCCTCTGTTGTCTATTCTCTTCCCTGTTCGAATAACTAAACCATAATTTGAAAAATTGTTAAAATTGTCGTCGACCGATGGCTTTAGGCGGGTTATCAATAGTATATCGATTACCACTTATGAATTAGAAAATGTATAATAAATATTCTGTTTTAACATATCGCCTTTAGCTTCTCGGGCGGATTATTTATCTCCACGACATGTTGGATGAAGTGTTTGTTTCAGCGTCTGCAAATGTATTTTGGAGGTATTCCTGCGGGATAGAAGTCTGCTAAATCAGATGAGACATAGCGCTTTTTTACGCTGGTTTTCTTCTTTTTGTTTTTCAGTGCATGAGAGTTTGTTTGTTCAGAGCGCTCTGGGTACTCCGGTCGCAGCTGCTTTCTATTCGTTTGCACGCACGTGCACTGCGCGCCATAGCGCGATCACGACATCGGCGCTTTTTCGCACTTTGCTCGGTCACTATACTTCGTTTCACCTTATGTGCGAGCGAAGGCAAAACTGGAAGCGCGAGCACGGAAGCTCCGTGCGTTCAGGCTTTGCTCGAGCGCGCGAGCTGGGGAGAAATGCAAAAAGCGCTGGTCTCGCGCTTCTAGCTTTGGCTTCGCTCGCAGATAAAGTGAAACGAAGTATAGTTTCGCCGGTTAAATTAGTGTTCCGACTGAACACTTTCCGCCACACTGTGTTAGTTATGGTTACAGCCTTCCCATAAGAAAGAAACTAAAAAAAAAAAAAAAAAAAAACGGCGATCGCTTGCTCGCGCTGTATTTATTTATCTATACGACAAGCGTCGCATTTGAAAGCGGCAGTGTTCAGTCTCTCGAGCAACGATCAAGCTAACGTTTTTCGCAAAACCCTTCTAATTACACCGAAAGAAAATCATAAAACGGCCCCATTTCCGGGCCGTAAATTTCTCTCAGTGCCAGCCGGTTTAGGTGTGCGTCGTTCGTGAAGTTAAATGTTGCTTTATAAATCACAATCTACCTGTCTGGGCAAGTAGCCCACTGAAGAACTTTATTTTCCATTCCAGTACATGAAATCAAATTAAACGCAGCAAGAGCATAAAAGTGAACGTAACACATAAAACGGAATGAACTGAATTTTACTGATTCATTCATTGCTGGTCAATTCAAAAGCAAATCTTCGCTCGAATGAATAATGTCGATGTTATTGTTTAAGAGAGCATTCAGCGTAATATATAGGGAGTGTGGATCTGAGTGATTGCAGAGAGTGATTATTAAGACAGTGTGTCGCAGTCCAGAGTTTCGTCGAACGAGTTGGATAGGGAATAGTATGATCTCTCAGATCAGCAAGATCAGCTGAGCTATCTTCAGTTATTTCTGCCTCTAGCGAACTTGACCTGTTTCGTTCGTCTTTGTAGCACACGCGACTCCGTTGCATGTCCGGATAAGGTCTTATACTGCCGCTTACAAAACGGCTGATGCAACCCAGGCACCTCACAAAAGGAGTCAACTGCGGTTTGATCCGTGCAAAGATAAGAGGACGGAAAGCGAATTGCATCGTAACGGAGAGAGAAAAGAGGACGGCATTTCTGAAGATCGTGGCCGCGGCAACCCGTCTGCTATAGCAGCCCGCGGCCTGAGGCTGTCTGCGTCGCAACCTCACTTGAATTGAGGTCGTGAGGCTGCGCTAAAAGTGTGCCTCCCTCTATGCCGAGCATGGCCTTGGGACGCTGCGACCGATCAGTCCGCCAGTCAGATCTGGCGCGGTGCCCACCTACTCCTTGGATTCGTCTCGGCCGGTGATGGGCGCTCTCGTGTCTGAATTTCAATGAAATCTCAGCGCTGATATATATCTTTTCGAAGCACGTGCAGGGCTCGATTCTCGAGTTTCTCGTGTAAGCAGGCCGATTTCCGAACGCATACGGAACAGTATAGACGCACGGAGAGGTACCGGTCCAAGTGATCTGTGTTCGTTAAATGTACGTAAAAGTCAAATTCGGTACTATGTTTTCAAGAAATTGTTTAAGATTCTTTTGCCCAACAGCCCGACAGTGATTTAGACGAGCGCCTTTGATGTTTCGACGTGAGGAAAAATGAACCGAAGCACGCAGTTGTGCAACATACTTTTGTTTTATTGAGTTATTACGGGCAGTTAGATTGCTCGGAACGACATCGTGAGTAACGGGCTTACGTTGAGCTACTTGGTTCGTTTGATGAAGCCAGCGTGAACAAATACAGTATACACCAATACACATACCTAATAAAGGGAACGTACACACCGCTAGCTTAGGCCGCAGCTAAATGTGTACAGTGGTGCGTGTGTCTACTTCTCAAGCTGACTCTATGAGTAACATCGTGAAATAGTTGTCTAAAGAAAACTCTCTCTCTCGGGTATATCTTCAAGGCATTCGAATGTATTCCTCTGACGTCACGGTGTCGCGTGACGTCAGTGTCACGTAAGGACGACGACCCAGAGTTTCCTCTCTTAGGACTGGTCACCGTTCAGCACCATGGTCGTACACCAACTGGTAAGAACACCGTGACGTCATCAGCGTGACGCCACCATTGAGGTTGCATCCCGCCGCGGACATGAAAATGACAAGAGTGTGCGTTTAAAAAGTTTGTTGCGGATGAGTTCTAGTCTGTAACAATTCGCGAGAGCATAACACCTATGTCAGTTGTAATTATGATTGTTTATTTTTTGTGTATTTGAATACTTTTTCTCGCTGGGTCATGCATAGTTTCTCGCACTCCTCTTTCTACGGGCGTAGGGTTGGGTGCGCGTCGACGCCGACTTCGTAATATGCCCGCAGTTTCGCAAAACAAGCTGGAGGAAAAATTCGATTCCGTATCTGTGGAGACGGGCGTCGACTGTGCGGTTCCGTTTTATCTGCAGACGTTCGAGAGGTCTTTCCCGAAGCAGCCAAGGCCTTAGCGATAAAGGGGCCTCTGTGGTTCGGTTGGTGCTTTACACGCGTTCCCCGTCCGCGTTCCGGGACTCTCGAAGTACCGACGAGCAGGGAAAGTGCTTCGCAACGTTGAGATGGTCTGCAATATACACCGCTGCTGGTTCTAGGAGCCGTCGCGGTGTGCGTCACCCGATTTCCCCGTTTATCGAGACCGTATATTTCGCACCGGAAACTTTATAGCTTAATTGAGTGAAATAGAATGTCGTTGGTCTGATTTCGATCATCTGCCTGTTGAAGCCCTTTTTGTATAGACTTTTAGTTAACTTTCTTTCCTCGTCGTTGTTGATGAGGAAGTTGATGTTCTTGTTGTGGAGTTGCCGCAGACTGGGATTATGTCAACCCGGATTCCGCCTTAGGCAACGTGGATGAAAAAGCGCAGGGGCATCCCGGTGAAGGTTACGGATTGATGTGGCTTATTTATTTACCAAACTGGGTTAGACATTTTAGGAGCCGCAGAGTCTGGTAACGTCTTGCCCCTTCCGATGCCGAGCGCCACTTCAAGTTTCCCCGAATCATTCCCACCTGTCTGACAATTACGCGTGTGGTCGGAATGTCCGACACGATGCCCAAGTAGACGAAATGTCCATCGAGACAAAACGTCCCAATATTTAACGTTTTGACCCGCTGGGCATTTTGTCTCGTTAGACATTTTGACGGGCAATCTCCGTTCATTTCAGTCTTCTCCCGACGTGCACGGGAAGGGTATCTCGACACCTCGCTTGGTGGTTCCCTTCCTCTCGCCCGTTCCGGCTCGATGAGAGAATCCAAGAATCCCACATACGCTGCAGCAACATTCGCCTCCATAAGCGTTGCAAGACGCGCTTTCTTTTGACCATTTCACCGCCATATAAAATTTAAAAAAAATAACGAGAGGCCTATGAACCTAACAGATGTTGTTGCTTGGATACAGTTAAACGATGGGCCGTCGTACCACGGATCCCGACCCCCTGCAGGTATCTTGGCAGGTGGTCGAAAGCGTCCAGGGGTGCTGTAGATTGGAAACTTCCGTTTGTTATTTAGTTACCGTTATTGCTTGTATGACACGTGTATGTAGGAATTTTTTATCTCTCAGAGGCCGTTGCGATTTCTCATGTTGGCCCTGAACCCCCGCTGCATTCACTAGAGTTCCACACGACATTGACGTATCTCAATTTCGATCACACACACACAAACACAAACAAACAAACGGACAGAAACTTATGAAAGCACCTTAAAGGGGCACTCAAGCAGTTTGAGTGTCTTCAGTTTTAGAAGGCAGTACCGCCTATTAATCACGCAGGAATAAAATACGTGCGGACTCTTTTCTGTACTTGCGAGGACCAATGAAATTATCGTATGTTTGAAAATTTTGGCGGCCTTTGTAAAGTTTCGCTAATGAAACAATTTTCAGTTCATTTAAATATGTTGTGCATGATAATTTCAAAAGACGTAAAATATGTCTAGTTTAGAATACGCGATATTGCAATTATCGTTTCACAAACAAGGGACTACGTTTTCTCCTTGCCTTCCTCCGCGGGGGGTGAATTTCCCGCTCCCCCGGGATGCGCGGAAGCGCACGTATCTGCGCGCGTTGCAGGCCGGCCAGGCCTCGGTGGTGGTCGTCGACGTGGACGGCGTGGTGAAAGCTCATCGTTCCGCGTAAAAGCGCTATCCTTGACTGTGAATTTGTGTCGTGTGTCACTATGATAACCCAGCACGTACTAAAGGGAAGATCCACCTACTCGTGCGGCGATGTCGTGGCGGCACTCTCAAGACAGCAGAAACGCCCGTGCCGTCGTGTTTGTTTACTTCAACTACAGTGGTGCTTTCTAAGCATTTGTGTCCTCGAACATCGCCCGGATTTCTTATTTGGCGCATTTCATGCGTGTGCTCAAGTTCAAGGTATTACTGGCGCGTACCGTATGAAGGATGCGAATTTTCACGCGTTTTCATCACCGGAGAGAAGTGATTAGTGTTAGCAATCCTGAACGCTCGCAACGTCTATCTGATCACGAAATCATATTTCTACGTTGCTATATCGCTGCTAAGATTACATTGTCTTTTATAATCGTAGAAAAGGCGTGTGGCGATATTTGTACTATTGGCAAAGTCGTGTATTAGAGTCGTGATCGTCCAAGACGGCTTACTGAATCTTTTTCTTTCATCCACTGTACCCTGCAAGCCTATCATGAAAACAAAAATAAAGCTTTAGGCTATAGAAAACTGTATGTCTATATTCTGTTACGGCATTGAGTGGCAGTGCGTCCCCTTTTTAGAGGCGCCGCTGAAACAGCTGACGGCCGCGTATAGAAGCGGTCGCCGTGCTGACGACCCGCTGCGCTTGTTGTAGTGGTTGCAGGTGTGTGTACGCGCGGCGCAAAGCGGTCGTTCCGGTCGCAACAAACGCAGTCGTAGGTACGCGCTCGTTTCACATGTCTGAACCAGCCTTTCCCCCGTCCTCCCGAGGCGAAAGGCAACGTGGCGACATCGTTTGACATCACGTACCAGAGGTAACGCTGCGATGTCAAACGTTGGTTCGGTTACGACTTGCCACAACCGCAAATCGAAGTACGCCCGAAAAGGTCTGCGTTTCGCCGTCCTCGGAACCCGAACATGACTCCGAAGCGCTGCTATCGTCCACATCGCACGTCGAAGTGGCGTCATAGGAAATCATCCCCAGGTCGGCTGTCCGCCGAAGAATTTCAACCTCTAACGGCGTCAGGTCCTCGAGCGTAGAGAACTCCGCCATGATCGAAGCTCGAATGACAGAGGTTCGGCCGATGCGGCTACCTCGGGATCACTGCGCGACGGAACGTCGTCCAACGCCATTGGCCCGAGATCCTTTTGATAAGCGTGCGAGGACCAATGAGAGTGGTTTCGTTTTCGGGTGGATCCGAGGTTTGGCGGACTTCAATTACATTTTTATTAAAGAAATAATCACCGTATGACTGTATTTTTTGGTTTTTAGGGATACTTAGGGGGTCTAAATTCAGCTGTCATCATCAAAACACGAACTCAAAAACCACTTGAGTGCCCCTTTAAGCACTTCTGCATATTGCACAATCCCATGTCGTATCTTCCCCGCTGTTCACTGAGGGGCTGTTGATCAGCTTTTTGATCTTATCGCACGACCAGTGGGTCAGTGAGCTCGCGATCGCGGCGCTTTGCTTGTTGTGTGTGCTATTTTTCTTGCACGACATTTGTCACAGAAACGTGCACTGTATTGTTCTTTATCTCTCCATTGTTCGAACAATATGCTATCAGCAGTCGATGCGGAGTTCGCGAAAGCTGTGCCTTGTCAACCGCCTAAGAGTTATCGTGTGGATGTTTTCGTGGGAGTTAGCCTGCCATGAGAAGAGGTGGCAGTTGTTTTCGTTGCAGTGGGATCATTTGGCCAGCGTGTACAATTGCTATATGTATACATATTTTTTTTTAAGGACATTACCGGTAAGAACAAGACGTGTTAAAACAATAACTTCCGATTTATGTTTCTTTTTTTTTTTTTCCTGTTTTTGAATTGAAGGAACCCGCGCCGCTCTCTCTCGCCTTTGTAGCTCGACTTGCTGAGTTTTCTAACGGAGCTGCGCTGACGTTTTTCTGTTTCTCTTCCATGAAATGTCGGAGGTCATAGGCCATAGATGCGCGTGTTTTATTTTAAATCCTACTTCGTTTGTGCATTCATTCACTTTTTATAGTCCCAACAACACACGACAGGGTAAGCACTACAGTACTAACGACTCAAAAATTTGTAGTTACATATAAGAGGCGTCGGTTGCACGACGTTCGGAGGGTTGGTAGCCGCAAGTGACACATTTCAGGAAGCGAAAGTTTCGAATGCGAGGGATTCATTATGCGTATTCACAAGTTGGAAGTGCGCGAAAATAATGGCAGACAGCGTTGATCCAATGTCACAATCGCTTCGTGGGTTCTAGACCTCTGCATCGCCTATCACCCGGGCGAAAAATGCTGAGTCACTGAGCTGTGGACGCGTGCGCAGCGTCCGATATATACCGCACAGCAGATCAACAGCGCATGCACCGAAGGCGTTCCACAGCCCAGCAGACAAATATGGCAGCGCGCTCCCGACCTTACAAAGAGCAAGGAGAGCGTGGAGCCTCGATTCGCAACCGAGCACGCGCGCGTGGCTCTGTATCGATATGGTATCGATGATATAGCTTACTGCACTCGCTCTGTCTAACCATATTGCTGCGCGGTCTATATCGCTCGACGCGATGCCGACGCATCGCGTTAGGTCTTGGGAAAACGAACGACTTGCGATATTGCGCGTATCGCCAACCCGCAACAAGTGACGTATATATACGAAAGCGTGACTCGCGACCCTCGGAGACCGGACTCACCCTGAACGCCATTTGCCGATAGAAATTGCCGTCCGTTGCGTCACAAGGAACGTCGGAGACCCGTCGCATTTCCACGGCCATTGAGGAGGTGTTGGACGGCCGCGGCGGAGCACATTCCTCGTGCGTCGGTGGTGACATTTGGACGCGCCGCTGCCGGCTGCTGTGCTTCCGTCACGTTGTGCTCGTATTCGCCGCACTTGTTTTCTTCTGCTTTCAGATGTTTTGTTGTTGTTGTTGTTTTTGTTTTGTTTTTACGTTTTGGAGCGAGCCTTTGCCGTGTGAGAGAGAGGGGGCAGGCGGTCGTTGCTCAATAAGGTGCACCGGTGTATTCAGATTTCGTCTGGCAGCTTCCGGTGCGCTAGCGAGGCAACACTACCCGAATCCATTGTCATGTCAGAACCCAACCGCGTTGCCCTTTTTTCTGCGTTGCCTTTTCGGCTTTCGCGTTGGCAGGTTTATTTCGCCATTTTTAGTCTGTTGTTCTTTTTTTTTTTTTTTTTTTTGGCGTTGGTTCAGCGAAGCACTTTTGAATTAAAGTTCTAGCGAGCACGTACGCAGGCTGTGCGGATCGGAATATAGTCGAGCCATCCAGCCGAGTCCTGACCTTTTGATAGTGCTCTGCGTCCAGCGCCAGCGTGGACGGCGGCGGAACGGCATACGTGCAAACACAGCCATGAAGGAGTAAGACAGCTTTGCCTTTTTCTTTTTTTCTTTCTTCCCGCAGCCTTACGCACGAATGGCGACGCGACATTGAACTACGATTAAGACTAAGGGTTTCGCCCTTATCGCGACTGCAGCAGGTCGTCTTTTGCGGCCAGATTTGCTTTGGTGACTCTGAGCTTTTGAAATCTGGCAATAATACAGAATTCGTTAACACCGGTAGCAGTGGGATATCCGATTGTCTGCTCGTTAATAGACCCTTTCCGGAATTCAGATTGGCAACTTTGATCACTATCATCATCTGAAAAATGGCCTATGTGCTATACTAATGGCGGCCATCTGTTTAGTGATGAAGGAAGAAGTTGAAGATGCTCCTAAGCAGATGATTCGATGCCTATACATTCTATATGTTAGCGCGACGTGAAGCAGGAATGGATGCAAGAGCTGCGTAAGCGTTCATTTCTAACTCGGGCCCAGTCAATCTGTTAGTAGCACACACTCGGCTTCAAAGCCCCTTGGTGTATAGAAGTTTATCAAGGCGTCCATGTGGGCTGGCGCTTCGTTCTGACTGGTTGGATCTTTTTCGCCATTGACACTGAAAGAGATTTAAACAGAACCGGTCAGTGTCGCGCGCATTCTCATTTATCGTTGACTTGCGAAAGTGACGGTGCCCCGTACAGTACTGCAAACCACAGGTTCATCGCCGCCATTAGTACGGTAAAAGTCAAACTGCCATTTGAGTCACCAGATGGCACTGAATTCCGGAAAGGGTCTATAGACCCATCCCGAAACTACTCCCTCTTCAGGCAGATATTAAAACCCTGCACAGTGACGTGCGCAAAGGACACCATTAATGTGGCAAGACTATCACTTGTATAATACTGTTCTTAACTGAACTATATATAAGCGACTGACTTTCTATTTTTATGGTGTTTTTTGCACACGCAGCTGTGCAGTATTTAAAACTCTGCCAGAAGAGGGCGTAATTTCGGGATGGGTCTTACCGCGTGCTGGTGCGTGGCGCCGTGTTTTCGTAATCTCCCGAAATAGTGTGAATTCACTGAGAGGGTCTCTTTGCTCGTAACGTAAGCACGGTATTACGATCGCTGTCCCAGCCAATGCAACATTGTAAACGTGTCACGTGAGTGCGCCCTTCCCCAAGGTCGCGTGACACAGACCAGGTCGCGTGACACAGACCGCATTGGATTCGCTTCGGCTCGCAGCGCCCTCCGCAGTCCATCGTAATGGCCGCGTTCCACTAGACAGACAAACAGAAACAACCGACACCGGCAATAGGGTGGCTAAAGGTGAGGTTTGCTACTTGCCTGCCTCGATTTAGTCCAGGGATCCAGGTCGGAAGTAGATGGCGTAGTCACCGAATCTGATCAAATTTCGGCCAAGAATCGCACTCCTCAGTGCCGCGTTGCCGCACGTGCTGTCAGCAGCACTCAGTTGCATTTTTCACCCATTGCGCTTTATCTTATTTTCTGTAACGGTATCCCGCTACGAGAATGAAATCAGACCTTCATGATAACCGTTGCACCCGAAAAATAAAAACGAGAATTGAGCAGTTCGATCGAGGGGCGACATGTCTCATAATGCTGTTCTTATAAAGTTTGACGTTTTTGTAGAATTTTGCAGTGTCTCGACTTTTAACTGGAATTTAACGGGGCACCCTGACTAAAACTGCTTTCGGAATAAAGAAATAAGGCTGTCCAAATAGCTATCCGAGGATATTTGTTTTTCAGGTTTGAGACTGGCCTTTTGGGAGAGAGAAGAGAAACCCGTAAAGGCTAGGTGACCGGGCTCTCACCCTGCATGGTGCAGAGCGGTGGCGTTGTATAGTATTTCCCCCTTTCAGACGTCCTTCGCCAGGAGCCCTGTGTTGCGCTTTTTGGACTCCCACGGCGACTAGGGAGAAGGAAGTGACGTCACAACACAGCAAACGCAGATTGGATGTTTATTGGTGAGAGTGGCTGGTGCCCAATTTCCGCAGAAGAAAACAGAGAAAAAGAGAGCTTTGTTTTGTTCTGCGGAAATTCGTCATCAGCGACTCTCACCAATCAACATCCAATCTGCGTTTGCTGCGTTGTTGACGTCACTTCCTTCTCCCTAGTCGCCGTGGGAGTCCAAAAGCGCAACATAGGGCCCCTGGAGAGGTACGTCCTCATTCTTATAAACACAGGTACAGAGCCCTTCGCATTTTTGCCCCGTCTTTCACTTTAGTATCGAATGGGGGAAAACAGATCGAGCTTCGTGAACGTTTGAAAAGCGAGAGGACAAACTCTTTCTGAGTTTCGGTGGCATGGTTCTACGTTGTGGAGGGGTAACTTATCCAGCGCGGTCTGAGTTTTAACCTGAGGTCTGTAACGTGCTCCACTCTGCTGGGATTACACAACCGCACACCTGTAGGATGCTTGCTCATGTCAAAACAAGCAGGTGCGCGGCTCGGGTAGATAATTGGCTGAATAGATTTATTGCGTTTGCATCAGATTTGATTCCAGCTCCCCCACCCCTTTCCTGAAGCTGTGGATTATTTGTCTCAATTTTCCGAAATTAAAGTGGTCTAGACGGAAGTGTGCGGTCATAGCTGGGTGAGGGTTTGTCAGTCGATTCATGATATGTCGGAGCTTGCCCCAATGCGACGAGCCTAATGCAACAGTAGCTTCGTTCGATTTACCTGCACATCCTGCACCGGTGCAGAAAAGCGTACGGCGGTGTACTTCCGGTCGTATCTCAATGCACATACCGGAAGTACACTGCCCTGCACTTTTCTGCACCGGTGCAGGAGGTGCATGTAAACCGAACGAAGCTATACTCGGCGACAACGTTTCTTGGCAATGAAGGGAATGCTAGGGGGGCGGAGCTCCTGCACATGTATCACTCCGCCAAGCATCCGGGCTTTCATTACGTCAGTTTTGGTTTCGTTTTCAGTTTTGGTTTCGTTGTCGGCATTCAAGGCAAGCACTCTATACAGCTCGTTAGTGTCTATGAAACCGTTTCCAGTGGACATACCCGGGCTCAGAGCAGATGCCATCTGAGATCCCGGGCACGTCCGTTTCGATGGTGTCTGTTTATCGTTCCCTCTCGTGCCGTTCATGATCTCGTGGTTCTGTGCTCCTCTGCCTCCTTTTCCTCTTATTACCTACTACCACATCTTTAGTAACTAGAAAACTAATTTCATTTTTATATTTTTATTGTTCAAGATTCATAGTGATGTGACAATTATTATTCAAATGACGAATATTAAGATTATAATTTACGTTACGGCAAAAACACAATTTAGACCCGGGGACTGTGTTCAGCTGCGTAAGAAGACAGCCTGCTTCGGCTCTGTAGCTTTGGCAGCATTGCCAAGAAAAGTTGTCGCCGAGTATAGACGTTTCCACTGTTTACAAAAATCACAGTCCACACGTGTTAAATCACAGTCCAGAACGCGCACGTTCGTCGCTTCGGAAAGCGAGCAAATCACGCGCCATACGCACGAACACTGAAAATGGAACCTGCCAAGTGACCTTTTTTGGAAAGGTCTCACTAGAAAGGTCTATAGACGCTTTCAGGCAGCTGTGCATGGGCGCCGCCATAACCGACCTTCAGTTTTTGTTTCCTCTTATTTCGTTCGCTTCACATCATCATTACCACAGCAGGACAGGTTATTGCCACTTTAGCTGCTACTGCGTCCTTCTCCCCAGCATATGCCTTTGTGGAGGCTCGTCAACGCCCGCTTCAGTGGCCAGGAATCTCGGTAAGACAGAAGAAGGTCGGCAATGGCGGCCCACTCTAGCGCGAGTCGAACGCGTGTTTAAAGCGTCTATAGTCTTGAGATGCTCTTTATATGCTCGTGCGACAAAGACTACACGTCTATAAAATCTGACAGTACATACGGGTGCCGAACACAGCAGATCTGGAGCTCACTTGAAATAAAAACAACTTTAACCTCTTCATCTTTTCCTTCTAATCCTAAATAACAAATTCTCTAATCGGCTAGAACAAGGTGTCGTGTACCACGTGTGTCTTAACTAATAGCAACAGCGCCGTCGTGTAGGTCATGCAAAGGTGGCATTTTTGGCGCAATGCTAAGAGGCAAAGAACACTCGCACCATAACTTCCAGCGTTTTATGTCGAACCAGGTAATGAGCACACCTCCCCCTTTAGCCCACCCTAAAGTAACTGGATCGTGGGAAAGTAGCGCCAAGCTCCTCGTATGGTCGCCATTTTGGCCCTTGAAATGAACAATTTCTTCTTGACCTTTAGATTCTTGGGGAGCCGATCTAAATTCTCTGGTGACGGGTAGCTTTATAGACACGTTTCTTGTATACCGAGATTTTGCTATCCACACACCGGCGAAACAAGCGTATGCATCTTCGTACCACCACCACACGCGGTGTCGGTGCTTGGAAGCATTGAAAAATAATTGTCCTGCTTCGAAATATGCAAGAACAATAATATAACTGTAAGAGATCCGTATAACTGGGCATGATTGATAAGTTGATTTCACACACGCTGCCAAAGACGCTTGTGTTGGCGAGGAACGCCTTCAGTAAGATGATGCTCCATGGTGATCTTGGTGCGACTCGATTAGAACGACGCTCTGGAAGCTTCAAAGATTGGAAGGGGCCGAAATGGTGATTGCCATAGGGGGTATTCACTGGCCGCCATATTTGAGGTCACTGTTTAGAGCGCATGCTCAGAACGAGCTCGCATTAATAGGCTGCCAAGACCGGCAATCTTGATGGTGCGGAATGCACGTTTCAAAAGAGCTGTGGAAGCTCGCCATCAGCACGTGCTCAGCATTAGCGCACACAGATATGGCCGCCAGTGAATACACCCTATAGACCCGTTGCTCTCGGGCAGGGGGCGCGAGCGCGTCTGCAAGACGCGACCATGTTATGCTGGCAGCACTATCCAGGCGTCGCTGTAACGTTCGATTTTGCACGTGCCACGTTCGAATGCAAGCATCTGTCAGCATCTGTAGACGCGCGATAACAAAACGTCTAAAAAAAAAGCAACACAAATAACAAAAAAGAAAATATTATGCAGCTCGTGGCCTCAGCGTCCCATTCAGCTTTATTATTTTATTGCGTTCTTTTATAGCTTCCGTGAGCCCGTATGTTTCACTTTACGTGATAGCGAAGCTGAAGCTACTTGCAAAAACATGTTCCCCCGAACGATGCTCGCACTGCACGAGCGCGCGTGCTTGGAAGGGACACTGCAAGCTCGGAGCTCGCTCTTGTAGCCTCTGCTGCGCTGGCACTTATAATGGAACGGAGTGTAAACAAACTGTAGTGGGGAAGCGTGATGACGCACGTTCGAAACGCGAGCCAAATATTCTATTTTGCTCGCCTGGAGCGCTGCTCAAAACTTGAGAGCTACGGGCCTATGGCGACGGAGGCCGATTAGCCAATCGCCATGTGAGGTTTTGGTCGTCTGTGTGTTAGTATGTTTGTGTTCGTCTAGCAGGCAGGGCGCTACTTTCCTAGGATCCAGTGACTTTAGCACACCATATCGACAAGCTGCAAGCACGTGCAGAAAGCACGCGAATGCATCTTCGACCTGTGCTTTAACATACTTGCACAAGCCTGTCAAAAGTACCGTCGCGTGCGTACCGTATACGTGCTTGAGGCTTGTTGGGGTCGGTTGTTTCTTTTTGTCGCTCTGGTAATATTCGAAAATTTCAGCGAGTGTGGTACCGCGGTGTGAGAATCCCGCTCCCTAGTTCCTGTTCCCTGGATGATCGACCAACATTGTGAACGACGTCAGAATAACCCTGCTTCTTACACGTTGCCGACGTGGAAGTATCAGCTGTACGGCTCTTATGACGTTCGTATTTCTTAAATTTAGAATTACTTAGGCGTCGCACACCCAACCTCGTACCGCCGTTCTACGGCGATCATCCAGTTGACAGCCATTTTGACAAACTAGCGTGATACCTCCGATACCCTTGATAATGATACCCGATAACGATACGATGCATGGCGCAAAGGCGGGCGGCGGAGTGTCCGGTATCGTCTCCGGAGTCATCGGACCGATCCACTAAAACTCTCATGTGCGCTTTTGCTGCGACGGTGTGCCACAAGCACGAGAGCTCGACGTCGATGCTTTGAAGCGTTCTTCCGTAGAACGAGCGCTCGCGCTAGAAGTAAATGTCTCAAAGTCGAGCCCGCGGGCTAACGTGCGCTTGTAGCTTTGACTGCAGTCTCAGTTAAAGGGACCATAAAACTAGTACACGAGCATAGAAAGCCTAAAGCCTGCTTTACATGGCGGAAATTTAAAAACATAGCCAATTATTTCTTACACGCTTTCCTTCGAAAGCTCTTCCCCGCCTTTTCACGCTGGTACATCCGCTGCGTCCGAGCACGTCAGCCGAACCCAGCTCACGCATTGGACGCGAGCACTGTGTAACTTGGACGTATGTGCTCGTCAACAGTCAATCCGTCGACGAATATTGGAACTCGCGTTCGTGGCCAATGAGTGCCGTGACGATGACTCCGCTGTGCCCTGGTATGTCACGTCCACGTGATTTCTCATTTCGCTTTGGAGTTGAAGATTAAATCTAAGAAGGAAGAAGTTGAAAAACATGGTGTGTACGGAGCGCAATTTCGTCTGCTTCTTTTGCAGGGGTTGTGGAGACGTCAGAACGCCGCGCTCTGATTGGCTCTGATTGAAGGATAGTGGGTAGACCTGAAAGCAAGCTGCCTCGAGGTCTACCCACTATATCCTTCCATCATCAGCGTTCTGGCGTCACCACAACCCCTGCCAAAGTAGCAGACGAACTTGCGCTGCGCATATATGTTCTAACTTTCCCAGACTCTCTTAAGTTATCTCAAAAGCACTAAACTGATTTCAGGGCCGGCTTGCTAGAACAGCGTCTCAGCTGAGACTGGGTGAAAGAAAGCACTGCGGAGGCTGAGGCGCATGAGCGTCTTCAGACGCAGTTCGAGTCCCGCTCAGCTCGTGCGCTGCTTTCTTTCAGCTGAGGCGCTGTTTCTAGCCAGCCGGCCCTGTACTTTGAATATTCCTCTCACACATACTGACCCGAAGTGAATGCCGAAGCTATCGCCACTAGGGTGCCTCAATGTCCTTGAAGGCACCCTAATCGCCACCATTATACCCTATACAATAATCATCGCCACCGCCATCCTTCCATTTTATTTATTTTTGCGATTTTTATCATTCAGTTTATTTTATTTTATTCCTTAAAGGCTCTTTTGCAAGGGCGTTACATAAGGAGGGGGCTGGCAACTACTCCAATACGGAGTAATCTGCTAGGACAACCTTATCCGTCTCTTTCTCGCTCTCGTGATTTGTGAGTTGGAATATTCGTTTTACCCTATTTTAACGTTTGTCGGTTAGTCAGCGATGAGAATAGGTCGCCACTGCGGAAAATGCCAGTGAAGAAACGTGATTTACGGGATAGCTCTATTAGGGCTTCATTCACGGCCGCAGATTTATAAGGGCGCTGTTTCGAACACAAATCGAAAGCAGCTGCGTTTATGCGCGGCTCGCACATGGCGTCATCGAACCATCGAACCGGCGTGCGGTCGTTTATCACTACCGCGTGGTGCACGTTAAAGACGCCAGGCCAGCGATAGTACTGCACTGGCTAAATAGCTCACCTACAGCTGAGAGGCAAGTCGCCCGTTCAGGCAGTCTATGTTCAGGCTGTATAAACATACCCGCAACCCAATTTTTATCGAACCATGCTGCTGGTTATTCGTACTAAAGTCACTGGATCCTGGGCAAGTAGCGCCATTGCCTTCCTCCATTGCTTCGAGAGGGTCGTTCTAAACCAGTCGCACCAAGATCACCATGGAGCATCATCGTACTGAAGGCATTCATCGCCAAAATAAGTGGCTTTGGCACTGTGTATGCGATCAACCTAGCATTTATTTTTCAATGCCTCCAAGCACCGACACCTCGTGTCTCGGCGGTACGAAGATGCGCTTGTTTCGCCGGTGTGTGGATGGCAAATTCTTGGTGTACAAGAAACGTCTATATAAAGCTACCCGTCGCCAGCGAAATAATTGGCTCACCAAGAATGTTGAGGTCAAGGAGAAATTACTCATTTCATGAACCAAAATGGCGACCATAGGAACCGTGCACATCTAATTCGGATGGATGGAGGGATGGATGAATACGGCTGAGCCCTTTGGATCGGGCGGTAGCTTACGCCACCTATCCATTTTGTCTTACCCTTTAAACTTAGAATATTTAAATGTGAAAACTATATTCACTCCGTACTGAAAAGAAAGTGAGGCTATAAATCCCCCTTGCCATCAGTTAATAAGAAAATGCCTAGTTTTCTCTCGCTTTCTGCCACCATTCACTTAATCTTTGCTTGGTAATCTCTACTGTCTTGAAATCCACTTTTCCTTCGCTGTCTCTAGAACCCAATGACCTTATTAAATCTATGTTGTCTTCGGTATGCATAGGGTGAAGCCCTTTACAGTAGAGTATCAAGTGCTCAGCCGTCTCGTCCTCCTCTCCACAAGCAGCGCACACTGTGTCCATTTCCTGGTACTTCGCTCTGTATGTTCTGGTTCGCAAAACACCTGTCCTTGCCTCAAACAACAATGAGCTTCCCCTAGAATTGTCATAAATGCTTTCTTTGGCAATAACTGTTTTGTTTAATCTATAGCCTTCCAGAGCCTTCTTTGTCTGCATTCCCTCTAGCCACCGATCTCTTTCTGTGGCCTTAACTTTCTTCTTAACTGAGACCTGCTCTTCCGTAACCCCACTATAGCCTAAAAACTTTCCTCTTAATTTCCTAGTGCGCTGTCTCCATTTTGTGTCTATACTCCTCATGTATAAATAGCTGAAAACCTTTCGTGCCCATTGCTCCCCACCCATTTGCCTCAACCGATCCTCAAATTCTATCTTGCTCACAGCTTCCCTGCCCTCAAATGACGCCCATCCCATGTCTCCTTGTACTCCCTGGTTTGGTGTTTTGCAATGTGCGCCCAAAGCCAGCCTACCTACTCCACGCTGTTTTATTTCTAGTCTTGCATGCACTTCGGATTTCATGCATAGCACTGCGTTTCCAAAAGTCAAGCCAGGCACCATGACCCCTTTCCAAATCTCTCTCACCACCTCATACCTGTTGTAATTCCAAAGTGCTCTATTTTTCATTACAGCCGCATTTCTGTTGCCCTTACCTATTATATACTTTTTTTTTAGGCCCCGACCAGGGCGCCCCTAGCGGCAAACGGGTCCGTTCCATCGGGGAACTTCTGCCAGTCGCTGCGTTGGTTATGCGTTGTAGCGGGTTAGCGCTGTAATTTCCAAGGTAGCTATTCCGCACTAAGAAAGCCACAACAATACGCGGCCGGCATGCTCGCTTCCCCAGAACCGTGCACATCTAATTCAGGCCCCGACCAGGGCGCCCCTAGCGGCAAACGGGTCCGTTCCATCGGGGAACTTCCAAGGTATATGTACAGATGGTAGCGAAACTTGGGCCAAAACACGGTCCAAAACAAATTGCCAGCGACATCATCCTGGAGGGTCACGTGGTTGCGGTGCGTTTGAAGCGCGACTAGGAGACGTTATGGCAAACTATATACAAATAAAATTATATTAAATTAAATTATAGTAAGTTGTATTTTTTAATTTTGTATATTACTGTTAGTTATCTGAAATAAGCTTTATTGCTTTCGAAAAGAGCAGAAATAGCTTATTTACTAATAATATACTAACTTGTTTTTAGCGCCCTCTGAACTCCACAAGCAACAAGGCTGGCTTCTAATAGCGATAATTTGAAGAGACCTCGTGCTGCGCGAAAAGGCCGGCTTTTGACGTCCGTCTGCTTGTTGTTTCTCAGGACTCCACGTTATTTTTGAATTGTTCTACCGGTACTTTACACAGTTTGAAAACTTTTGTTCGCTCAGCGTGATTACCCCAATTACGTGCGCGGGAGCGTAATGTCAGAGTGATACAGGATCAGTCGCCTTCGTCCGGTTGGACGCTGCTACGTCCGACGAGCTCAACGTCCTTCGTGACAATGAGCTCCGCACGTTATGCAACGAGACGTTGCTCCGTAGAAGGACGCCGAAGAGACGACCGCGCGGCTGGCGTCTCGCTGCATCGGTTTCCTATCGACACTCGAAGGTGAGAATCTGTTACTGTCAGTGAGATGCCTGCTGTGTTGTGTTAAGTGATGCCATGCCCCCCCCCCCCCCCCCCTTGTAAAGTATTTTCCTATCTGTTGTTAGTTTTCATAAATCTATCACGGTTGGCTGGATGTGCACATATAACGAAGCTAAACTCGGCCCACTACTGCACTGCCTGGAGGCGTGGCGTGTTTTTACTAGAACTGTTTAGCTTTCAATTCGCTCTTCCTTCTTAGCATTGTTTGCACTTATTATGAAATCGCCCAGGATAATCGAATTTACCTGTGCTGGTTTGGCCTACAGGTGTATGGGGTCATAATCATCGACGCTCTAACCAATATGTTAGTATGTTATCAAACTTTTTGCTGTTCTTGGTTTTAAAAACCTTGTACAATTTGACAAGGAATGCAAGTTCTTATTGGCTACCATTTACATATTTATAAACATTCTTGGAGTTTACTGATTTGGGTTATTTGTCACCTTGCAGCATCACGCAAGGGCCGCCGCATTGACAAGAGAAAGATGGACACACTGAGAGCCAAGGTACGACAGATCCAACAACGAAACAAGAGGCTGCAAAGAAGGCTGCAACGGCAGCGTCAGATGAGGACTGTTGCTGAAGTAGTTGAGAGTATCCGCGTTCATGTGTCTCCAGCCGTCGCTGCACTCGTTGAGGCCCAGCTTAGGATGAGGGATGTAAACGGGTTCGGTCGAGGATGATGCAGCCAGAACAAGGCTTTGGCTTTGGGCCTCATTTTCATGGCCCGAAAAGCTGTAAGTATTGTAGGCGACTGCTTAGGTTGTCACCAGTCCGATCACTGCAGCTGTGGCTTCAGTGTGTTCCACTGAGAGTTGGATTTTACCCCGACATTTTCGAGCGGGTAAAGAGGCGAGCAGCTTCCTTTTCACGAGCCGATCGGGCCGGCGGCATAGTCTTTGATGAGATGCACATTAAAAAAGAGGTCTCAGACAACCCCTCATCTGACAGGTTCGAAGGGCTTGAATAGCATATTAATGGTGCGCAAGATGCAAACCTGTCAAACACGGCTGTCGTGTTTCTGGCAGAAAGATTCCGAACACCATGGAAGCAGCCACTTCGCTACTTTTTTGCTCATAAGGGCACGACTACCATTGTCCTACAGGATCTTCTTTTACCAGTGCTACAGCGTCCTTGTGGATGTTGGCCTGGAGCCAGTAGCTGTGGTATGTGATAAGGGGAGCCAGAACATCTCTCTTTTTTCACGCCTTGTAATTTCCGAGAAGCCTTACATATATGTCAATGGCAAACCTCTCTTTTTCCTTTTTGATGCTCTGCACCTGCTGAAGTGCCCCAAAAACATGTTATTTAAGTATTACTTCAATGTTTGTGATCACGTAGTGAAAACCTCGTACATAAAGGAAGCTCATGAAAAGGACCGGTCACTTGAGATCTGTTCTATGCCCAAGCTGAACGAGAAGCACTTTAATTTGACGTTCTGCTAAAAGATGTCGGTGAAACTAGCGGCCCAAGTGTTTAGCAACCACTGTGCTGCTGCAATGTATGCCTTTCTAACGTTCCAGCAATTGCCAGCTGCTGCTATTCACACAGCGAGATTCATTGAAAACATCGGCCGTCTCTTTGACAACCTAAATAGCTCGCACGAATTTTCCAAGACGCCCTTTGCCTCTGCACTGCATAATGGCTCTGTCCATGAGGAGTTTTTCAAAGAAAGCATTGAAGTTTTTGAAAACCTGCAAGCACTCGGATGTAGAAGGCAGCCAAACTGCATTTGTGGCTTCTGCTTAACAATGAGGTCTCTGAGGATGCTCTGCGATCACCTCACAGTTAATTATAATTTTACCTAGCTTTTAACCCGCCACTTGAACTACTGTAAGTGCTACTGTATTTGAGTGTGAAAGGCGCTGCTGACTCAGACTTTGGAAACCTCTCAGTTCCCTTCCCTTCTTTCACATCATTCGTTGAGGCTTTTGAGCGTGTTTTTCGAGGCGAGCATCAACAACCTCATTTCAAAGGAGGGCATAGGGCATACTCTTTGTGTACTTTTTTATCAGGAGGTCCAAACGTATCTTGCTGTGTGTAACCACGATGTGTATGACAATTTGTTTTCACTGTTTGCTAAAGTCAAACTACACTGGTTTGCACGAAAAAAACACACTGAACTCGTTGATGCATCAGCAAAGTGTAAAGCTAGGCAGCAAGTGCAAAGGCTAAGCACGTGAGACCACACAGAGTACATTTTCAAACAGTGTATTTGCTTTTCTAGCCTTTCGTATGGTGTAAAATACTTTATTTTCGTGGGCTCGATATTTCGTATTGTGTCTCTTTCGAAAAAATTTGGCGGGCGCAAAATTTCGAGATCAAGAGCGATATTTAATGCATTCATATCCATGGATGACTTATTTTTTTCGATTTTTATCAAATTGTGCAATTCTCGAAAAATAGGTTATCGCAAAAAGTAAGGTGCTAACACTGTTTTGGGTTACAGACTGCTCATGTGGTTTTGTCACGGATTCAAACCTCTGGTTTTAAGGTCCAAAAAACACTGGCCTATGTCGTGCAGCGTACTGGAGGGCTCCAAAATAATTTATGCGTGCACGGAAGGCTCCAGAGTACGCAGCACCATCGTACGCAAGTTAAAAAGTTCTTTGAATGATCGTACCCTGCCCAAGAACGGCAAAAAAACATCTGTTATTTTTTTCTGATTTTTTTTTTCTGAGCTTTCCTCGAAACAGTTTAGAATATGGGATATTGATGGCTGTCTATAAACTGACAATGCCCACACAACAGGCAGCCAATTGTACAGAGTGTTATGTGTTATCCTGTCATAATGTGATTTATGTATTCATCTACTAGTTTTTCTTCTACCTTAAGACTAGGTACTGATTGTATGCTTCTGATGAGTGTCCTGGTTGAGTGGTTGTAAGCAGTTGTATGTGAATAAAATATTAGTGCGACATTGGACTTGCATTAGAATTACTGTCGTGTGACTTTAACGCTAACACACTCGAGCAACGGTATTGTTATCCACTTTTTTGTGAGGTCAGTCACCTTTAAGCCACTCCCATATTTCTCAAAAAGCTGAAGGAAAAAGCAAAACGCGGTTCTTTCGAAGTAGTTCTGTGGGATGAAAAAAAAAAAAAAAGATTCTCGAAGCGATCTGCCTAAAAAAGGCGGCTGCGTAAAAGGAAACGATTTTCGCGCAGAATTAAGGGTCCAAAGGAGATGGTGTAGATTCAACAAAACGAAAAAACAAACAAAAGAAAACAAAAAAAACGACACTTGGGCAAGGACGACGCACTAAAAAGTTTCAAACGTAGCTTGGCACAGCTTTGAGACTTTTTAGTGTGACTAAAAAGCTTTGTTTGAGACTTTTAGAAACCGTGATTGCAGGCAAAAACGACGATCGTCCTTTTTTTCCTGCAGTCCCAGTTTCTAAAAAGTCTCAAACAAAGCTTTTTAGTCACACTAAACGATCGTCCTTTTTGCCTGCAGTCCCGGTTTCTTGTACTATTTAATTTTCGCGCCGAAAAGCACACCAAAGTGACGTCACGTTTTTTGTTTTTTTTTCGGAAGTGACGTCATTTCCTGTTTATTTTTTGTTCCGCCGGAAATGCTATCACGACACATAGATGGCGCTAGCGAAGCCACATGAGCCGCCATTTTTTCGACACGTGGGCTTCTATGGAAGCTTCGCTACCATATGTACATATACCTTGGAACTTCTGCCAGTCGCTGCGTTGGTTGTGCGTTGTAGCGGGTTAGCGCTGTAATTTCCAAGGTAGCTATTCCGCACTAAGAAAGCCACAACAATTGATGCGGCAAACAATAGGCCACCGCCGCGACGCGGCCGGCATGCTCGCTTCCCATGGGAATGCTTGGCGCTACTTTCCCAGAATCTAATGCGTTCTTGTCGAGAAAAAAAAAAAAAAAATCGGTGGTGCAAACTGAATGCTGCAAAGGGTACGCGCTCAGCAGGAAGGCCACCTCAACGTTAGATTTTTTTTTTTTTTTTTCTTGTTACCAGATTACAGTTCATTACAAAACGGGGTCGTGTTGGGACCGGAGTGGCTCGCGTGAGGCGTGTGGTGTAGATCGCAATAGGTGTCGACACCGGCGCATCGGCTGCAGGGTCAGTATAGACCTTTCCAAAAAAGAACACTTGGCAGGTTCCATTTTCAGTGTTCGTGCGTATGGCGCGTGATTTGCTCGCTTTCCGAAGCGACGAACGTGCGCGTTCTGGACTGTGATTTAACACGTGTGGACTGTGATTTTTGTAAACAGTGGAAACGTCTATAGTGTGCATCGCGTGCACGCGCACGTGCGACGGCACCTGCAGACTGCAGCGAATTTCTGATGCCCTGTCGACTGCAGCGCCGTGATTGTTGTCTACACGCGCAGCCTCACAAGCTCCCATTGTCGAGTCGCGCCGGTCCAAACACTACCCCGTATCCTAGTACACTGGAGGGGCTTAGGTTTGCTATACTCCGTGTCACTAGTTGTGTACAGTGCATGCGAAGGCAACGCCAGGCGAAGAGAGAAAGCGCGAGCACTAGGAAGGCGGGAGGGGAGAGGAGGGCAAGGTAGAGCGAGGGGAGAGAGAGTGGAACGTTAGAGAGGAGAGGTGTCCCTCCACCTCTTCAACCTTCCCAGTGCTTGCCCTTTCTCCCCTCGCCTGGCGTTGCCTTCGCCAGTACTGCACGCCACTAGTGAGACGAGGTATAGGGAGCCGCGAGCCGCACTTTTACATCTAAATAGCCGCAGCTTGGCCACCCGTGGCATAGATTATAGATTCTTTTCAAAGAAGGCCTCCCTGTTCTGTTTTCAGTGTGCGTGCGTATGGCGCGTGATTTGCTCGCTTCTCGAAGCGACGAACATGCGCTTGCTGGGCTGAGGAGATCACATGCTTGGCTGAGGACTTGTAAAATATTGGAATGGTGTATACATAGGTTGCACTGACGTAATGTGGTCCTCCTTTCTGGTGGCCGAACTTCCTCGAGCGTAGCCTTTACTATGCATATTCTACGAGCAGTACACGAGCGTCGCAAGCGAGCGGAAACGAGTGAGCACAGCTTCATTATACTTCGTTTCACTTTATCTGCGAGCGAAGCCAAAGCTATAGGGAGTATTCACTGGCGGCCATAGCTGTGTGCTCGGCTGCGGAGCGCGTGCTGAACGCGAGCTTCCACAGTTCTTTCGCCACGTGCAATCCGCACCACCAAGATTGCCGGTCTTGGCAGCCTATTAATGCGAGCTCGTTCTGAGTATGCGCTCTAAACAGTGACCTCAAATATGGCGGCCAGTGAATACCTCCTATAGAAGCGCGAGACCAGCGCTTTTTGCGTTTCTGCCCAGCTCGCGCGCTTGAGCAAAGCCTGAAGGCACGGCGCTTTCGTGCTCGCGCCTCCAGCTTTGCCTTAGCTCGCACATAAGGTGAAACGAAGTATAACAGCAGGTTTTGGCCACCAGAAAGGAGGAAGGATATGACGTCACGTGCAACCCATGTATACTTTTGCGCTGTGAGATACCCGTGTCACTCGTGTCGATATCAGCAGTCGGAGCGATATAATGGATGGATGGAAATGGCTATTAGCGGCGAGATGTTTCGGTGGCGCCCTCGTTTGGTTACCTTTCGTGACGTCATTACCTTGTGAGGAACAAGTTCAATGGTGTTTGTAATGAGCATGGTGAAATCTTGAAATCATAGCGATCTCAAAGTAATACTGCCCACACCGTCAAAATTGAAGTTCTTACATTCCTCTTATTTGCGTCGATTTGATATCCTTTGCTGACGTCATAGTCAGCATTCGGCCAATTGTGGTGGGACGACCACAGCGACGCTTTCCATCGCTCACGTCGCCAATACCCTTTGTAAAGGTACATTAACGTAACGTCGTCGGGCGCCGCGTAGCGCAGCGCGCGCAGGTACTTATTGGTTGCAGATATCGAGTTCCTGGTTGCCGGCCAATAAAAGGCGCGCGTTCTGCGCTACGCTGCGTTCAGTGCGCTCAACGTCGGAGTATAAACAGCCCTTAACGGGCGGCAGCTTGCGAAGCACATTTGCACAACAATGAACGGCCGTACTTTGTAATAATGTGGAGGAGCATCGTGCCGGGCCGTGGTCGTGTATGACTATTACGTGGTGCATGTTAAAGACCCCAGACTAGCGGTTGTAATGCACTGGCTAAATTTCTCATATATTAGCCCCGTGCGCGACCGAAAGCGTCGCTGTGGTCGGCCTTCCACGATTGGCCGAACGCTGACTATGACGTCGGAAAGGGGATTTATCATCGACGGAAATAAGAGGAATGAAAGAACTTTAATTTTGACGGTGTTGGCAGTGTTCCTTTGAGAGCGCAATGATTTCAAGCTTCCACCATGCTAATAACAAACACCATCGAACTTGTTGTTTGCAAGGTAATGACGTCACAAGGGGGAACCATAGGAGGGCGCCACCAAAACATCTCGCCGCTAATAGCTGAGACACCAGACGCCCATTGAGGCTGAGCTCCGGCTGTCTAAATGTACACGCGGCATTAATAGCATTTAATTTCATTTATTGATCATTAATAAAGGGGCCCTCTTCGAGGACATTACGTACGGAGGCGGCAATACAACAAATAATGCCATTTATTTAAAGAAATAGAGCAAATAACAACAATAACACACTCTCGTAAGACAACTGAAACACTTGCACAAAGCACACGAGCCCGCAAAACTAAAAGTGCGCAATTTAAAACGCAAAAGCTTTCTTCCAGGGTATCACTTCACTTTCACTGGCTGAACAGGTCGTCATACAGCTTTGTTAACTTAGCATTTTGCTCAGTCTTTTGTTCAAGATATTTCTCCAGACAGCTGGTCTGCATCTCCGCTTTCTTCAGCTGACCTTTCACGACAGTGATGTCCGCTTGGAAATTCTTCTGGGAGTCCTCAATCTCTTTACTAGCCCCTCCTAGACACTTCTCCGTCGTGGCTTTGAGCATGTTGAACATGTGGTTGTTTTTCTCGACTCTTTCCCGGTGCTCTGCCAGTTGCTGCTTCGATATGGTCTCATTCTGTAGAGATCGCTTGCTTCGCCTTCTCGTAGCGCCGGCGGAAGTACGCAAAAGCGATTTCCATGTTGTGCAAATCTGCTGCCAACTGGTCACTCTCTTTAGTGATATTCTGCAGTGAAACAGTCTTCTCGTCTGTATCATTTTTCTTGCCGAGTGCTTGGCGTTCAGTGGCAGGCACCATCAGCTCGTTGTGGCTCTTGAGCATCAGCATGGTGTTCCCCTACAGTTCGTGCAGACCACCCAAGTGTTCGAACTTTGCTCGCCAAGCCTTGGCCTCCTTTCGCAGCCTGTCCTCTTCCTTCATACGGTTCTGGATTTTTTTGAGCAGGCGCTCTTGGAACATAGGCTCCTGATATTCGAGCGCCTGCGTCATCTCCTTTTCGAGAACATCGATTTCGCAGCTTCATTTTCTTCTTTGCTACTGGACTTCCGCACTTAGAGCGGCGAATCCAGGAAGTCGATCAGCCTCCGACCGCCATCAGTGCTGATGTTCAAGGCAGCTGAATGTTGCTTCTCAGGCTGTTGCACCTCTTTAGAGTAGACAGGATTCTGGTTGGCTAAGCGTGACTCTCACAGCAGCGGATCAATGTTGGAAAAGAGGGACCAGCGTCTCAGGTAAATTTGCTACAGGCTCTGGCTGGACCCTATTTTCTGCAAGAGATCGAAGTCCGACGGATCCTTGAAGTAGGCTTCAGTAGGGAAGAAGTCCGACTTCGGGAACTGGACCACATCAGGACCAGCCTCGTAGTCTTGGGGCTGCGGCTCCCTTGCGGGCGGCTATGCGTGTGACGAAGCCTGTGAATACCCTGTATAGCATGCTTGACTGGAATTGCGGACAGTTCAGTTCCGTTGCTGGGAGTCCTGCGAATCGATGTCCATTTTAATGCACTCTTGTTGCTCCTGTCCAGCGGAGTGACCGGGGCAGTCGGACAACGACGCGGACGCTTGGTTGGCGACGATATGGCGCACCCTTGACCCTGCGCGTCGGCGCTATCGTGCACGGGATCTCCGCTGCGTGACCCGCATCTGAACCACCAGACTGACGTCTGGGCGCGTGCTCCAGAGCTTGCGAAACGGGCCGAATCATGCGCTCGACGCTTCCAGCGTGTAGTGCCGCCACGTAGTGTCGCCTCGTCGCTGCTTTTCCGGAGCACGTGTCTGCCTTCCCCCAATCCTTGTGACTATTTTTTTTTTTGTCGCCGGCGTTTATGTTGGCAGAGATCATTGAAATTGTGCGCGCGAGTCGGCGCATACGAATATCGACGGCTGCATCGATAGAAAGAGGGAAAGAGTATGCTTCGCTTCAAAGAGGAGCTCGTGTCTTGGTAGATCTCGGACGCCAGACAAAGGAAACAGTGGACGTGCATGTAGCTTTGTCTGCATTGCCTCTGAAGGTTGTCCTCAAATAATTGTGTGTTTGTCCAGACGGCGGGAAGTGCCCCAGTTTGGTCCCTCCGCTGTAGATGAGAAATTTAGTTAGTGCAGACCACTGCTAGTCTGGGGTCTTTTTAGAGCACCATGCAGTAGTGCATACACGTCCGCCCGCCGGTACGATGCTCATCCAGATCGACACGGACAGGCGTGGGTATTCAACCCGAGATACCTCCATATGGGTTCTGCAGCGCGAGCTTTCGCTCCACGTGCTCCGAGCTGCGCGGTCCGCGCTAGCACACTCAGACACCGATCACTCGGACACTCGCAGCGATGTATAAATGCCTAAACATAATGTGAAAGTTGTGTTAGCTTCCGGTGCTTCAAGTTTTTGCGAAGGGGAAGTTTGAAGTTTCAGTAACTCGTCGTCGGGATGCCGAGCATTTACTGTATGAGGAGGACAAGCCCATTGAATGAGGGGGCGCAGTTCCTCTGTCTCAATCATGAAGCGAATGGTGGTTTCCACCATCAGCCCACACGCGCGAAATCACAGCCCGAGAATGCGCGCAGAACGTTTTCAATCGCTGAAAACAAAAAAAAAAAACAAAAATGCGATTGCGGAACGCATATGTTTATGTTGCAGTGATTACTCCCACGCGGATACTCTTCCGCGTTTTGTTCGTGTTTTTGTTTATTGGCTGGGAGTTCAAAATAAAGGGACGTTTCGTCCGTATTGCTTTCCACAGGGCGCGATGCTTACCCAACACAAGGACCGTTAACGGGCTTAATCTTTACGCCATCTTCTTCGATCAAGCGCGGGGCACTAGTTGGATACGACTGTTACGTTAGCGTTTATTCGGCCTGAACTCGTGCTCATTTCGTGCTTACTGGTTGAGCACGAACGCAGGCGTAGTGTTCGGCTATGTCAGCTGAGCGCTGGGTCAGAAACACAAACAAATAATTCACGCTGTTGTCCCCATGGGTTCAGATCTCAACCTTGCGCTAGGGGCGCGACGGTTGAATTTCCTCCCCAGTACTTTCAGGAACGTCTAACTGCAACCGACATCTTCGCATCTAGTGTGCTACGGTATGCGTAGATTCCCTTAAATGTCAACTTTGGGACGGAGATCTGTGGTCTCGTCTGAACGCCGCGCTGCGAGGATGTTTCGCTTTAGGTTGAGCGCGTGCTTGGTGGGGGATACACCGGGAGCTCCCCTTTTTTGCGTCACACCTATGGAGATATACACCGAGATCACGAACGTGTTGTGTCCAGCTCGGTCACGCGTCCGGTCTGCTGTCTGGGGGTTACGTAAAGTGTTTTTGGTAGCGTAACAGCTGACTTGAGAAATCCGCGCTGACCTATGCGATGATTACTACGCACACAGAGAGCCACGGGAGGGGTTTCCCCAGGAATTGAAATCAGGGGGCTGTCTAAAAGTTTTTGGGGGGGGGGGGGGGTTAAAGGGGGGGGGGGGGGGGGGCATTGCGAATATAGGAGTCGTTGTGAATTAAGGGGGTGCCTTCGGAAAAACGAGGGGGGTCTGGGGAATCCCTGCACGGTGGTCAGATGCTCGCTCTTCCTGTTTCTTGTGGGAAGTGTGACTTATTGGTTGCAGGACATGTTGCACCAATGCTTGAAATACGTCCTTGTGTCGTTTTTATATATTATTATATATATATTATGTATAACGTTACAAAGGAATTAGCATGGGTTCGCACCTGCGGCCTTGCTTCTTTTTTTTTTTTTTTTGTCTTGTGGGTCTGTGCTCAGCCGACACTACACTGTTTATAAATTACGACTCGCAGTTCAACGGTGGCCAAGAACGACACGCCACGATGACGTGGAAATAATGCGTGATAAATATTGATAAACGCTAGTCGACTATTTGCCTCGACATTCTGTTAATTGCGATCTCACTGAAGATGCATTCGCGAAAACATTTGACAACATCCTTAGATAATAAAAGTTCATGCCTCGTTCCATTCATGAAAATGTAATTTTGTATCTCTCGCTTTCTCGTGCCGTATCTACGTTCCTTTTTTTTTTTTCTAATGTTTTGGTACAGCATTTTATTGAGCTATCTGGCACCTTTGCAATCATACGGTGTGCAAATTGCACACTGACTTTCACCTCTAAATTGAGACTGCGGGGGGAGCTACGTGCCCGCCGGACCAAACAGCCGCCTCCTATAACCTGACCGGTTCTCCGCGCCTGGGTATGGCCGGGAGCGTGATGTGGCGAAACAGCGTATGACTGTTCCAGCGGGACGTTGCTTCCACCGCGGTCTCAGCTTAGGGGTGAACGATGTGTAGACTTTGTTTATACCAGAGGTCTCAAACACGCGGCCCGCAGGCAACCGGCGACGAGTCCGCGGCTCCCGCGTCTCGTGCGCTAGACATGACATGCGCCAGAGTGATCATCTCGTTGGACTCATTTTCATCGAAAAGTAGCTCTGCTTTTTCAACGTTTCACATAATATATACTTACAGTGTTATTTGCCTTTTATTTTGCTTTGTTCTTGCTTTCCAGCTTTTTGTAATGCATGCGCGAGCTATTCGTTGAAGGATGCTCTCGGCTGCGCGATCTCTCGATCAGCAGGAGCAAGTGCCAAAGAAAAAGCTACAGGCCAAGAAAATACTACTCAGAATCACTCCCTAACGTCAATAACCGAATAAAACTTGCCTTAGCTCTTCTTTCTAGACAATAGC